>LS990918.1:26213826-26319373 GCA_900464855.2 Musa schizocarpa
GTAAATAGTTGCATAATGATATGGGTCGATAGTTCTAGTAACTCACCGGCATTCTTCAATTAAGGAAATAAAAGTGCAATTAATCTCTTAAGAATATGACCTGAAGAGAAAAAAATGTTATAAGCCTTTGATTCACATCATTCTGTTAATAGACCAAGCATGAAATCGTTCGAAATCCACTGACCCGGCTTTTGTAAGCCAGGACTGATCTGTAGATATTGTAAAGATGGCACGATGAAGTAAAAGCTAGGTTAAAGGTAAACACTTGAAGGGAAAGCCTTTGGGCATTAAACGTTGTAGCATGGAAGGGGGGGGTACTGAGTCAACGCGAAAGTGATATATTGAGCCGCTTGATTTCTTGACAATGGTCGCATGATAACTTCAAGAGCTAGCAAAAGGATATATTGGTTTAACTTCATGTCTCAAGGAGAAGGAATGGCCTAATCCAGGATAAGAGAATGAGACCGACCTGCAGGGCAGATTGACACATCTGAATCCTTTCAAATGAAACGAGAGAGGAAGATATCTATATTCAAATGTGATTTTGTGAATCATAATGAAATAAAGATTGATGGAAGATTGAATGAAAGATATTCAAATGTAAGACGGCAAGCGATATTCAAGGATCAAATGGTTTCAATGCAAGAGAGAAATGAAAGGAAAGAGGTCTCAAGCATCAAGACGTTCATTGTGCAAACGATGTGACGCAACATGGGATTGCTCAAAAAAAAATCGATCACCTGAACCCCCCAATAGTTTGTTTGATAGCTAACATGGCCTACCGCATTAGGCTGTTACAGGCAATCTATTAGGTGAATCATTGCTGGGATCTTAGGATCAGGATTAAATTGAATCAAACGCTATAGCTCTAAATAGTAGTAGCTCTTTGAAAGGAAGTTGGATGCAACGATGATGGCTTGCATGAGCAGGACGATTCGCATGGTTTGTTATGCAAACCAAATTATTGAAATCAAAAAGGGACAAGCTGTTGAAGCATCCTACCATGGTAATGTGATCGACCAATCAATGCTAATCGTGGCAATGACAATGCTATTGAATCTGTTATTAGGTATCTCCGGACATACAATATAACGACCAAACAATTCAAAGACCAGCTTGACAAAAGCCAAACAATAGGCATTCCTGGCAAGATGACGATGATGATGATAACACGATGCCAACATAACGCACTAAGCATTCCCAAGACAACAATGCAACCAAACCAATATATGCATTCAGGCAGCAGTGACATTATTGGTAAACCGAAAAGCTAATTCTAAGCGATGACATAACAACGAACCGACAGCGTCTCTATGACACAATGTTGACTCATACCTTTATCAGATGCAGCGTCAACGGATACAAGCTTATGATGAATTTGGCGGAGTGATGCAAGATGTTTCATTAGGGGAGAGACAATTTGAAGCAGGAAGACCATGTTGGGTCGTGAGGGAAACGCAGTAGGGAAGATTAACGCTGGCTGACGGATTTCCGGCCGACGTATCGACAAAAGGCTTCGCCATGGACTTAGACGCAGCTGGCGAAGAACGGATATTGAGCGCTGTACTGACGGAGTTTCGGAGGTCAATCAACATTGACAATAGGTCGCAAGAGAGCATGATGCGCCAAGAACCGTAAACTTAAGCATCGATGGACTACCGACGCTAAATAACATGATTCATGCTTTATAATAATTGTCTGGACAGTGCGGGCTTTGCGCGTGCAGTGATTAATCTATGATGCACACACGTACAAAAAAAATGAAAGTTCTTGAGTTAAGAATGTTGATTTTTGGAGTTTTGAGGTTCGTTTGAAAGCCTGAATGCCAGAGAAATAACAACACCAGAAGTTCAAGAGTTGCTAGTAAGTTTGCTGACCCCGCTAAGAAGATTGCAGTCCCAAGCTTACGGAAGTCCCATTTCAAATACTTCAATGCAGAGATTGCCTGCCCACCGGAAAGACGCTGGAAGCTCACGGTATTGTTCAGATTTATCTGCTTAGCCATGTCTTGGTAACTCGACAGCATATACCAGGAGCTGACGGGAGGCATCCCATCAACCGTTGAAATCAACCCGGCCCGGCTGACCACAAATTCGCATTCAACCAAAGTGTCAAACCCCACGCTTAGGGTATCTACTTTGGGAATATAAATCTAAGATTTCTTGTGGAGGGTACGGTAAAGACAAGGTATGTAATGTCTCTAAAGATAGATCTATGTTGAGATGTTTGAATTATGGTAGGGTTGGTAATTTAGAAATTTAGATGAGACTATTTTAGGCTCCAAGTTTGAATCAACTTAAAGCCTATAAATACCCTCTCATCCTTAGTTATATATACAAACACAAAGAATTTAAAAAGGAAAAAACGCTTATAGAAATCTCTTGTGAGAATTCTCCTATAGTCTAAGTGTTAGAATAGTTTGAGAGAGGAGTTATGCTTCTGTAGGTTGCCTCATAAACCTGCAAAAGGAGAAAGGGGTGTAAGAAGGAGGTTGATCTTCGATATATTAAAGGAAGATCGATAGTGGATGCGGTGTCCTCGGCCGGAAGAGAATAAACCAGAGTGGATGTGGAGTCTGACGACCGAACCACTGTATAAAATGATGTTCTCTGGTTTTGCTTTTACTTCCTGCAATTTACATTAACTACAAATTACCTTCATGCGCCTTACTTTGCTTTCAAGTTAAGCATTTCAGCGTTCGATTTTAGCTTTCAAAGTTAAGCATTTCGGGATTCGGTTTTTATCGTACAAAGGATTTTCAAAATCGACGCTTTTATCCGGCCACTAATTCTCCCCCCCTCTTAGTGCCGCCCCTTGTTCCTAACAATTGGTATCGAGCCTTTGTTTTCTCATTTGGTTTAATACCCAAAGAAAATGACTCTTTTTTGGCTTTCAAGAGAGTTACTCTCTCATTCGCCCTTCCTTTTTCAATGGGACGGACTACACTTATTGGAAAACTCAGATGAGAGTTTTTCTTTTGCTTTCATTGAATCTTTGATTTATGGCACATAGTCAATTTGGTTTTCAAAGTCTTCTTCCAATGAACCATTGAATGATTTGGAGAAGAAGACTTTTTCTCTAAATGTGTAAAGGCTATGAATGCCTTGTTTTGTACCTTAGATAAAACTGAGTTTAATCGGGGTTCTATGTCTTAAACGACTTTCGACATTTGACCATTCTTTGAAACCACACAATGCGAAGGCACTAGTAGAGTAAAAGTTTCTAAGAGAATCTTTTTTGATGCATGATTTCGAATTGTTTCATATGAAACCAAGCTAAATCCATTTGAGAGACATGTAAAACCTGCTTTATGGATGTCAAATGGTTTTAAAATCACTTGGTAAAGTTTTTGGATTTTGAACTTGTAAACAAAATCTTAAAATTACATGTTTAATAATATAATGAAAATGAAAATTACAGACCGCCTATCAATCCAGTAATTTTAAACGACCCTAAAAATTGCATGTCTTATGATAAATGAACAAAATGTTAGTTAATCTAATTAATTTCTTGTATGGTATAAACAATTATGTGTATTGTGATGATTTTGTATTGCTTTTGAGCCTTTTTTGTTGGATGGCTTTAATATGAAATTGTGCATACCTTGAAAACTTGAAACCATGTTTTTTTGATGTCATGCCAAAGTAGCGATACATAATGAAGTCATGCTTAATAATTTATATTTTGAAATTATGCATGATGATTTTAGTGATTTATGGACTTCTGCTCAAAGTGGCTTTTTTTGGGATTTTAAAATTGATGCATGTTTTGATTTGCATAAATAAAAAAGACAATTTATATGAAATAATGTAAAGTATCATGCTTGATGATTTTATATTTAAATTATGCATGATGATATAGTAATGATGATTTTTTTGGGTAATTTATGGTTTATTGATCTTGATGATTTCTATTATGAGATTTATTCTTTCAATTTTAAACCATGATGTATTGTTTCTCTGCTACTGAGAAACTTGAGCTGCTTATATGAAACAAATCACATGAATAAAAACACGCTAAAAAAGAGAAAAATATTTTCTTGAAAATTTTTTTCTCTATCTTATTGATTTTTCACTAAAAGATTAATAAAGTTGTTTATGTGTTTTAGTCTGTTATAATTTTTGATGATTTGATGATTTGAATTTGAATTTATCTTAATTTTTTTAAAATTTATAATTGAGATTTCTTATACATGAATCAAGATATTATATCATTTGATCTCCCTAAAGATTTTTCGTTATTTATTTAAGAGGAGATTTTGTTAAAATGAATTATGGTGTCTCTTAATATTCTGAATTTGTCTTCATTATTTGTGTATCTTATCACCCCAAATTCTCTTGATATTTTCTCATCCGAAGACAAAGCGATCGCCCCTGCCATCTGAATGCCCCATCCAACCCCTGTGCCGCGAGGTTTTCAAGGTGTTAGATGGCTGAAGTTTTGCTACTCGCTCGTCGTTCTACAAGAACTGCCCAAAAACGGTCAAAACAGCCCAAAAAATCTGGCCATTTTGGTGATAGCGAAGCGGTGGCGGCGGCCAGACAGGTAGAAAACGCTTGGCGATGTTTAATGCCCCATCTGAACCCTATGCCATCCAGGGGTTCGAGTACAAAACGTTGTCGTTTGCTCCGCTCATGTCTTAAGCACTGACATGCAAGAAACCAAAAAATCGCCAAAACAGCTAAAAAATGGCCCAAAACTAGCCATTTTTTTTGGCTGAAGAGCGGCGGCGGCGATGGACAGAAGGCGCCGAGGCAGCAATACAAATCCTGCTATCTGAATTGCCGCCATCAGCCTCAATGCAACCAGTTCGGGTTCCAGGGTGCTGAGATAATGACCTTTGTTTCAGACATCGCCGGATTCGCCAGCGACGCGAAAAGCCGTAACCAGCCATTTTTTGGCTGGTGAAGCGCGAGGCACTGCCCTACTTATAATGCCCATCCAGCCATGTGCCACCTGGGGGGTTCAAGGTGCTGAGATGGCTGACGCTTAGCTCAGCACCGTCACCCGCGACACGCAAGAACTGCCCAAAACTGGCCAAAACGTCTAAGCAAACAAAACGGCTTGTTTTGTAGCCGGAAATCGAGCCAGCGACAGTGATGGTAACACCGTCCCTATATCTGAATGCCCCATATTATACCTTACACCCTCAGGGGTTCTGAGATAGCCGATTTTGTTCCATTTCCGCCTTTCCCGGTAGCCGCAAGAAATCCCAAGAAACTGGCCAAAGCGACATAAACTGCTCATTTTGGCTGGTGAAATGAGGCACCAGTTATCCCTGCTATCTAATGTTCTATCCAGCCCTGTACCACCCGGTGGGTTCCAGGGTGCTAAGATGGCTTACGTTTTGCTCCGCTGCGTTGTTCACAGCGTACGCAAGAACTGGCCAAAAACTGGCTAAACGGCCCAAATGGTAAGCGCCATGTTTGGCCATTGTTAATGCGGCGAACGCTTACGGGCAGCGGAAACAAATCGACGAGAGGCAGCACCGCCCCTACTATCTGATGCCCCATCCAGCCATGTGTGCCTCCAGGGTCAGGTTGCGACGATGGCTGGCGATTTTGTTTAAGACTCGAATGTTCGTCACGACACGCAAAACGGCATCGACCCAAATAGGTAAATCTGGGCTTTTTGGCTAAGTTGGAAGCGGCGGGCGGCGGATAGAGAGCGGCGATAACACCGTCCTACTATCGGTCTCCATCAGCCCCTATATGCCAGGGTGTTCCATGGTGCTGAATGGCCAAATTTTACACAGCAGCTCGCCGTTCGCCCATGACACACAAGAACGACCGAAAAAACAGGCAAAACAGCCAAAATGGCTAAACTGCCATTTTTTGGCTGAAATGTTGAGCGGCGCGGTGGTGAACAACGAAACAAGAGGCAGCATCGTCCCTACTATCTGTAATATCAACTAATCCCACCAGGTTCTAGGATCTTGAGATGGCTGATGTTTGCACCGCGGAGATGCCGTTTTCGCGGCATGCAAAGACGACAAAAGAAGCCAAATTGGCCATTTTTTGGCAAACGGCGGACAATGGACGGGCGGTATTTTAACACTGTCCCTTCTATATAGATACCCCGTCCAGCCCCCGTACCACCGAGTTCCGTGCTGATGGCTGATCGTTTTGCTCCTCTCACGCCGCTCCGCCGGCGACATGCAAGAACTTACCCAAAACAGCCATTTTGGCTGAATGGCGGCGGAAATGGCGGGACATCGAGCAAAGCGAGGCGGTACCGTCCCCGCTGACGAATGCCATCATCCAGGGCTCAGCACCGGGTTCAGTGTTGAGATGGTTGACGTTTTTACATGCTTCCATGCTGTTCACCGCGGCACAAAACGCCCAAAATCGACAAAACGGCCTGCAGGCAAAACCGCCATTTTGGCCTAAGCGGCGGCTTAACGGACAGCGGCTAGCCAGCGGTAACCCGTCCATGCTATATTTAACGCCATCATCCCTGCCAACTGGCCACGGTCCAGGCGCTAAGATAATGGTGTTTTGCTCGCTCGCCGTTGATTGGCGACGCGCAAAAATACCAAAAGTTGGCCAAACCGGCCATTTTTGAGCAAATGGCCCGAGCGGCGAAACAGCGAAGGTTGAAACCCGCCTTATCCCCCTACTGAGATGAATACCCCATCAAATTGTCCCAGTTCTTCAGTCAATGCGAAGATGATGACGTTTCCAGCGTCGTTCGCCAGCAGTATGCATGAACTGCCTAAAACTGGCCAAAAAACGCCCCCAAAACAGCCATTTTGGCTGGCGAAAAGCGGCGAGCAGCGGACAGCTGAAGGTTTAAGGTAGCAATCGTCCCAGGTATTTAATGCCCCATCCAGCCTTTGACTTGAAGGGGGGGTTCAGGGATCTTTGATGGCTGATGTTTTGCTCCCCGCATAGGTCGTCGTCACGCACGGAATGGCCCAAAATCTGTCCAAAACAGCCCAAAACGGGCCAAACTGGCCATTTTGGCTGAGCGAGAGCAGACAGTGGGCGGCAATAGGCAACACCGTCCTGCTATATGAATGCCCCATCCAGCCTTGTGCCTACCGGGTTCTAGGGTGCTAAGATGGCAGTTTGTTCCTGCTCACATCGCTCATCATGACGCACCTAAAGAACCGACCAAAAAACTGGCCAAAACGCCCAAAAAGCGGACAAAACTGGCCATTTTTTGGCTGAACGAAGACGGACAATGATCGGCCAAATCATCAGAGTCCCTCTCCAACTGAATGCCCCCTCAATCCAGCCCCCAATCTCGGGGTGCTGCTACGTCGAGATGGCGACGTTTTGTTCCGCCATCGGATGTCGCCAGCGGCACACAAAACGCCCAAAAAAGGGCCAAAAACACAAAAAGTGACAAAACAACCATTTTGCCTTTAGCGAAAGGAGTGGCGAAGGCGGACAAGCGGCGAGGCAGGATCGTCCTGCTATCTGAATGCACCATCCAACCTGACGTACCGTGGGGTCCAGGGTGCTGAAGCTGATGTTTTGCTCGCGAACGTCGTTTGCGCGTGGCACACAGAACTGGCCAAAACTGGCCAAAACATCCAAAATCGGGCCAAAACTTGCCATTTTTTGAGCTACCGAAAGCTGACGGCGACAACAGCGAACAGCCGCAGAGGGCAGCACTGTCCCAACAATGGTCGCCACATCCAGCCCCTATTCACGAGGGGGTCTCTAGGGTGCTAAGATGGTGACGTTTTGTCCGCCACGTCGTCCGCCCGGCACACAAAAGAACGCCCCAAACATGCCAAAAACAGCCAAAAAAAGGCCAAAATCGCCATTTTTTCGAAGCGAAGGGGGACAGCGGCGAGACGAGGAGCCGGGCATAGAGGAAAATCGGCCCTGCTATTAAATGTACCATCCAGCCCTGTGCCGCCCGGGTCCAGGGTGCCGAGATGGTTGACGCTTGAACCGCTTATGTCGTTTCGGGCCGCAAGACACAAGAACGGGCCAAAAACTGGCCAAACAAACAGCATAAAGGGCCAAAACCAGCCATTTTTATTGAGCGAAAGAAAGCAGTTTGCGGCGAAACCGGACAGCGAAAGGTTTAGAGGCAGTATCCATCGCTATCTATACGAATGCCCCATGCAGCCCTTTTACACCGGGGTTCCATGGTAATTGAGATGGCTGACGCTTTGTTCGCCACGCTGTTCGCCGCTGACGCAAGAATGGTCCAAAATCTGACCTAAAACGGACCAAAAACGGACAAAACGCCATTTTGGCTGAGCCTATGAAAGGGCGAAAGTAACGGACAGCCGAAGCATGAGAGGCAAGACTGGCCCCTGCGATATGAATGCATTCATCCATACCACCCACCCGGGGGTCCAGGGTGCTGAGATGTTGACTTTTTTGCTCATCACGTTGTTCATCAAGACATAAGAATTGCCCAAAACTTGTCAAAACGGTCCAAAACGGACCAAAACCGCCATTTTTTTGGAAAGAAAGGATGTCGGCGGTTAGCGAGAAGCCGCGAGGCAGCTCCATCCCCCCTGCTATCGATGCCCCATCCAACCCTGTTCCATACAAAGGGTCCTGTGGTGCGTCGATGGCTGGCGCTTTTGTCATCCACGTTGTTCATCGCATGCAAGAACTACCCAAAACTAGCAAAATAGCCCAAAAATTGCCCAAAATCCATTTTTGGCCGAAATGAAGCGGCCGCGACAACAAGTTTCTTAAGTTAGAGGCACCACCGGCCCGGCTACGAATGCCCCATCCAGCCCCTGTGCCACCCGGGGTTCCTGTGGTGCCGAGATGGCTGACATTTTGCTCACACGTCATTCGCCGACGGGGCACACGGAACGGCCCGTAAACCCACCAAAATAGCCCAAAAAATGGGCCAAACAGCCCAAATCAAAAAAAGTGGCCATTTTTTGTCGAAAGCAAGAAATGAGGTGGATAGCGAAGGATGAGAGTCAGCATCGTCCTCGCTATCTGAATCGCCCCATCCAGCCTTTGTACCAACAGGGGTTCGGGGTGTCGAGATGGTCGACGTTTTGTTCGCCACGCTGTTCGCCATGCAGACGCAAGAACCTAAAACTAACCAAAAACAGCCAAAAAATGCCAAAACTGGCCATTTTATTGAGCGAAGAGCAAATGAGTCGGCACGAACAAACTTAAACCGGGTGTTTGATGTAATGCTTATGTATGTCCGTGTTTTTTGGTATGTCCATGCTTTAATACGAAGATGTAGGGACGGTTTGAGCCTGATAGTCCCATTTTTAGTTAATTCGATGGCTAGGCTTTAAACTTGTAAACCATCAATGTGGACACATGTGAGATTGTCGGTTCGTAAATGACCATTTTACCCTTTGTTGTGCAACCGCCGTGCAGCTTGTAAAGTCCGTTTATAATTTGCATTGTCTATAAAGTGTTTTTTGAGATGTTTGCATGTGGATCCCAAGAGGCCTTTTCCGTCCCGTTCTATCTTTTGTGGGACCCAAAGGACCATGGGAGGCTTCGGGGGGAGGCTGACCTTTGGCAACGACACCATAAAGGTGCCGCACGACTTTAGGCAAACTAGCTAAGTCCATGACAGATGGTATCGTGAGCGGGACAAGCACCTGGCGAAACACCTAGCATGCAAACGTGGGGGGACGGAGGGGCCAGCTGAGGGCAGTCAGCACACGCACGACCGTTTGGGGGAAAACGGGCATTGAGATGTAGGGAAGAGGAGTCGCTCAGAGGAGCGGGCATCTGAGATTGGCATTCAGAGGAATGGCCAACCCTTCGCGCAAGAGGCACCACGAGAACAGACAAGCTTGGAAGAATGTTGTAATATCCCATTAGTCCCACATCGGAAGTAGGGAATGTGTGTGATTAGCTTATAAGGGCCTGATGAGTGTACTACGTTACGTCCCGCTTAAGCATTTTGGTCCGTGGTTGCAAGGACCAAAAAGGGAGTTATTGGACAGTTAGCTCATCAGACCGGGTCGTGACATTTTGGTATCGAGCCACGGTAGCATTTGGACAGGGTGAGAGGGCTGAGTAGGAAAAGGGCTACCGTGGATGGAGTCGAGAACTCATCACGGCGTGGAGCCACCACTGAGTTAAACCTCACATGCACCGTGCTAGGTTCGATTCCGATATGTCCGCCTTGACGAGGGCGCCAAAGCTAATGAGTTAGGGGATAATGTAATATCCCATTAGTCCCACATCGGGAAGGGGGAATGTGTGTGATTAGCTTATAAGGGCCGATGAGTGTACTCGTTACGCCAAGCTTAGCATTTTTTTTGGTCCGTGGTTGCAAGGACCAAAAAGGAGTTATTCACGCTTAGCTCATCGGGACCAGGTCGACATTTGTATCGAGCCGACCTAGCATTTGGGGCGGTGAGAGGGCTCCGGTAGGAAAGGGCTACCCATGGATGGAGTCAGGAACTCATCACGGGAGCCACCACTGAAGGTTAAACCTCACCCATGCAACGTTGCTGGTGGTTCGACTCGGGATATGTTGGCCTTGACGAGAATGTCAAAGCTAATTGAGTTGGGATAATGTAATATGTAATATCCCATTAGTCCCACATCGGAAGTGGGGAATGTGTGATTAGTTTATAAGGGCGATGAGTGTACTACGTTACATCTCGCTAAGCATTTTGGTCCGGGGCTGTTGACCAAAAAGGAGTTATTGACGATTAGCTCATCGGAACTGGTTGTGACATTTGGTATGAGTCAACTAGCATTTGGGCGGGTGAGAGGGCTAGAGTAGGAAAAGGGCTACCCGTGGATGGAGTCGAGAACTCATCGCGGCGTGGAGCCACCATCGAAGTTAAACCTCACATGCACTGCTTTAGGGTTGATCCGGGATATAACCGCCTGACGAGGACGTCAAACTAATTGAGTTGGGGATAATGTAATATGTAATATCCCATTAGTCCCACATCGAAGTGGGGAATGTGTGATTAGCTTATAAGGGCGATGAGTGTACTACGTTACATCCCGCTTAAGCATTTTGGTCCGGTTGCAAGGACCAAAAAAGGAGTTATTGGACAAATAGCTCCTTCGGACCGCGGGTGACTTATTTGGTATCGAGCCGAATTCCTAGCATTTGGGCAGGGTGAGAGGGTCGAGTAGGAAAAGGCTACCCCGTGGATGGAGTGGGAAGAACTCATCACGCGGGGAGCCACCATCGAAGTTAAACCTCACATGCACCGTGCTAGGGTTGATCTGGATATGTCCGCCTTGGCGAGGATGTCAAACTAATTGAGTTGGGGGATAATGTAATATGTAATATCCATTAGTCCCACATCGGAAGTGGGGAATGTGTGTGATTGGCTTATAAGGGCTCATGAGTGTACTACGTTACGCCCCGGCTTAAGCATTTTGGTCCGTGGTTGCAGGGACCAAGGGAGCATTGGACAGTTAAGCTCATCGAACCGGCCGTGACATTTGGTATCGAGGCAACCTAGCATTTGGGCGGGGTGAGAGGCTCGAGTAGGAAAGGGCAACCCGTGGATGGAGTCGAGAACTCATCATCACGCGGAGCCTGCCCACCGAAGTTAAACCTCATATGCACCAACTAGGGTTTGATCCGGGATATAACCGGCCTTGGCGAGGCGTCAAGCTAATTGAGTTGGGGATAATGTAATATCCCATTAGTCCCACATCGGAAGTGGGGAATGTGTGTGATTAGCTTATAAGGGCCTGATGAGTGTACTACGTTACGTCCCGCTTAAGCATTTTGGTCCGATAATGTAATATCCCATTAGTCCCACATCGGAAGTGGGGAATGTGTGTGATTAGCTTATAAGGGTCTGATGAGTGTACTACGTTACGTCCCGCTTAAGCATTTTGGTCCGTGGTTGCAAGGACCAAAAAGGGAGTTATTGGACAGTTAGCTCATCGGACCCGGTCGTGACATTTGGTATCGAGCCGACCTAGCATTTGGGGCGGGGTGAGAGGGCTCAGTAGGAAAGGGCTACCCGTGGATGGAGTCGAGAACTCATCACGGCGGAGCCACCACCGAAGTTAAACCTCATGCACCGTGTGCTAGGTTCGATCCGATATCCGGCCTTGACGAAGACGCCAAGCTAATTGAGTTGGGGATAATGTAATATCCCATTAGTCCCACATAGGAAGTGGGGAATGTGAGATTAGCTTATAAGGGCCTGATGAGTGTACTACGTTATGTCCCGCTAAGCATTTTGGTCCGTGGTTGCAAGGACCAAAAAGGGAGTTATTGGACAGTTAGCTCATCGACGGGTCGTGACATTTGGTATCGAGCCGACCTAGCATTTGGGGCGGGGTGAGAGGGCTCGGTAGGAAAGGGCTACCCGTGGATGGAGTCGAGAACTCATCACGGCGTGGAGCCACCACCGAAGTTAAACCTCACATGCAATTGTGCTAGGGTTCATCTGATATGTCCGCCTTGGCGAGGACGTCCAAGCTAATTGAGTTGGGGATAATGTAATATCCCATTAGTCCCACATCGGAAGTGGGGAATGTGTGTGATTAGCTTATAAGGGCCTGATGAGTGTACTACGTTACGTCCCGCTTAAGCATTTTGGTCCGTGGTTGCAAGGACCAAAAAGGGAGTTATTGGACAGTTAGCTCATCAGACCCGGGTCGTGACAAATGTGAAGCGCACAAAGGTTGGGATGGCTGAGTTTGAGTTATGGCTCAACGTTGACAACTATACTTGATGGTGCTCAAGGCAAGCGAGGCGCTTGGTGGGCTTGTATGCGGACGACGGAATGTTCGTGGCCATCCCAAGGTGATCGAAACTCGGCGCCATGGAGCATTGAAACTTTCTCTTCGGCATGCAAAGGATACGTCCGTAGGAGGCTGAATCGTGCAACTAGTTCAACATGTTGCTAGGCCTTTAGGGGTGCAGCGGGGACTGTAATGACGTGGAGTCGCAATCTAGCAAGTGTGTTTGCAAGAGGCAGAACAATGCACAGTTTGTTCAACAAATCAGAGTAGTCCAAGGGGATGGTGGTCTCCGAAATGAAGAGAGATGTTGTTCCAACGGGACAGTTATCCAGGAGGGATAAGTCCCGGCTCTCTAGAGGGAGAATCATGTGGGATGGACCTCACAAGTTGAGGAGGAGTACCTCAACAAACAACAACTCCACGAAGCTCAATGGACTGAGCAAGCGGCGAGGAGTCGTCGCATGATCTCACTTGAGAGAATGCATTGGTGGATGCATTGCGAGATCAAGTGGGGGAGCGACCCAAAGCAACACAAATGAAGGCACACTTGGAGTCGATATGGAGATCGACTCAAGGGAGGGCTGAATATGGAATGGTTGGTGGGAGGGCCACCATCGACTCAATGCAAAAAACGGAGCAAAGCAACTTGGGTGTAACTTGGCGGTACCCAAAGTCATTTGAAGGGAGCCAGCATAGAAGATGGAACATGGACCAGAGGCATAGTGCTTTCCTTGGACAGAGGTCAAGGACATGAACTCTTGCAGAGGCAAGAGTAGGATCATGTTGTTCCATGGATCATTCATTCTGTCAGAGCGGACTCATCTTGCATGGCGCCAAAGACGAAGGGAGCTTCTGGGCACATGCACTTTATCTCGGAGGAGCATTTGATAGAGGAACTAAGGCGACTCAATTTGTGGAGGCGAAGTAGGGATCATAAGGCCTTAGCATGGGGCAAGAGGACGTAGAGGCGGGTACTCTTGAAGAATTTGCCACAGTGTTATCGTTCAAGTTGCTATAAAGGAGGCGGTGCACAGCGAAGATTGTGCTGGTAGGGGTAGAGGCCCAGGATCCAGACAATGGTGCACTAATTGCAGCGAAGTCGGGGGACTTTGGGAGCTACTAGGTGATGGACTGTCCTAGAGCGGTGCTTCATCGTGGTGTGACCCAAGAGTGGGTGGATGAAGGTCGATTGCTAAAGGAGCGAACAAAATCGAAGGTGGAAGAGACCCTGCGATGTATTGGTAGAGGCCACACATGAAGGGTTCACAATTTGAGTTCATCCCACAAGGATCAGAATGCAATAGAGATGTCATCGAGGGTGACATGGTGCAGTACCGATCGTGGAATGGAAGACAATGCGATTCACACAACCTAGCCCCATGAGGGACTAGATCATACGGAGGTATGATCGGGAGCTACCGGAAGCTCCACTTCAAGAACAACATGACGGCAAGAAAGGCTATGGATTCAAGGAGTGAAGGCCATGGTACCAAGAGTAGGGGTCTTCCGTATGGCATCAAATTTTGCATCGGATGAAAGCCTGGTCATCGAGATATGGGGCTGTGTTTCCACCAAGGGAAAAGTTCAATGTAAGTACCGGAGTCCCATGGAGGGACTTGATCATACAAATGTATGATCGGCAACTGTAGAGTTGACTGCCTCGAAAGCTCATATTCGCTTAAGGAGCCCGACAAGTCGGATGACAAGGTCGAAATTTAACGTTGCTACCAAGGAAGCTAAGGAGAATAGATCAGGGCAAACCCTACAACGGGATGGCGAGAGGTCGTGCATGGGAGTTGCAGTATGTTTGTCCATCGACCAAAAAGGGTGCTACTTGGAGAACACGAGGTGTTGGAAGCAGGGGTCGAAGGGGCGAGGAAGCGACGACGAGTCCGGAGGGACTTAGTTACCCAAAATCAAGCATCAAGAATGGAGGTGGACTCCTGAGGAGTACCACGAGGCATCTATCGATTGTGAAGAAAAGGATGCAGATGTGAGTCAACGGATAGTAGTGCCATGGGCATGGCAGCGCGCTATGGTATCGCAGAGGTGGGACTTCCGTGAAAGTTATTGATCCCTTGCTCTCATGGAGGGAGAGCTGGTCGTGAAAGGGGCGAGGAGGTGGAGCATGCAGAGGCAAACTCAAGCACCGAGACAAGGTCAAGGGCGAGAGGCCAAGAACTTCAAGGACCGGTGTCAATGAGTTTCTCATCAAGATAGCCGAAAGTGAGGACTTTTGTCATGCAAGAGTGCACGACCAAGAAACGGTGAAGTCAAGATGCTGTGTCTTTGGACCTTCGCTACTCAAGAGTTGTTGGCGAGTTGATGGAGAAGACGGTACAATCCCGGAAGGCGACCAAACCTATTAGAGAATTACCAAGTTGGGGTGAAAACTTCCCATTCCAGAAGTTCAATGTCATTGAAGGTGAATCACAGTAGCTAACTCAACGCAAGGAGTGCAAACACTTCAAGTGCTTGATGTGAGCAAAGAGCAGCGAAGGCCGAGGCTAAACCAACTCGATGCATGGAGTACAACCTCGAGGGAGGCTAAGCCAAGTCAAGTAACCTTTTGTTCTCAACCCTTAAGAGAATGGGTGAAACCGAAAATCTCCAATTCTCTTATCTATCCAGCCAGAGGAGCTCTGCAAAAGTTCAAAAGACCCTTCAAGATAATGGAAGACAATAGTTGTCAAATCCTCACCAAATGGTGATAAGTGTTATTGAGAGTAGATTGTCCGCTTCATTTCCCAAACGAAAATGCCAATCGAAAGGAAGTGATGAGAACCTACTTGGATGTGACAACTAAGGAAAGAAGAGTCAATGAGCAAATTTTGTGGAGGAAGGACCCAAATCTTTCAGAAGTTTTAGACGATGCTGGTTAAAAGCTCCAACAAGCATCCACCCAGTTCAAAGCAAAGATGAGGCATTTGAGAGACTAGCATATAGTAGGATGGTCTTTTTCCTTCATTTGAAGGATCCATAGAATCAACAAGGATCAAACACAACTCAGCCAACCCCACCGGAGTCGAGTCATTGGTGAGTTGAAGCAGCATGAGGGATCAAAAGGTTCGACGACTTCGAAAATAATAGTGGAGAGCAAAAAAATTTAGAGCCAAGGGACGATTGCGCCTAGAGCGAAGATTGAAGACTTCAGCAGAGGGGCAAGGAGTTGTAGTGTCGACAAAGGCTTCGGAGGAGGATGTCGAAGGAATAAGTGGGGAGAATGTCACTTTACAAACTTCTAAACAGGGTGTTTGAGGTAATACTTATGTATGTCCGGTGTCTTTTGGTATGTCCATGCTTTGTACGTAGATGTAGGGGACTACCGGGTTTGATAGTCCCATTTTTAGTTAGGTCGGTGGCAGCTTTAGGTTTGTAAATAAAGGTTGTGTCATGTAGACACGTGTGAGATTGTCGACCAGAATGGACCATTTTACCCTTTGTTGTGCAACCTTGTTCGAGCTTTGTAAAGTATGTTTGTAATTTGCATTGTCTATAAAGTGTTTTTTTTCGAGATGTTTGCTTGTGGATCCCGAAAGAGGCCTTTTCTCTGTCCTGTTCTCTTTTTGTGGGACCCAAGGGGACCATGGGAGGCTTCGGGAGGCTGACCTTTGCGGACGGACACGCAAAGGGTGCCGCACGACTTAGGGGCAAAACCAACTAAGTCCGTGACGAGCGGCGACAGCGAAGCGAGCGAGGCAGCACCGTCCCCTGCTATATGAATGCCCCATCCAGCCTTTGTATACCCAGGGGTTCCAGGGATGCTGAGATGGCTGATGTTTTGTTCGCGCGAGGTAGGTCGCCGTTGCGGGCACGCAAGAACGGCCCAAAATCTGGCCAAAACAGCCCAAAAAGGGCCAAAACTGGCCATTTTTGGCCGAGCGATCGACGGACAGCGAAGCGGCGATAGGCAGCACCATCTGCTATCATTTAATGCCCCATCCAGCCCTGTGCCACCCGGGGGGTTCCAGGGTTCTGAGATGGCTGACGTTTTGCTCCGCCCATGTCGTTTGCCACGGCATGCAAGTACTACCCAAAAATTGGCCAAAACCGCCCAAAAAGGGCCAAAACTAGCCATTTTTGGCTGAGAGAGCGAGGGGCGAATGGCGGACAGTGAGCGAAGCGAGAGGCAGCACCGTCCCTGCTATACGAATGCCCCATCCACCCTTGTGCCATCCGGGGGGGTCCAGGGTGCTGAGATGGCTGACGTTTTGCTCCGCCCAAGTTGTTCACCACGGCACGCGAGAAATGCCCAAAAACTAGCCAAAACAGCCCAAAAAGGGCCAAAACTGGCCATTTTTGGCTGAGCGAGCGAGCGGCGAGAGGCGAACAGCGAGCGAAGCGAGAGGCAGCACTATCCCTGCTATACGAATGCCCCATCCAGCTCTGTACCACCCGGGGGGTTCCAGGGTGCTGAGATGGCTGACGTTTTGCTCCGCTCACGTCGTTAGCCGCGGCACACAAGAACGGCCCAAAATCTAACCAAAACAACCCAAAAACGGACCAAAACTGGCCATTTTTGGCTGAGCGAGCAAGCGGCGAGCGGCGGACAGCGAGCGAAGTGATAGGGAGTACCGTCCCTGCTATACGAATGCACCATACAGCCCCATTCCACCCGGGGGGTTTCAGGGCGCTGAGATGGCTGACATTTTGCTCCGCTCACGTCGTTCGCCGTGGCACGCAAGAACTGCCCAAAAACTGGCCAAAACGACCCAAAAACGGGCCAAAACTGGCCATTTTTGGCTGAGCGAGCGAGCAGCGTGCGACGGACAGCGAGCGAAGCGAGAGGCAGCACCGTCCCTGCTATACGAATGCCCCATCTTGCCCTGTGCCACCCGGGGGGTTCCAATGTGCTGAGAAGGCTGACAATTTGCTCCGCTCATGTCGTTCGCTGCGGCACATAAGAACGGCTCAAAAACTGGCCAAAAGAGCCTAAAAACAGGCCAAAACCGACCATTTTTGGCTGAGCGAGCGAGCGACGAGTGGCGGACAGCGAGCGAAGCGAGAGGCAGCACGGTCCCTACTATACGAATGCACCATCCAGCACTGTGTGCCATCCGAGGGGTTCCAGGGTCCTGAGTTGGCTAACGTTTTGCTCTGCTCACGTCGATCGCCGCGGCACGCAAGAACTGCCCAAAAACTAGCCAAAACAGCCCCAAAACGGGCCAAAACTGGCCATTTTTTGCTGAGCGGGCGAGCGGCGGACAACGAGCGAAGCGAGCGACAGCACCATCCTTGCTATACGAATGCCCCATACAGCCCTGTACCACCCGGCGGGTTCCAGGGTGCTGAGATGGCTGACATATTGCTCCGCTCACGTTGTTCGACGCGACACGCAAGAACGGCCAAAAATCTGGCCAAAACAACCCAAAAACGTGCCAAAACTGGCCATTTTTGGCTGAGTGAGCGAGCGGTGAGCGGCGGACAGCGAGAGAAGCGATAGGTAGCACCATCCCAGCTATACGAATGCCCCATCCAGCCTTGTGCCACCCGGAGGATTCTAGGGTGCTGAGATGGCTGACGCTTTGCTCCGCTCACGTCGTTCGCCGTGGCACGCAAGAACTGCACAAAAACTGGCCAAAACAACCCAAAATCGGGCCAAAACTTGCCATTTTTGGCTGAGCGAGCGAGCGGCGGACAGCAAGCGATGCGAGAGGCAGCACCATCCCAACTATACGAATGCCCCATCCAGCCCTGTGCCACATAGGGGGTTCTAGGGTGTTGAGATGGCTGAAGTTTTGGTCCGCTCACGTCGTTCGCCGCGGCACACAAGAACTACCCAAAAATTGGCCAAAACGGACCAAAAACTGGCCATTTTTGGCAGAGCGAGCGAGCGGCGGACAAAGAGCGAAGCGAGAGGCAGCATCGTCCCTACTATACGAATGCCCCATCCAGCCCTGTGCCACCCGGGGGGTTCCAGGGCACTGAGATGGCTTACCTTTTGCTCCGCTCATGTCGTTCGCCGCAGCATGCAAGAACAACCCAAAAACGGGCCAAAACTAGCCATTTTTGGCTGAGCGAGCGAGCAGCGAGTGGCAGACAACGAGCGATGCGAGAGACAGCACCGTCACTGCTATACGAATACCCCATTTAGCCTTGTGCCATCTGGGAGTTTCCAGGGTGCTGAGATGGCTGACATTTTGCTCCGCCCACGTCGTTCGCCGCGATACGCAAGAACTGCCCAAAAACTAGCCAAAACAGCCCAAAAAGGGGCCAAAACAGGCCATTTTTGGCTGAGCGAGCGAGCGGCGAGCGGCGGACAAAGAGCGAAGCGAGAGGCAGCACCGTCCCTACTATACGAATGCCCCATCCAGCCCTGTGCCACCCGGGGGGTTCCAGGGCACTGAGATGGTTTACCTTTTGCTCCGCTCATGTCGTTCGCCGCAGCATGCAAGAACAGCCCAAAAACGGGCCAAAACTAGCCATTTTTTGCTGAGCGAGCGAGCAGCAAGTGGCGGAGAGCGAGCGATGCGAGAGACAGCACCATCACTGCTATACGAATACCCCATTTAGCCTTGTGCCATCCGGGGGGTTCCAGGGTGCTGAGATGGCTGACATTTTGCTCCGCCCACGTCGTTCGCCGCGATACGCAAGAACTGCCCAAAAACTAGCCAAAACAGCCCAAAAAGGGGCCAAAACAGGCCATTTTTGGTCGAAGAGGGGGGATAGCGGTAGCGGCGAGAGGCAGCACTATCCCCGCTATACGAATGCCCCATACAGCCCCTTCCACCACCCGGGGTTCCAGGGTGCTTAGATGGTTGACGTTTTGCTCTGCTCACGCCGTTAGCCGCGACGCAAAAACGACCCAAAAAATCTAACCAAAACCGGCCAATTTTGGTCGAAATGAAGGCGGGCGAAGCGGACAGGACAGCCAGTTTAAGATAGAGCACCATCCATGCTATCTGAATGCACCATCCAGCCCCTGCCACCCGGGGTTCTAGGGCACCGAGATGGTGACGCTTTGCTCGATCACGCCGTCGTTAAGCCACGACGCAAGAACTGCCCAAAACTGGTTGAAACGCCCAAAACGACCAAAATTGGCCATTTTGGCTGAGCTAGCGAAGGCGAAGGGCGGACAGCGAAGCGGCGAGAGGCAGCACCGTCCCCGCTATACTGAATGTCCCATCCTGCCCCCCTATACCGGGGTTCCGTGGTGCCGAGATGGTGACGTTTTGTTCGCTTCACGTCGTTCGCCGCTGCATGCAAGAAGTGCCCAAAAACTAGCAAAAATAGCCCAAAAATGGGCCAAAATTGGCCTTTTTTTACTGAGCGGGCGAGCGACGGACAGCGAGCGAAGCGAGTGGAAGCACCATCCTTTCTATACGAATGCCCCATCCAGTCCTGTACCATCCGAGGGGTTCCAGGGTGCTGAGATGGCTGAGGTTTTGCTCCGCTTATGACGTTCGCCGCGGCACGCAAGAACTGCCCAAAAACTGACCAAAACGGCCCAAAAATGGGCCAAACGGGCCATTTTTGGCTGAGAGAGCGAGCGGCAGATAGCGAGCGAAGCGAGAGGCAGCACCGTCCCTGCTATACGAATGCCCCATCCTGTCCTGTGCCACCCAGGGGGTTCCAGGGTGCTGAGATGGCTGACGTTTTGCTCCGCTCACGTCGTTCGCCGTAGCACACAAGAACGGTCCAAAAACTAGCCAAAAGAGCCCAAAAATGTGCCAAAACTTGCCATTTTTGGCTGAGTGAGCGAGCGGCAAGCGGCGGACAGCGAGCGAAGTGATAGGCAGCACCGTCCCTACTATACGAATGCACCATCCAGCCCTATTCCACCCGGGGGGTTCCAGGGTGCTGAGATGGCTGGCATTTCGCTCTGTTCACGTCGTTCACCACGACACGCAAGAAAAGCCCAAAAACTGGCCAAAATAGCCCAAAAACGGGCCAAAACTAGACATTTTTGGCTGAGCGAGCGAGCGGCGGACAGCGAGCGAAGCGAGTGGCAGCACCATCCTTGCTATACGAATGCCCCATCCAACCCTGTACCACCCGGGGGGTTCCAGGGTGCTGAGATGGCTGAAGTTTTGCTCCGCTCACGTCGTTCACCACGGCACGCAAGAACTGCCCAAAAACTAGCCAAAACAGCCCAAAAACGGGCCAAAACTGGCCATTTTTGGCTGAGCGAGCGGCGGACAACGAGTGAAGCGATAGGCAGCACCGTCCCTACTATACGAACGCCCCATCCAGTCTTGTACCACCCAGGGGGTTCCACGGTGCTGAGATAGCTGAGGTTTTGCTCCGCTTATGTCATTCGTCGCGGCACGCAAGAACTGCCCAAAAACTGACCAAAACGGCCCAAAAATGGGGCAAACTGGTCATTTTTGGCTGAGCGAGCGAGCGGCGGACAGCGAGCGAAGCGAGAGGCAGCACCGTCCTTGCTATACGAATGCCCCATCCTGTCCTGTGCCACCCGGGGGGTTCCAGGGTGCTGAGATGGCTGACGTTTTGCTCTGCTCACGTCGTTCGTCGCGGCACGCAAGAACTGCCCAAAAACTAGCCAAAACAGCCCAAAAACAGGCCAAAACTGGCCATTTTTTGCTGAGCGGGTGAGCGACGGACAGCGAGCGAAGCGAGTGGCAGCACCATACTTGCTATACGAATGCCCCATCCAGCCCTGTATCACCCGGGGGGTTCCAGGGTGCTGAGATGGCTTACGTTTTGCTCCGCTCACGTCGTTCGCCGCGGCACGCAAGAACGGCCCAAAATCTGGCCAAGACAACCCAAAAATGGGCCAAAACTGGCCTTTTTTTGCTGAGCGAGCAAGTAGCGAGCGGTGGACAGCGAGAGAAGCGATAGGCAGCAACTTCCCTGCTATACGAATGCCCCATCCAGCCTTGTGCCACCCGGGGGTTTCCAGGGTGTTGAGATGGCTGACATTTTGCTCCGCTCATGTCGTTCGCCGCGGCACGCAAGAAATGCCCAAAAACTGGCCAAAACGGCCCAAAAACGGGCCAAAACTGGCCATTTTTGGCTGAGCGAGCGAGCGACGAGCGGCGAACAGTGAGCGAAGCGAGGGGCAGCACCGTCCCTGCTATACAAATGCCCCATCCAACCCTATGCCACCAGGGGGGTTCTAGGATGCTGAGATGGCTGATGTTTTGCTCCGCATAGGTCGTTCGCCGCGGCACGCAAGAACGGCCCAAAATCTGGCCAAAATAGCCCAAAAAAAGCCCAAAACAGCAAGTGGCGGACAGCGAGCGAAGCGAGAGGGAGCACCGTCCCTGCTATACGAATGCCCCATCCTGTCCTGTGCCACCTGGGGGGTTCCAAGGTGCCGAGAAGGCTGACGTTTTGCTTCTCTCACGTCGTTCACCGTGGCGCACAAGAACGGCCCAAAAACTAGCCAAAACAGCCCAAAAACAAGCCAAAACTGGCCATTTTTGGCTGAGCGAGCGAGCGACGAGCGGCGGACAGCAAGCGAAGCGAGAGGTAGCACCGTCCCTGCTATACGAATGCACCATCCAGCCCTTTGCCATCCGAGGGGTTCCAGGGTGTTGAGATGGCTGCCGTTTTGCTCCGCTCACATCGTTCGCCGTGGCACGCAAGAACTGCCCAAAAACTAGCCAAAACACCCCAAAAACGGGCCAAAACAGGCCATTTTTTGCTTAGCGGGCGAGCGACGGACAGCGAGCAAAGCGAGTGGCGGCACCATCCTTGCTATACGAATGCCCAATCCTGCCCTGTGCCACCCGGGGGGTTCTAGGGTGCTGAGATGGCTGACGTTTTGCTCCGCACACGTCGTTCGCCGCGGCACACAAGAACGGCCCAAAAACTAGCCAAAAAAGCCCAAAAACGGGCCAAAACTTGCCATTTTTGGCTGAGCGAGCGAGCGGCGGACAGCGAGCGAAGCGAGAGGCAGCACCGTCCCTACTATACGAATACACCATCCAGCCCTATGCCACCCGGGGGCTTCCAGGGTGCTGAGATGGCTGACATTTTGCTTCGTTCACGTCGTTCACCGCGGCACGCAAGAACTGACCAAAACGACCCAAAAATAGGCAGCACCGTCCCTGCTATACAAATGCCCCATCCAGCCCTGTGCTACCCGGGGGGTTCCAGGGTGCTGAGATGGCTGACATTTTGCTCCGCTCTTGTCGTTCGCCGCGGCACACAGGACCGGCACAAAAACTGGCCATAACAGCCCAAAAACGGGCCAAAACGTCTCATTTTTGGTTGAGCGAACGAGCAGTGAGCGGCGGACAGCGAGCGAAGTGAGAGGCAGCACCGACCCGACTATACGAATGCCCCATCCAGCCCTATGGCACCCGGGGGGTTCCAGGTTGCTGAGATGGCTGACGTTTTGCTCCACTCACGTCGTTTACCGCGGCACACAAGAACGACCCAAAAACTTAGAAAAACAACCCAAAAACGGGCCAAAACTTGCCATTTTTGGCTGAGCGAGCGGGCGGCGGACAGCGAGCGAAGTGAGAGGCAGCACCGTCCTTGCTATACGAATGCCCCATCCAACGCTGAGCCACCCGAGGGGTTCCAGGGTGCTGAGATGGCTGACGTTTTGCTCCGCCCACGTCGTTCGCCGTGGTACGCAAAAACTGCCAAAAAACAGGCCAAAACGACACAAAAACGGGCCAAAACTGTCCCTGCTATACGAATGCCCCATCCTGCCCTGTGCCACTCGGGGGGTTCCAGGGTGCTGAGATTCCTGACGTTTTGCTCCGCTCACGTCGTTCGCCGCGGAACACAAGAATGGGCCAAAAACTAGCCAAATCAGCCCAAAAACGGGCCAAATCTAGCCTTTTTTGGCTGAGCGAGCGAGCGGCGAGAGGCGGACAGCGAGTGAAGCGAGAGGCAACACCGTCCCTACTATACGAATGCCCAATCAGCCTTGTACCACTCGGGGGGTTCCAGGGTGCTGAGATGGCTGACGTTTTGCTCCGCTCACGTCGTTTGCCGCGACACGCAAGAACTGCGTAAAAACAAGCCAAAACAGCCAAAAAACGGGCCAAAACTTGCCATTTTTGGCTGAGCGAGAGAGCGGCGAGCAGCGGACAGCGAGCGAAGCGAGAGGCAGCGCCGTCCCTGCTATACGAACACCCCATCCAGCCTTGTGCCACCCGGGGGTTCCAGGGTGCTGAGATGGGTGACGTTTTGCTCCGCTCACGTCGCTCGCCGCAGCACGCAAGAACTGCCCAAAAACTGGCCAAAATGGCCCAAAAATGGGCCCAAACTGGCCATTATTGGCTGAACGAGCGAAGCGAGAGGCAGCATCGTCCCTGCTATACGAATGCCCCATCCAGCCCTGTGCCACCCGGGGGGTTCCAGGGTGCTGAGATGGCTGACGTTTTGCTCCGCTCACGTCGTTCGCCGTGGCACATAATAATGGCCCAAAAATGGGCCAAAACTTGCCATTTTTGGCTGAGCGAGTGAGCGGCGGACAGCGAGGAAGCGATAGGCAGTACCGTCCCAACTATACGAATGCCCCATCCAGCCCTGTGCCACCTAGGGGGTTCCAAGGTGCTTTGATGGCTGACGTTTTGTTCCGCTCACATTATTTACCGCGGCACATAAGAACGGCCTAAAAACTTGCAAAAACAGCCCAAAAACTGGACAAAACAGGCCATTTTTGGTTGAGCGAGCGAGCGGCGAGCGGCAGACTACGAGCGAAGTGAGAGGCAACACCGTCCCTGCTATATGAATGCCCCATCCCGCCTTGTTCCACCCTGGGGGTTCCAGGGTGATGAGATTACTGACGTTTTGATCCGCTCACGACGTTTGCCGAGGCACACAAGAACGACCCAAAAACTGGCACAAACAGCCTAAAAACGGGCCAAAAATGGCCATTTTTGGCTGAGCGAGTGAGCGGCGGCGGCGACAACGAAGCGGCGAGGTAAATAATCGTGCTTTTGCTGTCTGAATGCCCCATCCAGCCCTGTGCCCCCCGAGGGATTCCAGGGTGCTGAGATGGCTAACGTTTTGCTCCGCTCACGTCGTTAGCCGCGGGATACAAGAACTGCCCAAAACTGGCTAAAACGGCCCAAAAATGGGCCAAAACTGGCCATTTTTGGCTGAGCGAGCGAGCGGTGAGCGTCGGACAGCGAACGAAGGGAGAGACAGCACCGTCCCTGCGATACGAATGCCCCATCCGGCCCTGTGCCACCCGGGGGGTTCCAGGGTGCTGAGATGGCTGACGTTTTGCTCCGCTCACGTCGTTCGTCGCGGCACACAAGAATAGCCCAAAAACTAGCCAAAACAGACCAAAAAGGGCCAACACTGGCCATTCTTTACTGAGCGAGCGAGCGACTAGCGACGGACAGCGAGCGAAGCGAGAGGCAGCACCGTCCCTTCTATACGAATGCCCCATCCAGCCCTGTGCCACCCGGGGGGTTCCAAGGTGCTGGGATGGCTGACATTTTGCACCGCTCAAATAGTTCACCGAGGCACACAAGAATGGCCCAAAAACTGGCCAAAATAGCCCAAAAATGGGCGAAAACTGGCCATTTTGGCTGAGCGAGAGAGCGACGAGCGGCGGCCAATGAGCGAAGCGAGAGGCAACACCGTCCCTGCTATACGAATGCCCCATCCAGCCTTGTGCCACCCGAGGGGTTCTGGGGTGCTGAGATGGGTGACGTTTTGCTTTGCTCATGTCATTCGCCGCGGCACGCAAGAACTGCCCAAAAACTGGCCAAAACAGCCCAAAAACGGGCCAAAACTGGCCATTTTTGGCTAAGCGAGCGAGCGGCGAGCGGCAGACAGCGAGCGAAGCGAGAGGCCGCACCGTCCCTGCTATACGAATGCCCCATCCAGCCCTGTGCACCCCGGGGGGTTCCAGGGTGCTGAGATGGCTGACGTTTTGCTCTGCTTACGTCGTTCACCGCGGCACACAAGAACGGCCCAAAAACAGGCCAAAACAACCAAAAAACGGGCGAAAACTGGCCAATTTTGGCTGAACGAGCGAGCGACGAACGGTGGACAGCGAGCGAAGCTAGATGCAGCACCGTCCCTGCTATACGAATGCACCATGCAGCCCTGTGCTAACCGGGGGTTCTAGGGTGCTGAGATGGCTGACATTTTGCACCGCTCACGTCGTTCGCCGCGGCACACAGGAACGGTCGAAAAACTGGCCAAAACAGCCCAAAAACAAGCCAAAACTGGCCATTTTTGGCTGAGCGAGCGAGCGGCGGACAGCGAGCGAAGCGAGAGGTAGCACCGTCCCTGCTATACGAATGCCCCATCCAGCCCTGTGCCAACCAAAGTGTTCCATGGTGCTGAGATGGCTGACATTTTGCAACGCTCACGTCGTTCGCCGTGGCACACATGAACGGCCGAAAAACAGGCCAAAACAACCCAAAAATGAGCCAAAACTAGCCATTTTTGGCTGAGCGTGCGAGCAGCGAGCGGCAGATAGTGAGCGAAGAGAGAGGCAGTATTGTCCCTGCTATACGAATGCCCCATACAGCCCTGTGCCACCCGGGGGTTTCCAGGGTGTTGAGATGGCTGGAGTTTTGCTCCGCTCACGTCGTTCATCGCGGCACACAAGAACTGCCAAAAAACTTTCCAAAACGGCCCAAAAACTGGCCATTTTTGGCAGAGCGAGCGAGCGGCGGACAACGAGCGATGCGAGAGGCAGCACCGTCCCTACTATACGAATGCACCATCCAGACCTATGCCATCCGGGGGGTTCCAGGGTATTGAGATGGCTGACGTTTTGCTCCGCTCATGTCGTTCGCCACGGCATGCAAGAACTGCCCAAAAACTGGCCAAAATAACCCAAAAACAAGCCAAAACTAGCCATTTTTGGCTGAGCGAGCGAGCGGCAAGCAGCGAGCGAAGCGAGAGGCCGCACCGTCCCTGCTATACGAATGCCCCATCCAGCCCTGTGCAACCAGGGGGGTTCTAGGGTGCTGAGATGGCTGACGTTTTGCTCTGCACACGTCGTTCATCACGGCATGCAAGAACTACCCAAAAACTGGCCAAAACGGCCCAAAAACTGGCCATTTTTGGTTGAGCGAGCGAAGCGCGAGGCAGCACCGTCGCTGCTATACGAATGCCCCATCTAGCCCTGTGCCACCCGGGGGGTTCCTAGGTGCTAAGATGGCTGACGTTTTGCTCCGCACACGTCGTTCACCGCGGCACGCAAGAACTGCCCAAAAGCTGGCCAAAACGGCCCAAAAAAGGGCCAAAACTGGCCATTTTTGGCTGAGCGAGCAAGCGGCGAGCAGCGGACAGCGAGCGAGCGGCAGACAGCGAGCGAAGCTAGAGGCAGCACCATCCCTACTATACGAATGCCCCATCCAGCCCTGTGCCACCCGGGTGGTTCCAAGGTGCTGAGATGGCTAACGTTTTGCTCCACACACGTCGTTCGCCACGGCACGTAAGAAGTGCCCAAAAACTGGCCAAAACGGCCCAAAAACTGGCCATTTTTGGCTGAGCGAGCGAAGCGCGATGCAGCACCATCCCTGCTATACGAATGCCCCATCCAGCTCTGTGCCACCCGGGGGGTACCAAGGTGCTGAGATGGCTGACGTTTTGCTCCGCACACGTCGTTCGCCGCGGCACGCAAGAACTGCCCAAAAACTGGCCAAAACTGGCCATTTTTGGATGAGCGAGTGAGCGGCGGGCAGCAGACAGCGAGCGAAGCCAGAGGCAGCACCTTCCCTACTATACGAATACGCGGCACGCAAGAATTGTCCAAAAACTAGCCAAAACGACCCAAAAACATGCCAAAACTAGCCATTTTTGGCTGAGCGAGCGAGCGGCGGGCGGCGAACAGAGAGCGAAGCGAGAGGCAACACCGTCCATGCTACACGAATGCCCCATCCAGCCCTGTGCCACTTGGGGGGTTCCATGATGCTGAGACGGCTGATGTTTTGCACCGCACACGTCGTTCGCCGCGGCATGCAAGAACTGCCCCAAAACTGGCCAAAAACTAGCCATTTTTGGCTGAGCGAGCGAGCGGCGAGGAGCGGACAACGAGTGAAGCGCGAGGCAGCACCGTCCCTGCTATACGAATGCCCCATCCAACCCTGTGCCACCCGGGGGGTTCCAGGGTGCTGAGATGGCTGACGTTTTTCTTCGCTCACATCATTCACCGCGGCACACAAGAACTGTCCAAAAACTAGCCAAAACTGGCCATTTTTGGCTTAGCGAGCGAGCGGTGGACAACGAGCGAAGCGAGAGGCAGCAACATCCCTACTATACGAATGCCTCATCTTGCCCTGTGGCACCCAGGGGTTTCTAGGGTGCTGAGATGGCTGACATTTTGCTCTACTCACGTCGTTTGCCGCGGCATGCAAGAACTGCCCAAAACAGGCCAAAACGGCCCAAAAACGAGCCAACACTGGCCATTTTTGCCAGAGCGAGCGAGCGGCGGACAGCGAGCGAAGCAAGAGGCAGCACCGTCCTAACTATACAAATGCCCCATCCAGCCCTGTGCCACCCGGGGGGTTCCAAGGTGCTGAGATGGCTGACGTTTTGCTCCGTACACGTCGTTCGCCGCGGCACGCAAGAACTGCCAAAAACTGGCCAAAACGGCCCAAAAACTGGCCATTTTTGGTTGAGCGACCGAAGCGCGAAGCAGCACCGTCCCTGCTATACGAATGCCCCATCCAGCCCTGTGCCACCCGGGGGGTTCCAAGGTGCTGAGATGGCTGACGTTTTGCTCTGCACACGTCGTTCACCACGTCACGCAAGAACTACCCAAAAACTAGCCAAAACGGCCCAAAAACGGGCCAAAACTGGCCATTTTTGGCTGAGCGAGCGAACGACGGGCAGCAGACAACGAGCGAAGAGAGAGGCAGCACCGTCCCTACTATACGAATGCCCCATCCAGCCCTGTGCCTCCCGGGGTGTCCAGGTTGCTGAGATGGCTGACGTTTTATTCCGCTCACGTCGTTCATTGCGGCACGCAAGAATTGCCTAAAAACTGGCCATTTTTGGCTGAGCGAGTGAGCGGCGGGCGGCGGGCGGCTGTAACATCCCTCATTTTCTGAATTTTCGTATAAGTTTCTAGAGATAATGTAAGTATCTATTTCAAATTTGACAAAAGAGCTAGAGTACGAATCAGAGATAACTTATTCTTAAGATTTGGGGGATTTGTTCAAACAAGAATCTGAGGACCTATGTGTAAACCCTGAGGACCAAATCGTGAATATAATAAAAACAAGGACTAAACTGCAAAACACACAAAATAACAAATCTCACCGCTTAAGCCACTCTGCCTTCGTTCTTAAGGAACCAGAGAAGGCAGCTGCTGTGTGGAAGAACAGAGAAAGAAAGAAAGAAGGAGAGAAGAGAAAGGGAGAAGAAGGAGAAGAAAAATTGGGGCTTGAGGTTTCTTACTCAATCTTCTCAATTGGGGGTCAAAAAAATTCTCAAAGGCAAGTGTTCTAACCCCATCCTATAGAATATTAGCTTCTGTTCTTATGTTGGTTCAAAAAGATCTGAAAGATTTCCATTTAGAACCGGAAATGTCTCTCTTTGAACATAGAACCAAGGATTCTGAAATTTTTCGGTAAACTGACCCCTATATACTATTCCCGCTATAATTTTTGGTACGAAAAGCAGATTTGGGCAGGACCTAGTTTGTTTGAAAACAGACTCTTATATCTTTCTTTTCACACAGATTTTGAAGATTTTGAACACCGACTACTTACCCAAACATCTGTTTCTAATGAGCCAATAGATGCTGCAAAACAGGGATCAAAATTTCTGACCTTTCGATACTTAAATACTTATAAGTTCCTGTTGGAAATTCTAAATTATACCAAACTGATTTCGTCCGAAACTAGACTTTAAAACCTTACTTTTGACATATAGTTTGAAAATTTTGGAATTCAAATGCCTACCCTATTATCTGTTGAATCTGACCCTATGTATTCTGCAAAACAGTGATTGTGTTTTTGACCTTGCGTTACCAAATCAAAGGTAACTCCTTGTTGGAAACCATGATTCGTACGAAATTTATTTCAACAGAAAACAGATTGATATATCTTTCAACAACAGCTTTCTTAAGGGTATTGGAGCATAATAGATAGTCTGAAGTATTTGTTCTATGAGCCACTGGAATTCTGTTAGAAATCGAGCTTCGGTCGATTTCGCGTATTCTGTTTCACTCCTTTGGAAATTGAATTCATCTAACCTTCTTTTTTGAATTGAGCTAAATATGATTGCTTGGAATCCCGGTATACCCTTGCTTTCATTTCATTCTAAATCTGAATACATTGGTGAGAAAATTGTTGCTTGCATCGTATTGTCTCGTAAAGGCACATGTACGTTTTGTTGTTCCGCGTGTGCTTCCGATATATGCTACTTATTGATCAAACTGCCCTCTTGTACTCTGTTGTTTGTGGGATTTATGTGGACCTTTGCCAGAAATGGTAAAGGGTATGTGTTTAGAGCCTGCGATGCTCTGCCGGTCCCCTCTGGCTTCACCTAGACGTGGGTGGATGGAGCTCCCAGACGTGGGAGACTTCTGTCTGGTGGTCATTCAGAAATGGATGAATCACATTCTGTCTGTGGACCCACTACACCTTTTGTATATTTTATATGATATCCAGAGCTTTGGTTATGTGTTTCTGTTCATGCTTTGGATAAGAATGATATGAATGCAACGTCAAAGACGATGTTTGAGCTTCTGTTCGGTATTTGTTATTGATATGCTTCGAACTGGTTCATTCTTTGTTGATATGCTTCGAAATGTTCCATATGCCATTGATATGCTCCGAGACATTCCATATGCCATTGATAAGCTCTGATTTTGTTTCATTTGTCACTGATATGCTCCAATTACTCTATGCCCCTTCTGTTATGAACCAATTATGTATGATTGAAATGTCCATTGTGATTCTGCACCTAATGATATTACGTCTATTAATTCGTATGTTCTGCCTTGCACTTTGAAACTTTATCTCTTTGGAAATTGTCCTCTTTTGACATAGATATGTTAGTCACTTGCTGAGCTCTTTATGCTCACCCCGTTGTCGTATAAATTTTTCAGGATAGCGTATCGCTTGCTTAAATGTTAAGATGGGACCGAGGCAATAGAAAGTTAGAAGATTTTGGGCAGATCTTTATTAGCATATATGTACTTGTTGTGTGAGCCACTCTGTATCTAATCAAATGTTGACGATGAATCCAAACCTGTGGATTTTGTGTATGTTAAGGGATCTCTCATGTTTAGGATTTTGGAAAGTTAAGTTAAATTTGTGTAATGACATGACTTATGATAAACGTTGGTTTGGTGACTGCTTAGATTTCCCCACTTGTGAATTTATACTGGGGTTATTATTTTGATGAGAGGAATTCAGATCGTATGAAATTTCGAGTGATGCGTGGTATATTTATGAATTGCACAGGGTTTATAAATTGTAGACTATAGAGGTGAAATTTTGTTCTGTATGTTTTCATAGTGACCTCAAATGTGTGTTTGGATCCTGGATTGATTTGTTTTCTTGAGTTTTAAATATTATGGATATTTTTGAGGGAGCGTGACAGCGGCGGACAGCGAGCGAAGCGAGAGGCAGCACCGTCTATGCTATACGAATGCCCCATCTAGCCCTGTGCCACTCGGGGGGTTCCAGGATGCTGAGATGGCTGATATTTTACACCGCACACGTCGTTCGCCGCGGCACGCAAGAACGGCCCAAAATCTTGCCAAAACATCCCAAAAAGGGCCAAAACTGGCCATTTTTGGCTTAGCGAGCGGCGGACAGCGAGCGAAGCGATAGGCAGCACCGTCCCTTCTATACGAATGCCCCATCCAGTCCTGTGCCACCCGGGTGGTTCCAGGGTGCTGAGATGGCTGACGTGTTGCTCCGCTCACGTCGTTCGCCGTGGCACACAGGAACGACCCAAAAACTGGCCAAAACAACCCAAAAACGGGCCAAAACACCCCAAATCGGGCAAAAACTGGCCATTTTTGGCTGAGCGAGCGAGCGGGGAGAGGCGGATAGCGAGCGTAGCGAGAGGCAGCACCGTCCCTGCTATACGAATGCCCCATCCAGCCTTGTAACACCCGGGGGGTTCCTGGGTGCTGAGATGGCCGACATTTTGCTACGCTCACGTCGTTCGCCGCGGCACACAGGAACGGCCCAAAAACTGGCCAATACAGCCCAAAGACGGGCCAAAACACCCCAAATCGGGCAAAAACTGGCCATTTTTGGTTGAGCAAGCGAGCGGGGAGAGGCGGACAGCGAGCGTAGCGAGAGGCAGCACCGTCCCTGCTATACGAATGCCCCATCCAACCTTGTAACACCCGGGGGGTTCCTGGGTGCTGAGATGGCTGACGTTTTGCTTCGCTCACGTCATTCGCCGCGGCACGCAAGAACTACCTAAAAACTAGCCAAAACAGCCAAAAAACATGCCAAAACTGGCCATTTTTGTCTGAGAGTAGAGCGGCGGACAGCGAGCGAAGCGAGAGGCAGCACCGTCCCTGCTATACAAATGCCCCATCCAGCCTTGTGCCACCCGGGGGGTTCCAGGATGCTAAGATGGCTGATGTTTTACTCCGCACAGGTCGTTCGCCGCGGCATGCAAGAACGGCGCAAAATATGGCCAAAACAACCCAAAAAGGGGCCAAAACTGGCCATTTTTGGCTGAGCGAGCGGCGGACAGCGAGCGAAGCGATAGGCAGCACCATCCCTGTTGTACAAACGCCCCATCCAGCCCTGTGCCACCCGGGGGGGTCCAGGGTACTGAGATGGCTGACGTTTTGCTCTGCTCATGTCGTTTGCCGTGGCATGCAAGAACTGCCCAAAAACTGGCCTAAACAGCCCAAAAACGGGCCAAAACTGGCCATGTGCCATCTGGGGGGGTCCAGGGTGCTGAGATGGCTGACGTTTTGCCATGCCCACGTTGTTCTCCATGGCACGCAAGAAATGCCCAAAAACTAGCCACAACAGCCCAAAAACGGGCCAAAACTGGCCATTTTTGGCTGAGTGAGCGAGCGGCGGACAGCGAGCGAGGTGATAGGGAGCACCGTCCCTGCTATACGAATGCACCACCCAGCCCTGTGCCACCCGGGGGTTCCAGGGCGCTGAGATGGCTGACGTTTTGCTCCGCTCACGTCGTTCGCCATGGCACGCAAGAACTGCCCAAAAACTGGCCAAAACGGCCCAAAAACGGGCCAAAACTGGCCATTTTTGGTTGAACGAGCGAGCGGCGAGCGGCGGATAGCGAGCAAAGCGAGAGGCAACACCATCCCTGCTATACGAATGCACCATCCAGCCCTGTGCCATCCGAGGGGTTCCAGGGTGCTGAGATGGCTGACGTTTTGCTCCGCTCACATCGTTCGTCACGGCACGCAAGAACTACCCAAAAACTAGCCAAAACAGCCCAAAAACAGGTAAACCTGGCCATTTTTTTTTGAAAGGCGAAGGGCGGACAACGAAGCGGCGGTGGCAGCACCATCCTTGTATCTGAATGCCCCATCCAGCTCTCACGTACCACCCGGGGGTTCCGTGGTGTGAGATGGTCGACGCTTGTTCAGCCCACATCGTTCGCCCACAAGACGCAAGAACGGCCCAAAATATGGCCAAAACAACCCCAAAACGGGCCAAAACTGGCCATTTTTGGCTGAGCGAGCGAGCGGCGAGCGGCGGACAGCGAGAGAAGTGATAGGCAGCAACGTCCGTACTATACAAATGCCCCATCCAGCCTTGTGCCACCCGGGGGGTTCCAGGGTGTTGCGATGGCTAACGTTTTGCTCCGCTCACATCGTTCATCGCGGCACGCAAGAACTGCCCAAAAACTGGCCAAAACGGCCCAAAAACGGGCCAAAACTGGCCATTTTTGGCTGAGCGAGCGAGCGGCGGACAGTGAGCGAAGCGAGAGGCAGCACCGTCCCTGCTATAAGAATGCCCCATCCAGCCATGTGCCACCCGGGGGGTTCTAGGATGCTAAGATGGCTGATGTTTTGCTCCGCACAGGTCGTTCGCCGTGGCACGCAAGAACGGCCCAAAATCTGGCCAAAACAGCCCAAAAACGGGCCAAAACTGGCCATTTTTGGCTGAGCAAGCAGCGGAGAGCGAGCGAAGCGATTGGTAGTACCGTCCCTGCTATACGAATACCCCATCTAGCCCTGTGCCTCCCGGGGGGTTCCAGGGTGCTGAGATGGCTGACGTTTTGCTCCGCTAACGTCGTTCACCGTGGCACAAAAGAACTGCCCAAAAACTGGCCAAAACAACCCAAAAAGGGCCAAAACTTACCATTTTTGGTTGAGCGAGCGAGCGGCGAGCGGCGGACAGCGAGCGAAGCGAGAGGCGGAGCCGTCCCTACTATACGAATGTCCCATCCAGCCCTGTGCCACCCGGGGGGTTCTAGGGTGCTGAGATGGCTGACGTTTTTCTCCACACACGTCGTCTGCCATGGCACACAAGAATGGCCCAAAAACTGGCCAAAACACCCCAAAAACGGTCCAAAACTGGCCATTTTTGGCTGAGTGAGCGAGCGGCGAGCGACGGACAGCGAGCGAAGGGAGAGGCAGCACTGTCCCTGCTATACGAATGCACCATCCAGCCCTGTGCCACCCGGGGGGTCCAAGTTGCTGAGATGGCTGACGTTTTGCTCCGCTCACGTCGTTCGCCGCGGCACACAAGAACGGCCTAAACACAGGCCAAAACAGCCCAAAAAGGGCCAAAACTGGCCATTTTTGGCTGAGCGAGCGAGCGGCGAGTGGCGGACAGCGAGCGAAGGGAGAGGCAGCACCGTCCTTATTATACGAATGCCCCATCCAGCTCTGTGCCACCTGGGGGTTCCAGGGTGCTGAGATGGTAAACGTTTTGCTCCCCTCACGACGTTCGCCGCGGCAAGCAAGATTGATCCAAAATTTGGCCAAAAAGGTCGAAAAAGGGCCAAAACTGGCCATTTTTGGCTGAGCTAACGAGCGGCGAGCAACGGACATCGAGCGAAACGAGAGGCAGCACCATCCCTGCTATATGAATGCACCATCCAGCCCTATGCCATCCAGGGGGTTCCAGGGTGCTGAGATGGCTGACGTTTTGCTCCGTTCACGTCGTTCATGGCGGCACGTAAGAACTACCCAAAAACTAGCCATTTTTGGCTGGGCGAGCGAGTGGCGAGCGGCGGACAGCGAGAGAAGCGATAGGCAGCACCGTCCCTGCTATATGAATGCCCCATCCAGCCCAATGCCACCCGGCGGGTTCTAGGGTGCTGAGATGGCTGACGTATTATTCCACTAACGTCGTTCGCCCCAACACGCAAGAATTGCCCAAAAACTGACCAAAACAGCCTAAAAACGGGCCAAAACTTACCATTTTTGGCTGATGAGCGAGTGGCGAGCGGCGGACAGTGAGCGTAGCGAGAGGCAGCATCGTCCCTGCTGTAAGAATGCCCCATCCAGCCCTGTGCCACACGGGGGGTTCCAGGGCGCTGAGATGGCTAACGTTTTGCTCCGCTAACGTCGTTCGCCATGACACACAAGAACGGCCCAAAAACAGGCCAAAACAACCCAAAACTAGCCATTTTTGGCTAAGCGAGCGAGCGGCGAGTGGCGGACAGCGAGAGAAGCGAGAGGCAGCACCGTCCCTGTTATACGAATGCCCCATCCAGCTCTGTGCCACCCGGGGGGTTCCAGGGTGCTGAGATGGCTGACGTTTTGCTCCGCTCACGTCGTTCGCCGCGGCACGCAAGAATGATCAAAATCTGGCCAAAACGGCCCAAAAATGGGCCAAAACTGGCCATTTTTGGCTGAGCTAGCGAGCGGCGAGCAATGGACAGCGAGCGAAGCGAGAGGCAGCACCGTCCCTGCTATATGAATGCACCATCCAGCCCTAGTGCCACCCGGGGGGTTCCAGGGTGCTGAGATGGCTGACGTTTTGCTCCACTCACGTCGTTCGCCGCGGCACGCAAGAACTGGCCAAAACGACACAAAAACGGGCCAAAACTGGCCATTTTTGGCTGAGCGAGCGAGCGACGAGCGGCGGACAACGAGCGAAGCAAAAGGCAGCACCGTCCCTACTATACGAATGCCCCTTCCTGTCCTGTGCCACCCGAGGGGTTCCAGGGTGCTGAGATGGCTGACGTTTTGCTTCGCTAACGTCGTTCCCCACGGCACACAAGAATGACCCAAAAATAGGCCAAAACAACCCAAAAACGAGCCAAAACTGGCCATTTTTGGCTGAGCGAGCGAGCGGCGAGCGAAGGACAGCTAGCGAAGCGAGAAGCAGCACCGTCCCTGCTATACGAATGCACCATCCAGCCCTGTGCCACCCGGGGGGTTCCAGGGTGCTGAGATGGCTAACGTTTTGCTTCGCTCACGTCATTAACCGCGGCACACAAGAACGGCCCAAAAATAGGCCAAAACAGCCAAAAAACAGGCCAATTTTGGCTGAGCGAACGAGCGGCGGACAGCAAGCGAAGCGAAAGGTAGCACCGTACCTGCTATACGAATGCCCCATCCATCCCTGTACATAAGCCTGGCCCAAAAACAGGCCAAAATAGCCCAAAAATGGGCCAAAACTAGCCATTTTTGGCTGAGCGAGCGAGCGGCGAGCGGCGAACAGCGAGCGAAGCGAGAGGCAGCACCGTCCCTGTTATACGAATGCCCCATCCAGCTCTGTGCCACCCGGGGGGTTCCAGGGTGCTGAGATGGCTGACGTTTTGCTCCGTTCACGTCGTTCGCCGCGGCACGCTAGAATGATCCAAAATCTGGCCAAAACGGCCCAAAAAGGGCCAAAACTGGTAATTTTTGGCTGAGCTAGCGAACGGCGAGCAACGGACAGCGAGCGAAGTGAGAGGCAGCACCGTCCCTGCTATATGAATGCACCATCCAGCCCTATGCCCCCCTGGGGGGTCCAGGGAGCTGAGATGGCTGACTTTTTGCTCCGCTCACGTTGTTCACCGCGGCACGCAAGAACTGCCCAAAAACTGGCCAAAACGGCACAAAAACCGACCAAAACTGGCCATTTTTGGCTGAGCGAGCGAGCGATGTGCGGCGGACAGCGAGCGAAGCGAGAGGCAGCACCATTCTTGCTATACGAATGTCCCATCCAACCCTATGCCATCCAGGGGGTTCCAGGGTGCTGAGATGGCTGGCGTTTTGCTCCGTTCACATCGTTCATCGCGGCACGCAAGAACTACCCAAAAACTAGCCAAAACAGCCCAAAAACGTGCCAAAACTAGCCATTTTTGGCTGAGCGAGCAAGCCGTGAGCGGCGGACAGCGAGAGAAGCGATAGGCAGCACCGTCCCTGCTATATGAATGCCCCATCCAGCCCAGTGCCACCCGGCGGGTTCCAGGGTGCTGAGTTGGCTGACATTTTGCTCCACTAATGTCGTTCGCCGCGGCACGCAAGAACTACCCAAAAACTGACCAAAACGGCTTAAAAACGGGCCAAAACTTGCCATTTTTGGCTGAGCGAGCGAGCGATGAGCGGTGGACAGCGAGCGTAGCGAGAGGCAGCATTGTCCCTGCTATACGAATGCCCCAACCAGCCCTGTGCCACCCGGGGGGTTCCATGGTGCTGAGATGGCTGACGTTTTGCTCCGCTCACGTCGTTCGCCGCGGCATGCAAGAACTGCCCAAAAACTGGCCAAGACAACCCAAAAACGGGCCAAAACTAGCCATTTTTCGCCGAACGAGCGAGCGGCGAGTGGCGGACAGCGAGCGAAGCGAGAGGCAGCACTGTCCCTGCTATACGAATGCCCCATCCAGCCCTGTGCCACCCAGGGGGTTCCAGGGTGCCGAGATGGCAGACGTTTTGCTCCGCTCACGTCGTTCACCGCGGCACACAAGAATGGCCCAGAAACTGGCCAAAACAGCACAAAAAGGGACAAACTGGCCATTTTTGCCTGAGCGAGCGAAGCGAGAGGCAGGACCGTCCCTGGTATACAAATGCACCATCCAGCCCTATGCCACCCGGGGGGGTCCGGGGGGATCCAGGGTGCCGAGATGGCTGAAGTTTTGCTCTGCTCACGTCGTTCGCCGCGGCACACAAGAATGGCCCAAAAACTGGCCAAACAGCACAAAAAGGGACAAACTGGCCATTTTTGCCTAAGCGAGCGAAGCGAGAGGCAGGACCGTCCTTGGTATTCAAATGCACCATCCAGCCCTATGCCACCCGGGGGGGTCCGGGGGCATCCAGGGTGCTGAGATGGATGACGTTGTGCTCCGCTAACGTCGTTCGCCGTGGCACACAAGAACTGCCCGAAAACTGGCCAAAATAGCCCAAAAACGGGCCAAAACTTGCCATTTTTAGCTGAGCGAGCAAGCGGTGAGTGAAGCGAGAGGCAGCACCGTCCCTACTATAGGAATGCCCCATCTAGCCCTGTGCCACCCGGGGGGTTCTAGGGTGCTGAGATGGCTGACGTTTTGCTCCACTCACGTCGTCCGCCATGGCACACAAGACTGGCCCAAAAACAGGCCAAAACAGCCCAAAAACGGGCCAAAACTGGCCATTTTTGGCTAAGCGAGCAAGCGGCGAGCGGCGGACAGCGAGCGAAGCGAGAGGCAGCACCGTCCTTGTTATACGAATGCCCCATCCAGCTCTGTGCCACCCGGGGGGTTCCAGGGTGCTGAGATGGCTGACGTTTTGCTCCGCTCACGTCGTTCGCTGCGGCACGCTAGAATGATCCAAAATCTGGCCAAAACGGCCCAAAAAGGGCCAAAACTGGTAATTGTTGGCTGAGCTAAGCGAAGCGAAATGGCGAAAGCAACGACAGCGAAAACGAAGCGAGAGGCAGCACCGTCCCTGCTATATGAATGCACCATCCAGTCCTATGCCCCCCCGGGGGGGTCCAGGGAGCTGAGACGGCTGACTTTTTGCTCCGCTCACGTTGTTCACCGCGGCACGCAAGAACTGCCCAAAAACTGGCCAAAACGGCACAAAAACCGACCAAAACTGGCCATTTTTGGCTGAGCGAGCGAGCGATGTGCGGCGGACAACGAGCGAAGCGAGAGGCAGCACCATTCCTGCTATATGAATGCCCCATCCAACCCTATGCCATCCAGGGGGTTCCAGGGTGCTGAGATGGCTGGCGTTTTGCTCCGTTCACATCGTTCATCGCGGCACGCAAGAACTACCCAAAAACTAGCCAAAACAGCCCAAAAACGGGCCAAAACTAGACATTTTTGGCCGAGCGAGCAAGCCGCGAGCGGCGGACAGTGAGAGAAGCGATAGGCAGCACCGTCCCTGCTATATGAATGCCCCATCTAGCCCAGTGCCACCCGGAGGGTTCCAGGGTGCTGAGTTGGCTGACATTTTGCTCCACTAACGTCGTTCGTCGCGTCACGCAAGAACTGCCCAAAAACTGACCAAAACGGCTTAAAAACGGGCCAAAACTTGCCATTTTTGGCTGAGCGAGCGAGCGATGAGCGGCGGACAGCGAGCGTAGCGAGAGGCAGCATTGTCCCTGCTATACGAATGCCCCATCCAGCCCTGTGCGACCCGGGGGGTTCCAGGGTGCTGAGATGGCTGATGTTTTGCTCCGCTCACGTCGTTCGCCGCGGCATGCAAGAATTGCCCAAAAACTGGCCAAGACAACCCAAAAACGGGCCAAAACTGGCCATTTTTGGCTGAACGAGCGAGCGGCGAGTGGCGGACAGCGAGCGAAGCAAGAGGCAGCACTGTCCCTGCTATACGAATGCCCCATCCAGCCCTGTGCCACCCAGGGGGTTCCAGGGTGCCGAGATGGCTGACGTTTTGCTCCGCTCACGTCGTTCACCGCGGCACACAAGAATGGCCCAAAAACTGGCCAAAACAGCACAAAAAGGGACAAACTGGCCATTTTTGCCTGAGCGAGCGAAGCGAGAGGCAGGACTGTCCCTGGTATACAAATGCACCATCCAGCCCTATGCCACCCGGGGGGGTCCGGGGGGATCCAGGGTGCTGAGATGGATGACGTTTTGCTCCGCTAACGTCGTTCGCCGTGGCACACAAGAACTGCCCGAAAACTGGCCAAAATAGCCCAAAAACGAGCCAAAACTTGCCATTTTTGGCTGAGTGAGCAAGCGGTGAGTGAAGCGAGAGGCAGCACCGTCCCTACTATACGAATGCCCCATCCAGCCCTGTGCCACCCGGGGGGTTCTAGGGTGCTGAGATGGCTGATGTTTTGCTCCGCTCACGTCGTCCGTCATGGCAGACAAGACTGGCCCAAAAACAGGCCAAAACAGCCCAAAAACGGGCCAAAACTGGCCATTTTTGGTTGAGCGAGCGAGCGGCGAGCGGCGGACAGCGAGCGAAGCGAGAGGCAGCACCGTCCCTGTTATACGAATGCCCCATCCAGCTCTGTGCCACCCGGGGGGTTCCAGGGTGCTGAGATGGCTGACGTTTTGCTCCGCTCACGTCGTTCGCTGCGGCACGCTAGAATGATCCAAAATCTGGCCAAAACGGCCCAAAAAGGGCCAAAACTGGTAATTGTTGGCTGAGCTAGCGAGCGGCGAGCAACGGACAGCGAGCGAAGCGAGAGGCAGCACCGTCCCTGCTATATGAATGCACCATCCAGTCCTATGCCCCCCCGGGGGGGTCCAGGGAGCTGAGACGGCTGACTTTTTGCTCCGCTCACGTTGTTCACCGCGGCACGCAAGAACTGCCCAAAAACTGGCCAAAACGGCACAAAAACCGACCAAAACTGGCCATTTTTGGCTGAGCGAGCGAGCGATGTGCGGCGGATAGCGAGCGAACGAGAGGCAGCTCCATTCCTGCTATACGAATGCCCCATCCAACCCTATGCCATCCAGGGGGTTCCAGGGTGCTGAGATGGCTGGCGTTTTGCTCCGTTCACATCGTTCATCGCGGCACGCAAGAACTACCCAAAAACTAGCCAAAACAGCCCAAAAACGGGCCAAAACTAGCCATTTTTGGCTGAGCGAGCAAGCCGCGAGTGGCGGACAGCGAGACAAGCGATAGGCAGCACCGTCCCTGCTATATGAATGCCCCATCCAGCCCAGTGCCACCCGGCGGGTTCCAGGGTGCCTAGTTGGCTGACATTTTGCTCCACTAACGTCGTTCGCCACGGCACGCAAGAACTGCCCAAAAACTGACCAAAACGGCTTAAAAACGGGCCAAAACTTGCCATTTTTGGCTGAGCGAGCGAGCGATGAGCGGCGGATAGCGAGCGTAGCGAGAGGCAGCATTGTCCCTGCTATACGAATGCCCCATCCAGCCCCCCGGTACCACCCGGGGTTCCGGGTGTCGAGATGGTTGACGTTTTGTTCGCTTAATGTCGCTTATAGCGACACACAAGAACGGCCCAAAAACAGACAAAACAACCCAAAAACGGGCCAAAACTAGCCAATTTTGGCTGAGCGAGCGAGCGGCAGACAGCGAGCGAAGTGATAGACAACACCGTCCCTGCTATATGAATGCCCCATCCAGCCTAGTGCCACCCGGGGGGTTCCCGGGTGCTGCGATGGCTGACGTTTTGCTCCACTCACGTCGTTCGCTGCGGCATGCAAGAACTGCCCAAAAACTGGCCAAAACGGCCCAAAAAAGGGCCAAAATTGGCCATTTTTGGCTGAGCGAGCGAGCGACGAGCGGCAGACAATGAGCGAAGCGAAAGGCAGCACCGTCCCTACTATACGAATGCCCCATCCTGTCCTGTGCCACTCGGGGGGTTCCACGGTGCTGACATGGTTGACGTTTTGCTCCGCTAACGTCATTACCCATGGCACACAAGAACAGCCCAAAAATAGGCCAAAACAGCACAAAAACTGGCCAAAACTAGCCATTTTTGGCTGAGCGTGCGAGCGGCGAGCGAAGGACAGCTAGCGAAGCGAGAAGTAGCACCGTCCCTGCAATATGAATGCACCATCCAGCCCTGTGCCACCCGGAGGGTTCCAGGGTGCTGAGATGGCTGACGTTTTGCTCCGCTCACGTCGTTCGCCACGGCACACAAGAACGGCCCAAAAACTAGCCAAAACAGCCAAAAAACGGGTCAAAACTGGACATTTTTTGCTGAGCGAATGAGCGGCGAGCGGCGGACAGCAAGCGAAGCGAAAGGTAGCACCGTACCTGCTATACGAAGGCCCCATCCAGCCCTGTACCACCCGGGGGGTTCCAGGGTGCTGAGATGGCTGACGTTTTACTCCGCTCACGTCATTCGCCGCGGCACGCAAGAACGGCCCAAAATCTGGCTAAAACAACCCAAAAACGGGCCAAAACTGGCCATTTTTGGCTGAGCGAGCGAGCGGCGAGCGACGGACAGCGAGAGAAGAGATAGACAGCATCGTCCCGGCTATACGAATGCCCCATCCAACCCTATGCCACCCGGGGAGTTCTAGGATGCTGAGATGGCTGATGTTTTGCTCCGCACAGGTCGTTCACCGCGGCATGCAAGAACGGCCCTAAATCTGGCCAAAACAGCCCAAAAAGGGGCCAAAACTGGCCATTTTTAGCTGAGCGAGCGGCGGACAGCGAGCGAAGCGATAGGCAGCACTGTCCCTGCTAAACGAATGCCCCATCCAGCCCTGTGCCTCCCGGGGGGTTCCAGGGTGCTGAGATGGCTAACGTTTTGCTCCGCTCATGACATTCGCCGCGGCACGCAAGAACTGCCCAAAAACTGGCCAAAACGACCCAAAAACGGGCCAAAACTGGCCATTTTTGGCTGAACGAGCGAGCGACGAGCGACGGACAGTGAGGGAAGCGAGAGGCAGCACCGTCCCTGCTACACGAATGTCCCATCCAGCCCTGTGCCACCAGGGGGGTTCCAGGGTGCTAAGATTGCTGACGTGTTGTTCGCCACGCCGTTTCGCCAAAAGAACAAGAACGGCCGAAAAAACGGCCAAAACACCACAAAAGGGACAAAATTGGCCATTTTTGCTCGAGCGAAATGAAGGCGGCGAAGCGACGGACAGCGAAGCGAAGCGAGAGGCAGGACCGTCCCTGCTATACTGAATGCACCATCCAGCCCCGGTATTACCCGGGGTCCTGGGTGCCGAGATGGTGACCTTTTGCTCGCTAACGCCGTTCGCGGGCACACCAGAACTGCCCAAAAACTGGCCAAAACAGCACAAAAACGGGCCAAAACTGGCCATTTTTGGCTGAGCGAGCGAGCGGCTAGCGGCGGAAAGCGAGCGAAGCGAGAGGCAGCACCGTCCCTACTATACGAATACCCCTTCCAGCCCTGTGCCACCCGGGGGGCTCTAGGGTGATGAGATGGCTAACGTTTTGCTTCGCTCTTGTCGTCCACCACGGCACACAAGAACGACACAAAAACTGGCTAAAACAGCCCAAAAAGGGCCAAAACTGGCCATTTTTGGCTGACCGAGCGAGCGGCGAGCAGCGGACAGCGAGCGAAGCGAGAGGCATGACCGTCCCTGCTATACGAATGCACCATCAAGCCCTGTGCCATCCGGGGGGGTCCAGGGTGCTGAGATGGTTGACGTTTTGCTCCGCTCACGTCGTTCGCCGCGGCTCACAAGAACTGCCCAAAAACTGGCCAAAATAGCCCAAAAACGGGCCAAAACTGGCCATTTTTGGCTAAGCGAGCGAGCGGCGAGCGGCGGACAGTGAGCGAGCAGCGAACAGCGAGCGAAGCGAGAGGCAGCACCGTCCCTACTATACGAATGCCCCATCCAGCCCTGTGCCACCCGGGGGGTTCCAAGGTGTTGAGATGGCTGACGTTTTGCTCCGCTCACTTCGTTTGCCACGGTACACAAGAACGGCCCAAAAACAGGCCAAAACAACCCAAAAACGGGCCAAAACTGGCCATTTTTGGCTGAGTGAGCGAGCAGCGAGCGACGGACAGCGAGAGAAGCGATAGGCAGCACCATCCCTGCTATATGAATGCCCCATCTAGCCCAGTGCCACCCGGGGGGTTCCAGGGTGCTGAGATGGCTGACGTTTTGCTCCACTCACGTTGTTCGCCGCGGCACGGAAGAACTGCCCAAAAACTGGCCAAAACGGCCCAAAAATGGGCCAAAACTGGCCATTTTTGTTGAGCGAGCGAGCGGCGGACAGCGAGCGAAGCAAAAGGCAGCACCGTCCCTGTTATACGAATGCCCCATCATGTCCTGTGCCACCCGGGGGGTTCCAGGGTGCTGAGATGGCTGACATTTTGCTCCGCTAACGTTGTTCGCCATGACACACAAGAACGACCCAAAAACAGGCCAAAACAGCCCAAAAACGGGCCAAAACTGGCCATTTTTGGCTGAGCGAGCGAGCGGCGAGTGGAGGACAGCTAGCGAAGCGAGAAACAACACCGTCCCTACTATACAGATGCACCATTCAGCCCTATGCCACTCGGGGGGTTCCAGGATGCTGATATAGCTGACATTTTGCTCCGCTCACATCGTTCGTCACGGCACACAAGAACGGCCCAAAAACTGGCCAAAAAGGCCAATTTTGGCTGAGCGAATGAGCGGCGAGCGGCGGACAGTAATCGAAGCGAGAGTTAGCACCGTACCTGCTATACGAATGCCCCAACCAGCCCTGTACCACCCGGGGGGTTCCTGGGTGCTGAGATGGCTGACGGTTTGCCGCGGCACGCAAGAACGACCCAAAATCTGGCCAAAACAACCCAAAAACGGGCCAAAACTGGCCATTTTTGGCTGAGCGTGCAAGCGGTGAGCGGCGGACAGCGATAGAAGCGATAGGCAGCAACGTACCTGCTATACGAATGCCCCATCCAGCCCTGTGCTACCGGGGGGGTTCTAGGGTGTTGAGATGGCTGACGTTTTGCTCCGCTCACGTTGTTCGCCGCGGCACGCAAGAACTGCCCAAAAACTGGCCAAAACGGCCCAAAAACGGGCCAAAACGGGCCAAAACTGGCCATTTTTGGCTGAGCGAGCGAGCGGCGAGCGGCGAACAGCGAGCGAAGCGAGAGGCAGCACCGTCCCTGCTAAACGAATACCCCATCCAGCCCTGTGCCTCCCGGGGGGTTCCAGGGTGCTGAGATGGCTGACGTTTTGCTCCGCTAACATCGTTCGCCGCGACACGCAAGAACTGCCCAAAAATTGGCCAAAACTGGCCATTTTTAGCTTAGCTAGCGAGCGGCTGACAGCGAGCGAAGCGAGAGGCAACACCGTCCCAGCTATACTAATGCCCCATCCAGTCTTGTGCCACCCGGGGGGTTCTAGGATGCAGAGATGGCTGATGTTTTGCTCCGCATAGGTCGTTCGTCGTGGCACGTAAGAACGGCCCAAAATCTGGCCAAAACAGCCCAAAAACGGGCCAAAACTGGCTATTTTTGGATGAGCGAGCTGTCACGGACTTAGCTGGTTTTGCCTAAGTCGTGTGGCACCCTTGCGTGTCCGTCCGCAAAGGTCAGCCTCCCCGAAGCCTCCCATGGTCCCTTAGGTCCCACAAAAGAGAGAACAGGACAGAGAAAAGGCCTCACTCAGGATCCAAGAGCAAACATCTCCGAAAAACACTTTATAGACAATGCAAATTACAAACAGACTTTACAAGCTCTGAACAGTTGCACAACAAAGGGTAAAATGGTCCATTACGGACCGAAAATCTCTCCACAGTGTGTCCACATGACACAACCTTTATTTACAAGCCTAAAAGCTGCCTACCGACCCAACTAAAATGGGACTATCAAGCCTTCGGCCGTCCCCCCCTACATGCTGTACAATTCATGAACATACCAAAAGACACCTGACATACATAAGCATTACATCAAACGCCTGTTTAGAAGTTTGTCCGTGACATTCTCCCCACTTATTCCTTCGACGTCCCTCGTCGAAGCCTTTTGTCGACACCGCAACTCCTTGCCTCTTCCGAAGTCTTCAATCTTCTGCTCCAGCCGCAAATGCGTCCCTTAGCTCCCAACCGCTTCCACCGTTGTTTTCGAGTAGTCGAACCTTTTGATCCGCCATGTCGCTTCAACTCACCAATGACTCGACTCGGTGTGGGGTTGGCGAGTTGTGTTGATCCTTGTTGATTCCTCGCGGATCCTTCAAATGAAGGAAAAGACCATCCTTATCATGCCAGCTCTTAAATGCCTCATGCCGCTTGAACTGGGGGATGCTTGTTGAAGCTTTTAACGAGCATCGCCTCGCAAAACTTCAAGATTTGGGTCCTTCCTCCACAAAATTTGCTCATTGACTCTTCTTTTCACTTAGTTGTCACATCCAAGTAGGCTCGCATCACTTTCGCTTTTCGATTGGCATTTCGTTGGGAAATGAAGGCGGATAATCTACTCAAGAACACCATCACCATTAGTGAGGATTTGACAACTATTGTCTTCCATTATCTTCGAAGGTCTTTGAACTTTTGCGAGCTCCTCTGTTGGATAGATAAGAGAATTGGGGTACTTCGGTTTACCCCATTCTCTTAAGGGTTGAGAAGGCAAAGGTTACTTGACTTCGCCGCCTCCCTCGAGGTTGTACTCCATGCATCGAGTTCTTTATCGGCCTTCGCCCGCTTCTTTGCTCACACTTCAAGCACTTGAAGTGTTTGCACTCCTTCGCCGAAGTTAGCTACTGTGATTCACCTTCTCAATGCCATTGAACTTCGGAATGCAGGAAGTTTTCACCCCAACTTGAGTAATTCTCTAATAGATTTGGTCGCCTGGATTGTACCATCTTCTCCGTCAACCCATGCCGCCTACTCCCCAGTAGCGAAGGTACAAAGATCACAGATCGACTACTTTTCGCTCCTTAGTCATGCACTCTTGCATGACCAAGTCCTTCACTTTCGACTATCTTGATGAGAAACTCATTGACACCGGTCTTACGAAGTTCCTTGGCCTCTGCCCTTCAACCTTGTCTCGGTACTTGGAGTTTGCCTCTGCATGCTCCACCTCCTCGCCCCTTTGATTTGACCACCAAGCTCTCCCCTCCATGAGAGCAAGGGATCAATGACTTTCACGGAAGTCCCGCCCTCTGGTACCATGGCGCTGCCATACCCATGGCACTACTACCCGTCGCCAGATTCTGCATCCCTTTTTTCATGATCGAGTAGAAATTTCTTTGTGGCACTCCTCCGAGTCCACCTCCATTCTAACCGATGCTTGATTTTGGGTAGCTAAGTCCCTTTGGACTCGTTGTCGCTTCCTCGCCCCTTTCGACCCCGCTTTCAACACCTCTGTGTTCTCCAAGCGCCCGTTCGGTCGATGGAGAGACAGACTGCAACTCCCATGCACGGCCTCGCCATCACATTGTAGGGTTTGCATTGATTCTGTTCTCCTTAGCTTCCTTGGTAGCAACGTTAAACTTACTCGACCTTGTCCTCGACTTGTCGGGCTCCCTTATCGCGAATATGAGCTCTGAGCAGTCCAACTCTCCAGCTGCCGATCATACCGGCTGTATGATCAAGTCCCTCCCATGGGACTCACCGGTACTTGCATTCGAACTTTTCCCTTGGGGAACACACCCCCATATGTCGATGACCAAGGCTTTCATCCGATGCAAAATTCGATGCACGCATCGGAAGACTGCCTCTCAAGGGGTACCATGGCTTTCACTCCTTAGAATCCATAGCCCTTCTTGCCGTCGTGTTGTTCACCGAAGTGGAGCTTCCAGTAGCTCCCAATCATACCTCCGTATGATCTAGTCCCTCACGGGGCTAGGTTGTGTGAATCGCATTGCCACGAACTGTTCCACCACGATCCGCTGCACCATGTCGCCTCCTGATGACATCTCTATTACATTCTGATCCTTGTGGAAAAACTTGAATTGTGAACCCTCCATGTGTGGCCTCTGCCAATACATCGCAGGGTCTCCTCTACCTTCGATTTTGTTCACTCCTCTGGCAATCGACCTTCATCCACCCACTCTTGGGTCACACCACGATGAAGCACCGCTCTAGGACAGTCCGTCGCCTAGTAGCTCCCAAAGTCCCCCGACTTCGCTGTAATTAGTGCACCATTATCTGGATCCTGGGCCTCTACCCCTACCAGCACAATCTTCGCTGCGCACCGCCTCCTTTATAGCAACTTGAATGACAACACTGTGGCATATTCTTCAAGAGTACCCGCCTCTGCGTTCTCTTGCCCCGTGCTAAGGCCTTCTGATCCCAACTTTGCCTTCGCAAATTGAGTCGCCTTAGTTCCTCCAGCAAATGCTCCTCCGAGATAAGGTGCATGTGCCCCGAAGCTCCCTTCGTCTTTGGCACCATGCAAGATGAGTCCGCTCCGTCAGAATGAAGGACCCATGGAACAACATGATCGTACTCTTGCCTCTACAAGAGTTCATGTCCTTGACCTCTGTCTAAGGAAAGCACTGTGCCTCTGCTCCATGTTCCAACTTTTATGCTGGCTCCCTTCAAGCGGCTTGGGTACTTCACCAAGTTACACCCAAGTTGCTCCGCTCCTCGCTTTTGCATTGAGTTGATGGTGGCCCTCGCGCCCACCATTCCACGGGTCAGCCCTCCCTTGAGTCCGATCTCCGTATCGACTCCAAGTGTGCCTTCATTTGTGTTGCCTTGGGTCACTCCCCCACTTGATCTCACAATGCATCCACCAATGCATTCTCTCAAGCGAGATCATGCGACGACTCCTCACCGCTTGCTCAGTCCATTGAGCTTCGTGGAGTTGTTGTTTGTTGAGGTACTCCTCCTCAACTTGTGAGGTCCGTCGCACATGATTCTCCCTCTGGAAAGCTGGGACTTATACCTCCTGGACAACTGTCCCATTGGAGCAACATCTCTCTTCGTTTCGGAGACCACCATCCCCTTGGACTACTCCGATCTGCTGAACAAACTGTGCATTGTTCTGCCTCTTGCAAACACACTTGCTAGATTGCGACTCCACGTCAATACAGTCCCCGCTGCACCCCTCAAGGCCTAGCAACATGCTGAACTAGTTGCACCATTCAGCCTCCTACGGACGTATCCTTTGCATGCTGAAGAGAAAGTTTCAATGCTCCATGGCGCCGAGTTTCGGTCGCCTTGGGATGGCCACGAACATTCCGTCGTTCGCATACAAGACTATGTATGAGTACCAAATTCTTCGAGCTAGCAATTCCCCTCACCTCTGTGAGCTTTACATAACTCTTTTGGTCGTTGAGCAACTCATTCCACCTTGGATGGTCTCATCCTTTACCAAGCGCCTCGCTTGCCTTGAGCACCATCAAGTATAGTTGTCAACGTTGAGCCGTAGCTCAAACTCAGCAATCCCAACCTTTGTGCACTTCACATTCTTCCAAGCTTGTCTGTTCTCGTGGTGCCTCTTGCGCGAAGGGTTGGCCATTCCTCTGAATGCCAATCTCAGATGCCCGCTCCTCTGAGCGACTCCTCTTCCCAACATCTCCATGCCCGTTTTCCCCCAAACGGTCGCGCGTGTGCTGACTGCCCTCAACGCAGCCCCGCTAGGTCCCCCACGTTTGCATGCTAAGTGTTTCTATAAGTGCTTGTCCCGCTCTGATACCATCTGTCACGGACTTAGCTGGTTTTGCCTAAGTCGTGCGGCACCCTTGCGTGTCCGTCCGCAAAGGTCAGCCTCCCCGAAGCCTCCCATGGTCCCTTAGGTCCCACAAAAGAGAGAACAGGACAGAGAAAAGGCCTCACTCAGGATCCACAAGCAAACATCTCTGAAAAACACTTTATAGACAATGCAATTTACAAACAGACTTTTCAAGCTCTGAACAGTTGCACAACAAAGGGTAAAATGGTCCATTACAGATCGAAAATCTCTTACACGTGTCCACATGACACAATCTTTATTTACAAGCCTAAAGCGGCTACCGACCCAACTAAAATGGGACTATCAAGCCTTCGGCCGTCCCCCTACATGCTGTACAATTCATGAACATACCAAAAGACACGGACATACATAAGCATTACATCAAACACCCTGTTTAGAAGTTTGTCCGTAACAGAGCGGCGGAAAGCGAGCGAAGCGATAGGCAGCACCGTCCCTGCTATACGAATGCCCCATCCAGCCCTGTGCCTCACGGGGGGTTCCAGGGTGCTGAGATGGCTGACCTTTTGCTCCGCTCATGTCGTTCGCCGCGGCACGCAAGAACTGCCCAAAAACAGGCCAAAACGGCCAAAAAATGGGCCAAAACTAGCAATTTTTGGCCGAACGAGCGAGCAAAGCGAGAGGCGGCACCATCGCTGCTATACGAATGCCCCATCCAGCCCTGTGCCACCCGGGGGGTTCTAGGGTGCTGAGATGGCTGACGTTTTGCTCCGCTCACGTCGTTCGCTGCGGCACGCATGAATGATCCAAAATCTAGCCAAAACGGCCCAAAAACGAGCCAAAACTGGCCATTTTTGGCTGAGCTAGCGAGTGACTAGCAACAGACAGCGAGCGAAGCGAGAGGCAGCACCGTCCCTGCTATACGAATGCACAATCCAGCCCTATGCCACCCGGGGGGGTTCAGGGTGCTGAGATGGCTGACGTTTTGATCCGCTCACATCGTTTACCGCGGCACACAAGAACGGCCCAAAAACTCAAAAAATAGCCCAAAAACAGACCAAAACAGGCCATTTTTGGGTGAGCGAGCGAGCAGCGGACAGCAAGCGAAGCGAGAGGCAGCACCATCCCTGCTATACGAATGCCCCATCCAGCCTTGTGCCACCCGGGGGGTTCCAGGGTGTTGAGATGGCTGATGTTTTGCTCCGCTCACGTCGTTCACCGCGACACACAATAACGGCCCAAAAACTGGCCAAAACAGCCCAAAAATGGGCCAAAAGTTGCCATTTTTGGCTGAGCGAGCGAGCGGCGAGCGGCGAACAGCGAGCGAAGCGAGAGGCTGCACCGTCCCTACTAGACGAATGCCCCATCCAGCCCTGTGCCAACCGGGGGGTTCCAGGGTGTTGAGATGGTTGACGTTTTGCTCCTCTCACGTCGTTTACCGCGGCACACAAGAACGACCCAAAAACTTGCAAAAACAGCCCAAAAATGGGCCAAAACAGGCCATTTTTGGCTGAGCGAGCGAGCGTCGAGCGGTGTTTGTTAGGACTCTAGCTAGGAGAGTCCTAATTGAGAGGGATACTCTGTTAGGACTCTAACTAGGAGAGTCCTAATTGAGAGGGACATTCTATTAGGAGGTTTTTTCTTAGAGAAGAATTAAGAGTTGTAAGGGAATAGGAGTCTTGAGTATGAGTCATATTAGGAGTTGGTTAGAAGTAAGAGTCTTAAGTATGAGTCCTATTAGGAGTTAGGGTATAGAAGCCCTATAAATAGCCATGTATTCCTTCTCTTTTCATAAGGAATAGATGAATCTTTTCTGCAGCCTTTGAGCAGCAACTTGGAGGGAGGAACCCCTATAGAGTTCCAAGGAGACCGATCCCCTAAAGAGATCAACCCCAAGTTTAGAATCTGCAAGGGTTCTAACACCTGGTATCAGAGCAGCGTTCTTGGCTTCTCGCTGCCCTTCCATAGCCATCCATCAACCCTCCACAACCATCCAAAGCAATTCCCACAATTGCTTAAAAGATCGTCGCCGAATTCCGCCATCATCTCCACCACCGCAGATCATCCTTTGATCTCCCCGTGAATTGCAATAGGTTTTGGTTTCCTACCTTACTGCTGCTGCAATTTATTTATCCCTATCCGAAAATCCAAAAAAAAAAAATCGTTCCTATATTGCTGCAAATTTTCATCGTAAGTTGCTGAAATTTTTCGACGAGAATTCTGCTATCGCAACTTACACCAATTTTCTTGCTGTTACTACCGAAATTTTCTTGATGGACATCCTTGCTGTCATATAAACTGAGATATTGCTGTCAACTCTCTCCTCAAATCTCTCAAATTTTTTGGAGATTTCTCGTAGAAACCGCTTTTTCACGATAATTCTACTCTTATAAGACAACACAATTCTGCAGCAAACTTTCACTGATTTCTATCAAACCTATACATGCCTTTAACTCGTCAACAAAAGAGAGATCTTAACATCACAGATTTGGAGTCATATACTATGGTATCTGAGGAGGCAATCAATGCTAAATTTGAAGCCTTTGAGGCACTGAATGGAGGATAAGATTCGGACTCTCCTTACCGAATTCAGTCCTGGGCCGACCACCAAGCCGAAGAAATCACATCAAGGAGAGAGCTCTAACCAATCACATCTTGCCCAAAGAGATGACTTCCAAGAGAGGGAGGCTCTATCACCGACCCCAACTATTCACAAGATGAGAGTGGACTTCCCTAGATGGGAAGAAGGAGACCCAATTGGTTGGATCTGTGGCAGGAGGAGATATTTTCGGTACATAAAACTGCGGATGCATCCATGGTGGAAATTGCATCTATACATCTTGAAGGGGATGCCATACAATGGTTTGACTGGTTTGAACATACTTATGGAGTCCTTTCATGGCGACAATTCAAAGAAGGACTACTGATCCGCTTCGGACCAACTTATTACGAGAACATTGACGGACAACTAGCAAAGATCCGACAAACCTCCACCATTCAGGAATACCAAACCAGGTTTGAAAGGTTATCTAATCAAACTCGTGATTGGTCTGAAAAACAGTTATTGGGGACTTTTATTGAGGGCCTAAAGTCGGAGATCCGGGGAGAAGTTAAGGCGCGACAACCATACACGCTTATGGCAGCCATCTCTTTCGCACGACTTCAAGAGGAGCGATTGAACCATGAAGCCCGGAGGACTAGGATCACTCCACGACCTACAATACTAAAGCCCTCAGCCCCCCCTACTATCAACCAAGTCCCTGCACCGAAAAGGTTAACAAGAGAAGAACTTCGGGAGCGATCTGCGAAGGGGTTATGTTGGCATTGCGACGAGCCGTGGAGCCGCGAGCATCACTGTAAAAAAGGTAGACTTCTTATGATTGAACCAGTAGAAGAAGAGGTCATTGAACATCTAGAAGAGAGCCTTAAACATGAAGAAGAAGATATGAAAGAAGAGCCACAGCCGACCGACATTACGATACACGCACTAGCCAGCTACTCAAATCCGCAAATGATGAAAGTTGGAGGCCTTCTCAAACAACAGACGATCGCTGTTCTCATCGACACGGGTAGCACTAATAACTTCCTGAATAGTAAGGTTGCTGCTCGGATGGCACTGTATATTGAAGGTTGCAGCAAGTTCGACGTAAAGGTTGCCGACGGTAGAATCCTAAAGTGCGACCAAAGATGCCCACAGGTGAAACTATTACTACAAGACCAAGAAATTATCATCGATTTCTTCCTCCTATCTATCGATGACTATGAGGCAGTGCTTGGTATAGAATGGCTGACTACACTAGGTGATGTCTCTTGAAACTTTTCTAAATTAATTATGAAATTCTACTGTAAGGGCAAATAGATCATCCTACGCGGGAAGCGCGGAAGCAACGTTACCATTGTTTCGACCCAACGAATGGAGAAAGTTTTATATAAGGTAAATGGTGCCTTTTTGATGCACCTCCAGCAGCAACCAAAGGGGAAGAAAATAGAATTTGAAGATCAAAATCTTGCCCAATTGCTTACTGAATTTGCCGACATATTTGCTGAACCACGCGGTCTTCCTCCTTCTCGGCAACATGACCATCGAATTCCAATCCTTCCGGGCAAGCCACCAGCGAACACTCGATCATACCGATATCCTCACCTCCAGAAAGATGAAATTGAAAAGATTGTAAAGGAGATGCTTGAAACAGGGGTGATTCGACCAAGTTGCAGCCCGTATTCCTCACCGGTGCTACTTGTACGCAAGAAGGACAGAACTTGGCGGATGTGCATCGACTACCGAGCTTTAAATGGCATTACCGTCAAGGACAAATACCCAATACTAGTGGTGGATGAACTTCTTGATGAATTGAAAGGAGCTCGAGTCTTCACGAAGTTGGACCTCCGATCCGGTTACCACCAAATTCGGGTATGTGACGATGACATTCCAAAAACTGCATTTCGCACACATGATGGCCATTATGAATTCTTGGTAATGCCTTTTGGACTCACTAATGCTCCTTAAACCTTTCAAAGTCTTATGAATGATATATTTCGGAGCTTTCTTCGTCAATTTATGCTGGTATTTTTCGATGATATTCTCGTTTACAGCCCTTCTCTTGAGACTCACTTTCAGCATTTACGGATTGTTTTGACGATCCTTCGGGAGAATACTCTTTTTGTTAAGCAACCAAAGTGCAGCTTTCTCCAGCAAAAAGTAGAGTACCTTGGGCATATAATATCAGAAGAAGGAGTGGCGGTAGACCCAACAAAGATTGAGGCAATGCAAGGCTGGCCGAAACCTACAAACGTGAAATTACTGTAGGGGTTCCTTGGACTAACGAGCTACTACCGAAAATTTGTTAAAGACTCTGGGAAGATTAGTGCACCACTCACTTCTTTACTGAAAAAAGATGCTTTCCAATGGTCGGACAAAGCCTCTGCTGCCTTCGACAAACTTAAAGCAGCCATGACAACGACATTATACTTCTTGCTACCGTGATTTCAATAGACCCTTCATCATTGAGGCCGCCGATCATCGAGTCGGAATTGGAGCCGTTCTCATGCAAAATGGTCAACCACTGTTCATACTAGCAAGGCATTATCTCCCTCCCATCAAAATATGTCAAGATATGATAAGGAGATGCTTGCCATTGTACACGCAGATAACGAGGTGGAGACCCTACCGATCGGCCGATAATTTCAAATTAAAACTGACCATAAAAGCCTCAAGTACTTTTTTGAGCAAAAAGATATCATCCCCTGAGCAGCAAAAATGGGTAACCAAACTTCTTGGATTTGATTATGAAATTATTTACAAAAGGGGAAAAGAAAACGTTGTTGCAGATGCACTCTCACTGCTACTGAAGAAGCTAAGGTTTCAAACATCTCCTTCCTACCACCGGTCTCCTCGAGGACATTAGGGAAGAATGGAAGAAGGATCTAGAGATCAGCAAGATCATAAAAAAAATTGGAGGATCCAAGTGCAATAGCCCACTACACCTGGGATTCGAGGGATTTACGCTACAAAGGTCGCATTGTGCTTATACTGACTCCCCTTGCATCATAAATCATCTTGCATGAAATGCACTCTATACCTTCAAAGGGGCACTCTGGATTCCTAAGAACCTACAAAAGAGTAAAGCAAAATTTTTATTGGAGAGGGATGAAAAAAATTATTGCTGAATATGTGGCACAATATGATATATGTCAACAGCATAAGGGTGAAACTATGGCAAATCCAGGGAAGCTACAACCACTACCCATACCAGACTCGGTGTGGACTGACATCTCCATGGACTTTATTGAAGGGCTGCCATCTTCCAAAGGTAAAATCACGATTCTCGTGGTGGTTGATCGACTTACGAAATATGCTCATTTTTGTGCTGTGAGAAATCCCTACACTGCTGCTAGTATTGCCCAGATTTTCATAGAAAATATTGTTAAACTACATGGGATGCCAAGGTCCATCGTAAGTGATCATGACAGGATCTTCACTAGTAAATTTTGGATCGAGTTATTTCAGTTACAAGGCACCAAACTCAAGATGAGCACAGCATATCATCCACAAACTGACGGCCAAACAGAGGTGGTAAATAGGTGCTTAGAGATGTACCTCCGGTGTTTCGCTAGCGACCGACTAAAAGAGTGGGCGAAATGGCATCCTTGGGCCGAATGGTGGTATAATACTACATATCATTCATCTACAAAATGTGCCCCTTATGAAGCATTGTATGGTCGACCAGCACCTGTGATTCCAAAGTATGTAATTGGCTCGGCCAAGGTAGATCAGGTTGACCAAGAATTGATTTATAGGGACAAACTCTTACAACTGTTAAAAGATAATCTCTCTACCACTCAAGCCAGAATGAAGCAGCAAGCCGACACACGACGAAGTGAAAGAGAATTTTCAGTGGGAGATTGGGTTTATCTTCGCCTACAACCATACAAGCAACTCTCTATCAACACTCGAGCCTCCATGAAGCTATCCTCACGTTTTTATGGGCCCTATCAGATCACAGAGCGTATTGGAGTCGTGGCATACAGACTTAAATTACCTGAGGATGCCAAAATTCATCCTGTCTTCCACGTATCATGCCTAAAGCCCAAGTTGGGAGAACACGAGTCACCCCAGATCCCATTGCCCAACACAACTGAGGATGGAGTTATTCAAGCCCAACCACAGGCTATCCTCGATCGCAGGATCGTGATGCGTCGCCGACATCCCTCTACTGAAGTACTAGTGCATTGGAATAATCTACCACTTGAAGACGCCACATGGGAACCATATGAGGAGCTGAAGACCCGGTTCCCTGAGTTCATAGAATCTCAGCCTCGAGGAGAAGGCTGATTTAAAGAGTCCTAATTGAGAGGGACATTCTGTTAGGAGGTTTTTTCTTAGAGAAGAATTAAGAGTTGTAAGGGAATAGGAGTCTTGAGTATGAGTCATATTAGGAGTTGGTTAGAAGTAAGAGTCTTAAGTAGGAGTCCTATTAGGAGTTAGGGTATAGAAGCCCTATAAATAGCCATGTATTCCTTCTCTTTTCATAAGGAATAGATGAATCTTTTCTACAGCCTTTGAGCAGCAACTTGGAGGGAGGAACCCCTATAGAGTTCCAAGGTGGCCGATCCCCTAAAGAGATCAACCCCAAGTTTAGAATCTTCAAGGGTTCTAACACCAGCCCTGTACTGTCACGCCCCTCAAAAATATCGATAATATTTAAAATTTTCATCATAAATAACCCAGGATCCAAGCACACATTTGAGGTCACTAAGAAAACATTCAGATCAAAATTTCACCTCTATAGTCTACAAATTCAAAACCCTGTGCAATTCATAAACATACCACACATCACTCGATAATTCATACAATCAGAACTCAACTCATCAAGATAATAACCACAATATAAATTCACAAATGGGGAAGTCTATGCAGTCACCAAACCAACGATTACCATAAGATCATATCATTACACGAATTTAACTTAACATACCAAAATCCTATACATGGGGGATCCTTTATCTTACACAAAATCCACAGGTTTAGATTCATCGTCACATTTCATAAGATGCAGAGTATCTTATACAACAAATACACATATGCTAACAAAGGTCTGCCCAAAATCTTCTAAACTTTCCACCGCCTCAGCCCAATCTTATCATTTAAGCAAGCAATATGCTATCCTGAAAAATTTATCAACAAACGGGGTGAGCATAAAGAGCTCAGCAAGTGACTAACATATCCATATCAAAATAGTACAACTTCCAAAGAGATACAGTTCCAAAATACAAGGCAGAATATACGATTTCGTAGACATAATATCATTAAGAGCAGAACATAATTGTCATTTTAATCTTACATATTTGGTTCCTTACAGATTGGGGCATAGAGTAATTGGAGCATATCAGTAACAAAGGAAACATATCGGAGCTTATCAATAGTATATAAAATGTTCCAAAGCATATCAACGGCATATAGAACATTTCGAAGCAAAATCATCAGTGAATGAAGCATTTCAGAGCATATCAAAAACAAATATCATACAGAAGCTCAAACGTCGTCCTTGACGTTGCAATCATATCATTCTTATCCAGAGCATGAATAGAAACAACTCACCAAAACTCTGGATGTCATATCAAACATATAGAAGGTGTGGTGGGATCTCAGTCAGAATGTGATTCATCCATTTCTGAATGACCACCTGACAAAAGTCTCCCAAGTCTGGGAGATCCATCCACCCACGTCTAGGTGAAGTCAGAGGGGCCGGCAGAGCATCGCAGGCTCTAAGCACATACCCTTTACCATTTCTGGCAAAGGTCCAGAATATCCCACGGAGCGGGACCCCACAGAGCGGGTAATAAGCGCATCCCACAGAGCGGGACCCCACAGAGTGGGTATTAAGCGCATACCCTTTACCATTTCTGGCAAAGGTCCAGACAATCCCACACACCAGAGTACAAGAGGGCAGTTTTAACAATAAGTAGCATATATCGGAAGCACACGCGGAACAACAAACGTGCATGTGCCTTTTCGAGACAATACGAAACAAAGAACAAATCTCTCACAAATATATTCAGATTTGGAATGAAATAAAAACAAGAGTGTACAGGGATTTCCAAGCAATCATATTTAGCTCAAATTCAATAAGAAGGTTAAACGAATTCAAATATCCAAAGGAACGGAGCAGAATATGCGAAATCGACCAAAGCTCGATTTCGGACAGAATTCTAGTGGCACATCAAACAAATACTTCAGAATATCAATTATGCTCCAATACCCATAAGAAAACTATGATCGAACCATATATCAATCTATATTCTGATGGAATAATTTTCATACGAAACAGGGTTCCCAACGCGGAGTTACCTTTGATTTGGTAACACAAGGTCAAAAACACAATCACTGGTTTGCAGAATTTATAGGGTCGGATTCAACAGACAATAGGGTAGGCAATTGAAATCCAAAATTTTCAAACTATAAGTCAAAAGAAAGATTTTCAAGTCTAGTTTCAAATAAAATCAGTTTGGTACAATTCAGAATTTTTAACAGGGAGTTATAGGCATTTTAGTATCGACAGGTCAGAAATCTTGAACCCTGTTTTACAGCGTCTATAGGCTCAATTGAATCAGATGTTTGGGTAAGTATTCGGTGTCCAAAATCTACAAAATCAGTGTCAAAAGGAAGATATAAGAGTCTAATTTCAAACAAAATAGTTCCTGCCCGTATTCACATATTGTACTAAAACTTATAGCTGAAACAGCGTATAGGGGTCAGTTTACCAAAAAAAAAACTTCAGAATCCATGGTTCTATGTCCAAAGAGAGACATATCAGTTTCTAAATAGAAATCCTTCAATTTATTTTGAATCACATAAAAACAGAGACTAAAAATTCTGTAGGATGGGGTTAGAACACTTGCCTTTAAGAATTTTTGATCCCCAATTGAGAATATTGAGCAAGAAAACTTAAAGCCCCAATTTCTTCTTCCTCTTCTTCTTCTTCTTCTTCTTCTTCTTCTTCTTCTTCTTTATTTCTTTCTTTCCCAGATCATCTATGCAGCTGCCTTCTCTGCTTCCTTAAGAACGAAGGCAGAGAGGCTTAAGCGGTGGAGTTTGTATTTTTATACATTTTATAGTTTAGTCCTTGTATTTAACATATTTACGATTAGGTCCTCAGGGTTTACATATAGGTCCTCAGATGTTTGTTTGAACAAATCCTCCAACTCTTATGAATAAGTTCTCAGATTCATACTTTGACTTTTTATCAAATTTAAAATCGATACATACATTACAACTAGAAACTTATAATAAAAATTGAAATGAGGGATGTTACACTCTCCCCCCCCCCCTTAAAAAGAAAAATTTTAGTCCTCTAAATTTATCGCACCTCTATCGATGAAAAGACGGGGTACACCTTTGTCATTTCCTCCTCTAGCTCCCAAGTTGTTTCCTCTCCAGAATGATGTCTCCAAATTACTTGAATCAAAAGAGATGACCCGATTCCTTAGGACTTTTTTCTTTCTTATCAACGATCCAATAGGCTCTTCCACATAAGATAAATCTTTATCAATCTCCACCACTCATACTTAATGATGTGAGAAGGGTCATATATATACTTCCTAATCATCGAGACATGAAATATATCATGGACATGACTCAATGTCAGGTGGCAAGGCAATCCACAATAGGCGACGTAACCAACCCTCTCGAGAACCTCAAAAGGTCCAATAAATCTGGGGCTTAACTTTCCTTTCTTCCCAAACCTAATAATGCCTTTGGAACGGAGACTTTCAAGAATACAAAATCTCCGATTTCAAACTCAATATCTCGTCTTCTATTGTCGGCATAACTCTTTTTTGACTACTCTCGAAAGTTTTTTTAACCTTTTCCTTATAACTTGAATTTTCTCGGAAGTTTCTTGTACCTTGTCCCATTACTAACAGACTTTTCTCACACCAACTTCTTCCCAACATATAGGTGTTATGCACTTTCGCCCCATATAAAAAGCTTCATAAGGAGCCATCCCAATACTTGAATGATAACTATTATTATAAGTGAACTCAACAAGTGAAATATCCTTATCCCATTCACCTTTCCAATCCATAACATAGGCTCTAAGCAAATCCTCAAGTGTTTGAATTGTCCTTTCTCGATCACCATCATTGACCGAGGATGATATTCAGTACTAAACTTAACTTTAGTGCCCATAGATTCCTGTAATCTTCTCCGTAATCTAGAGAGAAATCTGAGTCTCTATCGAGATGATCTCCTTTGGAATACCATGAAGTCTTACTATTTCAATTGACATATAAATCTGCAAGTCTATCAAGCTTAATAAGTCATATTAATCGGTAGGAAATGTGCAGATTTTGTTAACCTATCAATGATAACCCAAATAGCATCATGCTTTTTTTAGAGGTTCTGGGTAGTCCTGAAACAAAATCCATAGTGATGCATTCCCCATTTCCATTCAGGAATATCTAAAGGTTGTAACAACCCTCCGTGTCTTTGGTGTTCTACTTTGATTTGTCGACAAGTCAAACATTTTGAAACATACATTGCAATTTCCTTCTTCATGCCTTCCCACCAATAATGACTTTGAAGATCTCTATACATCTTAGTGCTCCAAGGATGTATGGTGTACTTTGAAGTATGACTTTCCTTCAGATTTGATTCTTAATATCTGGTTCATTTGGTACACGCACCCTCTCCCCAAATCTCAATAGGCCATCCTTTGAAACTTGAAATTGTGGCTTCAATTCCTTTTCTACTTCACTCCTCAAGTGGATTAAATGTGGATCTCGTAATTGTCCTTCCTTAATTTGTTGGATAAGATCGAATGCACTTGAATGGAGGCCATCAATATCATCGAAGTCTTGCTCTTTCCTCAAAGCTTTCAAATCAAAATTTTCTTCTAATAACTTCCATTGCTTCACAAACCGACTAGCCATAAAACTTGTAAATTTCCTACTAAGTGCATCACTACAACATTGGCTTTGCCCCGGTGATAACGGATGGCACAATCATAATCCTTCAGAAGTTCTATCCATCTTCGCTGCCTCATGTTTAACTCTTTTTCTGAGTGAAAATGTATTTTAAACTCTTATGATCAGTGAAGATTTCAAACTGTCGACCATACAAATAATATCTCCAAATCTTTAGAGCAAAAATAATTGCTGCTAATTCCAAATCATGAGTTGGATAATTCAATTCATAACCTTTAAGTTGCCTAGAAGCACAAGCAATTACTCTCCTTCCCAGATCAAAACACATCCTAGGCCTTTTCTTGAAGCATCAAGATAAACTACAAATCCCTCACTACCACTTGGAATAGTGAGAATAGGGGCACTAGTCAATCTTCTTTTTTTAACTCTTGAAAACTTTGCTCACAATCATCACCCCATACAAATTTCATATTCTTCTTAGTGAGTTTGGTGAGAGGTTGAGCAATTCAGAAAATCCTTCACAAATCTCCTATAATAACCTGCCATGCCCAAGAAGCTTCGAACTTCTGTTACATTTGTTGGTACTTCCCATTCATCTACGGCTTCTATTTTCCTTGGATCAACAGATATACCCTTCCCTGAAATCACATGGCCTAAGAAAGCAACTTCATTCAACCAAAATTCACATTTGTTGAACTCGCCATACAACTTCTTTTCTCTTAGTATGGACAACACATCTCTCAAGTGTTCCTCATGCTCCTGATTACTCTTTGAATACACCAATATGTCATCAATAAATACAATTACACAGATATCCAAAAGCGGTTGAAATATCCTATTCATTAGTTCCATAAAAGCTGCAGGGGCATTTGTCAAACCGAAAGGCATCACCAAGAATTCATAATGACCATATCGAGTTCTGAAAGCTGTTTTTGAAATATCCTCCTCCTTGATCTTCAACTGATAGTAACCTGACCTCAGGTCAATCTTAGAGAATACTTGTGCACCCTGCAGTTGATCAAACAAATCATCAATTCTAGGTATGGGATACTTATTTTTGATGGTCACCTGATTCAATTGTCTATAATCAATACAAAGCCTCCATGTTCCATCCTTCTTCTTCACTAATAGTACCGGAGCACCCCATGGGGATACACTGGGTCGTATGAAACCCTTATCTAATAATTCTTGTATTTGCTTCTTTAATTCCTCTAGCTCGAGTGGTGCCATTCTGTAGGGAGGCTTAGATATTGGGGTTGTAATGGAGACCGATCAATAGCAAATTCACCCTCTCTATCTAGAGGTAAACCAGAGCAAGTCATTTGGGAATACATCGGGGAATTTGACCACTACAATTTCATCTAGATGGGTTTCCTGATTTGAATGCTCATTTACACACACCATATAACAAAAAAAACAACCTTTCTGCATAAGACGATAAACTTGAAGTGCCGATATAAAAGCAAGGAGGCAAATCATGCCTAATGCCCTCAAAGAAAAATATAGGCTGATCCGGTATGCAGAAAGTAATTGTTTTTTTTGTAACAATCAATACTAGCGTGATGAGAAGATAACCAATCCATGCCAAGTATAATATCAAAGCCCCGGATCTCTAGGAGAATCAAATCAGCAAGGAGTTCGTGGTCCCCAATAGAGATCAAACAAGATGGGTAGACCAAGTTTGTTGCCAATGAATCTCCAACAAATAGCTTGTTACATATAACATATAATCCAGGGGTTTAGGTAGAATATCCAAGTGACAAGCAAAGTATTGTGAAACAAACGATAAGTTGGAGCCGGATCAAACAAAACTTTTGCATTTCTTTTAGAAACATGAAGAATACCTTCCACCACCGATTTAGAAGCTTTAGAATCTTGTTCAAGATAGCGTACACTCTAGCATGGGCTGAGGGTCTAGGAGACAGTGGCTCTTTCTTCTTCCTCAAAGGGTAATCTTTTATTTGATGATCCAACTTTCCACAACCAAAACATGCCCCAACACCCAAAAAAAACACTTGACTTGTTTCATAACTTAACTTGCAATTCACATATGATTGAGTCTTTTTGATGACTTTCCTTTTCAAATCCAAATGTCTTGACACTCTTGTTATTACTTTCTGATTCATTTCCAATCATATTTTTATTAGTAAACTTGTCCTTATCATTCGTAATAATCGATCTCCAAAAAATTATTTTCTTTGTTGCCATTAATGATCACCTCTACCTCCAATATAAGGTGGCAAAAGAATTCTTTCGATTATTAGAACAATTTTGTAGATCAAATATCTTCTCTGTTTGCATCATCCGCTTTTTCTACCACCAATGAAATTTGGTTCACCATGTTTTCATCAAGCTTACTCTCGATTTTGTATCCTCGATCAACCCTTTTCATCCCTCTTAATTAATCGAAACAAATGAAATAGGAGGACCATATGTCCTTATCATCCTAGATTCCTAAAATGCATCAAGGAAAATTTCCACCAATCATTATCACTGGACCTCAATATATTTTGCACGTCAACACATCAAATATTTCATGATCCTCAAACAATGCTCGATACCACCTCTCACACTTCAAAAAAATCGATAATATTTAAAATTTTCATCATAACTAACCCAGGATCCAAGCACACATTTGAGGTCACTAAGAAAACATTCAGATCAAAATTTCACCTCTATAGTCTACAAATTCAAAACCCCTCGTGCAATTCATAAACATACCACACATCACTGATAATTCATACAATCAGAACTCAACTCATCAAGATAATAACCACAATATAAATTCACAAATGGGAAAGTCTATGCAGTCACCAAACCAACGATTACCATAAGATCATATCATTACACGAATTTAACTTAACATACCAAAATCCTATACATGGGGGATCCTTTATTTTACACAAAATCCACAGGTTTAGATTCATCGTCACATTTCATAAGATGCAGAGTATCTTATACAACAAATACACATATGCTAACAAAGGTCTGCCCAAAATCTTCTAAACTTTCCACCGCCTCAGCCCAATCTTATCATTTAAGCAAGCAATATGCTATCCTGCAAAATTTATCAACAAACGGGGTGAGCATAAAGAGCTCAGCAAGTGACTAACATATCCATATCAAAATAGTACAACTTCCAAAGAGATACAGTTCCAAAATACAAGGCAGAATATACGATTTCGTAGACATAATATCATTAAGAGCAGAACATAATTGTCATTTCAATCTTACATATTTGGTTCCTTACAGATTGGGGCATAGAGTAATTGGAGCATATCAAGAACAAAGGAAACATATCGGAGCTTATCAATGGCATATAAAATGTTCCAAGCATATCAACGGCATATGGAACATTTCAAGCAAAATCATCGATGAATGAAGCATTTCAGAGCATATCAAAAACAAATATCGCATGACAGAAGCTCAAACGTCGTCCTTGACGTTGCAATCATATCATTCTTATCCAGAGCATGAATAGAAACAACTCACCAAAACTCTGGATGTCATATCAAACATATAGAAGGTGTGGTGGGATCTCAATGTGATTCATCCATTTCTGAATGACCACTTGACAAAAGTCTCCCACGTCCGGGAGATCCATCCACCCACGCCTAGGTGAAGTCGAGGGGGCGTGAGAGCATCACAGGCTCTAAGCACATACCCTTTACCATTTCTCGCAAAGGTCCGAATATCCCACTCGCCGGGACCCCACAGAAGGCGGGTAATAAGCGCATCCCACGAGAAAGGGACCCCACAGAGCGGGTATTAAGCGCATACCCTTTACCATTTCTGGCAAAGGTCCAGACAATCCCACACACCAGAGTACAAGAGGGTAGTTTTAACAATAAGTAGCATATATCGGAAGCACACGCGGAACAACAAACGTGCATGTGCCTTTTCGAGACAATACGAAACAAAGAACAAATCTCTCACAAATATATTCAGATTTGGAATGAAATAAAAACAAGAGTGTTCAGAGATTTCCAAGCAATCATATTTAGCTCAAATTCAATAAGAAGGTTAAACGAATTCAAATATCCAAAGGAACGGAGCAGAATATCATAAAAATCAAAAAGCTCGATTTCGGACAGAATTCCAGTGGCACATCAAACAAATACTTCAGAATATCAATTATGCTCCAATACCCATAAGAAAACTATGATCGAACCATATATCAATCTATATTCTGATGGAATAATTTTCATACGAAACAGGGTTCCCAACGCGGAGTTACCTTTGATTTGGTAACACAAGGTCAAAAACACAATCACTGGTTTATAGAATTTATAGGGTCGGATTCAACAGACAATAGGGTAGGCAATTGAAATCCAAAATTTTCAAACTATAAGTCAAAAGAAAGATTTTCAAGTCTAGTTTCAAATAAAATTAGTTTGGTAAAATTCAGAATTTTTAACAAGGAGTTATAGGCATTTTAGTATCGACAGGTCAGAAATCTTGAACCCTGTTTTACAGCGTCTATAAGCTCAATTGAATCAGATGTTTGGGTAAGTATTCGGTGTCCAAAATCTTGAACCCTGTTTTCGCAGCGGCATACAAGAACTGCCCAAAAACTGGCCAAAACAGCCCAAAAACTAGCCATTTTTCGCAAAGCGAGCGAACGACGAGTGTCGGACAGCGATCGAAGCGAGAGGCAGCACCGTCACTACTATACCAATGCTCCATCCAGCCCTGTGCCACCCGGGGGGTTCCAGGGTACTAAGATGGCTGATGTTTTGCTCCGCTCACGTCGTTCAACGCGGCATGCAAGAACTGCCCAAAAATTGGCCAAAATTGCCCAAAAACAAACCAAAACTAGCCATTTTTGGCTGAGCGAGCGAGCGGCGAGCGGCGAGCGGCGGACAGCGAGCGAAGAGAGAGGCAGTACTGTCCCTGCTATACGAATGCTCCATCCAGCCCTGTGCCACCCGGGGGTTTCCAGGGTGTTGAGATGGCTGAAGTTTTGGTCCGCTCACAACGTTCGACGCGGCACGCAAGAACTGCCCAAAAACTGGCCAAAACGGGCCAAAACTGGCCATTTTTGGATGAGCGAGCGAGCGGCAAGCGGCGGACAGCGAGCGAAGTGAGAGGCAGCACCGTCCCTGCTATACGAATGCCCCATCCTGCCCTGTGGCACCTGGGGGGTTCCAGGGTGCTAAGAAGGCTGACGATTTGCTCCAGTCACGTCGTTCGACGCGGCACACAAGAACGACCCAAAAACTGGCCAAAAGAGCCCAAAAATGGGCCAAAACTAGCCATTTTTGTCACACTCCCTCAAAAATATCCATAAAATTTAAAACTCAAGAAAACAAATCAATCCAGGATCCAATCACACATTTGAGGTCACTAAGAAAACATACAGAACAAAATTCACCTCTATAGTCTACAATTTATAAACCCTGTGCAGTTCATAAACATTTTTTTTTTTTTGTAAGTAAAAGTAAATTGATTATGTGTAAAGTTTCTACAAATAGCTTTATCTATACAAGTCTTAGACAAAGCCATGTAACTCATAGAGTGCGAATGCGATAGTTATGACTACACATGCTGTAGACTATAACCCCTAAGATCTTTAGCTAATAGAAAATGTTTGGCTTCCCAAGATCTTTAGCTAATAGCAAAATTAAAATTGATAAAAATATATTTTTCTCTTTGGGTAAAGTGCTCCGTTTTGAGATCTTGCTCCATACAAGATCTTGAGTCTCTAATAATCTCTTTCAATAGCTGAGCATTGTTTGTGTGTTGACATTCAAAGATTCTGTTACATCTCTCCTTCCACATCCACCAAATAGCGCATCTGAAAGTAACCTTTGCCAGTTGTGTGAGAGGCCCATTTCTTGAGAAACATTGCATGAGGTCGCCTAGTTCTTGGTGCAAGTTTGGTTGCGGCAGTCTATTGAGTTCAAATCGCTGAAGAATCTCCTTCCATATCCATTTTGTATAATCACAAGCAAAATAGAGGTGGTCAACAGTTTCTTCTTGTTGCATACAAAGGGAGCATCGGTTAACATGATAGATACCTCTTCTTTATATATTGTCTATTGTAGGTAGTTTATTGAGAAGGGCCTGCCATGTACATAAGGAATGTCTTTGTGATCCCGGTCGATCCCAAGTCCAACTGCTTGGGACCCACTTGTTATTTCTTTGCCTAATTTGATTCCATGCGGATGTGGCACTAAATTTGCTATTGTCATGAGGCCAAATAAGTATATCTGAAGAGTTGTTCGTGATTGGAATAGCTATAATAGTCGGCCAAAGTGATAACATTTCGGGAGAAATAGGATTAGGGAGACACCAGGTACCGTTAGCAATGAACTCAGAAACCTTCCAATCTTTGGGAGCCCCAAGATCTTTTCGTATTCTGTCTGAAATATACTCTTCCCATTCACCCAAGGATCGTACCACATATTAGTACTAGTTCCAGAAGAGATTGCATAGGAAATGTGTTTGATTAGCCAATTCCTTGCCTTTAAAATTCCTTTCCAAGCTGCAGAGTGGTATGTTCTTGTTGAAATTTCCCAGATTGATTCTTTTAAAAGATACCTAGCAGAAACCTAATGTGACCATAAGGAACATTTGTTTTGCAAAAGATCCCACAATTGCTGCACCAGACATGCTTGATTCCAATCTCTAGTATTTCTCAAGTTTAGCCCCCTTCATCTTTTTCTATTTTGCAAATGCTATCCCAATTTACAATATGCATTGCTTTATCATTTGTGCCATTCCGAAGAAGTTCATTAATAACCGCTCAATATCTTGGAGAAGTCCAAAGAGGCAGAAGAAATGCATTACACCAATATATAGAGTAGGAGTGCAATACCGAATCGGATGAGTTCGAGTCGCCCTACTTTTTTGATAGAAACCTATTTTTCCAAGAAGAAATTCTATTCTTTATTTTTTTGGAAGATAGGTTTGACGATTGGGTTTTGTGAATGCCTGTGGATATGAGCGAGAGACCCAAATAAGGAACCGGCAAGCTTCCCTCACTAACCCCAAAGTTTGTGCAATAAAGACATTATCCTCAACGTAAGGGCTCATATATACTTTACTTTTCGCATGATTTAACCAAGTCCAAAACCATACCAAGTCATTCATAATAGTAGCCGGTTCTTTATTGAAGTTGGTTCATTTTGAAGAAAGATAAGTAAGTCATATGCAAATGTTATATGTGATATATGAACGTAACCAAAGAATGGGTACCTTAATGCTGCCATTTAAGTCTCATGTGTTCCAACATACACATTCAGTCCTTCCATCGCAATAGAGTGGATCACCTTGTCGGATGCCATTCATGCTCACAAAAAAACCAATTGGTGAGCCATTAAAGAGTACTTTGGAGTTTCCAGGCAAGATTGAATCCAATTAACCCATTGCTGTGGGAAGTTCATATCGAGGAGCATCTTATAGATAAACTTCCTATTAACTGAATCAAAGGCTTTTTCAGAAATCAGCTTTAAAACAGATTTTGTCCCTCTTGCTTTTGAATGCAAATCTTTGACCAAGTCATTAGCAAGCAAAATGTTATGATGTATACTTCTCCCTTTAATGAAAGCAACTTGATTTGGGCTAATGATCTTGTGTATTACCTTTTGCATTCTATTTGCCAATACTTTGGAGATGATCTTGTAAATAAAGTTGCATAATGATATGGGTCGATAGTTCTCTAGTGAATCAGCCCCGGCATTCTTCGGAATTAAGGAAATAAAAGTGCAATTCATCTCTCTAAGAATATAACCCAAGAAAAAAAAATGTTGGCAAGCCTTGATCACATCATTTCCAATAATAGACCAAGCGGTTTGGTAAAATTCAGCCGAAATCCATCCGGACCTGGGCTTTTGTGCTTTGGTGACTTAAAGACAACACATACAATTTCAACATCCAGAATTGGGGCATTGAGGATTGAAATAGCTTCCGAATCAAGTTTTCTAGTCGGGCTCCACATGAATGTTATTAGGTTTCTCATCTTGATTGAGTAAGGAATAAAAAAAATTGCTCAGTGTGTGCTTTAACCTCATCTAAATTCTCAATAAGATTATCATCTTTGTCTCTACATTTGTCGATACTGTTAACACACCCTTCGAGTAGCAATTGAAGCATAGAAAAATTTTATATTGGAATCCCCTAGTGTAAGCCAATGTCATTTGAGACTTCTGCTTTTGCAAAACTTTCCTCCTGTTTTAAGGCTTGCATGAAGTTATTTCTGGCTTCACGCCTCTTTGTAGATAATATTTTCATCATTTGGTCAAGTTGCAAATCATGTTGCAATGACATTAGTTCCTTTCTCGTAAAATTGAACTCGGTGTTAATATTGCCAAAGGTATTTGTATTCCACTCCTTTAGTGTTGCTTTTGTGCTTTGAGCTTTTGACATAAGATGTAAGGGGGGGATCCATGCACATTAACATTCCAAGCAGATCCGATAACATCAAGAAATTGAGGATGAGTACTCCACATGTTAAAGAATCTAAACGGTTTCTTGCCTCTTGGTGTCGCTTTTTTTGCGTGTATATACATTAAAAAGAATGGTCGAAAAAAACAAAGGAGCACCATACTCAAGAAGTGAATCTGGGTAAACTGTTAACCATTCATGATTAATCAAACACCTATCAAGTCGAGCCATTATTTTTTCTGTTAGCAAAGACCTTGATTACTCCAGAGAGCCAATTACCCACGATTTCATATCAAACAATGCTGCAGTGTCAATGAATCATTGAAACTTTGAAGTCGGCTTTCTCGAAAGTTGTCTACCCCCTCTTTTCATTTATGTACCCGAACAGATTAAAGTCTCCAAGAAAAATCCAAGGTACATTGAGACAGCCATTTACAATATTAGTCGTCGGACCAAAGAGTATTTCTTTCTTGCATACTTGTTTGAAGCATATATACCAAAGAAATTGAATTGACAGCCATTCTTTTTATCCTCTATCTTAAGATGAATGAATTGATCAAGAGAGTAAAATAAACCAAGCATTAATAGAGTTAGGATGCCACAAGACCCATATTCTACCAAAAGTTTCATTTGAGTCATTGGTAAACAGTTCTCAAGTCCGCCATATTAAATTCTTTTTGAGCTTGAACGCTGATTGTTTCATTTTCGTTTCCACTAGAATAACAATATCACATCTGGCAGACTTGATTATTCTGTTGAGCTCCCGACATTTCTCCGACTTATTAAGTCCGCGAACATTCCAAAGATGTTATCTTCATTAGTAAAAGATAGTAAGGTATTCATCCTACGACTTTGGATGGATTGTACCATCCTTTTTCTTATCCTTCTGTTTTTGTATTTTCCTCCTCCCGCAATAATATCCTTACCTTTTATGGCTTTATTCCTATATTTATCCACTTCATCTACAGCTTGCAGATTTTTAAACTTTAAAATACCTTGAATCATGTGGTCTTGATTGGCAGGGGTTTGTTAAAGCTCGATAAGATTGTTGCATCACAATATCCTGGATAGTACTTGTTGGAGCAGTCTGGCTAGAGAGGTTTGTTGGGGCATGAGTTTGTTGAGACAGAATATCCTTGTTGGCAATGTTTGTTGTGGCCTCGAGTTTGTTGAGGAATAATATCCTTGCTAGCGAGAGATTTGCTTGGACCTGAGTTCGTTGAGCTAGTGTGGATGGATCCGATGATATTCAAGAGATGAAGTTCCCGACTTATGTTTCTCCCTGCTCACTAGTACCATGGGAAACCCTCTGTTGTGGAAGGCTCGACATTATAGGTAGAGATAAAGTTTTGGAATTGTCCTTCTGTCTGCGGTGCTTTCCTTGCGAGTCGGAATGCTCAATAGTTTTCGCCACCATCGGTGCTACTGCAATTAGAGAAGAATCACTTTGTTGCTGAGGCGCTTGACGTGGTCGATAGACCTTTGCGGTTGGATTTGGGGTTTGCTGACAAGCTCCATTTGCATGACCAAAAGATAAGCAACGCTGACATCGTTGTGGCTTCCAGGAATATGAGACATGTACCTTCCGAGTGTTCCCGTCAAGATCACGATAGAAAACCTCATTAGGAAGATCTTCATCGGAAGAAACCAGCACACATGCTCGTGCAAATGCTAATCTCGTCCCGAAAGCTGTTGTTGCTTTGTCGATGTAGAGTGGCTGTCCCAGTCTGCTGCATAACTTTGCAATAAAACGTCGACTCCAAAGATGTAGAGGCAGTCCTTGAAAGGATACCCATAATGGAATAGACTGTAGGCTATCTAACTCCAAACGGACATCGAGACCAACGTCAGAGAATCATTGGATGACCATGGATAGTCCGTAATCCTTCGAGGATTCATTGCAAATCTTCTTCAGAGTATAGCTTGCAAACAAAGAATCCATTCTCCAAAGATATGAAGATCAAATGACGATATTCCCCATCGAAGTTTTGATAAATGAGGATAGTGGGAAATAAGATGTTTTGAGACCTACCACATAGCCAACAATCGCCATAGACCATGTCTCAATAAGCTCTCAGATGAATCGCCAGCCTCAGATACAAACAATCTTCTTATCACCAACTTCGAGTAAAGAATTCCAAGCTTAGATCTGGACTTCCAACCGGAGCCTTGAAGAGGCTAGTCCAAGGCCGAGGATCGCTGGAAATGAGAGCAGGCTGCCGCGATCTAGAGCGCGACCTGCTTCGATACTGCTTGGTCGAAGGAGTTTCTCTCTGGAAAGGATATGTTGGAAGAGCAACTTGGGGGGTAGCAGTAGGGATCCTTGCCATCGTTTCAACCCTCTCGACACCATCGCCAGCCCTAGGGGCCATCGCTGCCATGTTTGATCCATCTGGTCGCCGCTACAGAAACGACGCCATTGGGAAAAGCCACCGCTGCAGTATATTAGTTCGCCGCTCCGGTACCGTCACCCTAGGGATTTATGGTTGCTGCTACAATATCGTCGCCCTTGGGGAGAAGCCGACGCTACGGAGATCTGGTCGCCGCTACAGTGTCGTCGCCCTAGATCTGGTCGCCGCTACTGTACCATCGCCCAAGATCTGGTCGCTGCTACAGTGTCATCGCCGCCGCTACAGTACCGTCGTCCTTGGGAGATCTGATCGCCTCTACAGTGTCGTCGCCCTTCGCTCGTGGGAGAAAGCCGACGCTGCAGGAGTTAGATCGCCTTAGGGAGATATGGTTGTCACTATAGTACCGTCGCCCTAGATCTGGGCCGCCGCCGCTACAGTAGCGTCGCCCTTGGGAGATTTGATCACCGCTACAGTGCCATCGCCCTTCGCCCGTGGGAGAAAGCCAACGCTGCAGGAGTCGGATCGTCCTAGGAAGATCTGGTCGCCGCTATAGTACCGTCGCCCTAGATCTGGTCGCCGCTACAGTATCGCCGCTACAGGTCTTCCCTTTGTCATAATATGGATGACATTAAGACCGATTATCAGACTAAGGATGAAGTTGATGGTTCCAAAAAGGTTGTGGCTGAAGACGAAGGAAAAGGGCCTGTCTTAGATGACAAACAGATAGAACATAAGGATGATGCACTTGTGGTTGGAGAAAATAAAACCAATGAAAAGTTGCTTAATGATGAGGGTTCTCTTGAGCAGTTCATAAACATACCATGCATCACTCGAAATTTCATACGATCTGAACTCCTCTCATCAAAATAGTAACCCCAGTATAAATTCACAAGTAGGGAATTCTAAACAGTCACCAAACCAACGTTTACCATAAGTCATGTCATTACACAAATTTAACTTAACCTTCCAAAATCCTAAACATGAGAGATCCTTTAACATACACAAAATCCACAAGTTTGGATTCATCATCAATATTTGATTAGATACAAAGTGGCTCACACAACAAGTACATATATGCTAATAAAGATCTGCCCAAAATCTTCTAACTTTCTACTGCCTCAGCCCCATCTTAACATTTAAGCAAGCGATACGCTATCCTGAAAAATTTATACAACAACGGGGTGAGCATAAAGAGCTCAGCAAGTGACTAACATATCCATGTCAAAAGAGGACAATTTCCAAAGAGATAAGTTTCAAAATGCAAGGCAGAATATATGAATTCATAGACGTAATATCATTAGGTGCAGAATCACAATTGTCATTTCAATCATACATAATTGGTTCATAACAGAAGGGGTATAGAGTAATTGGAGCATATCAATGACAAATGAAACAAAATCGGAGCTTATCAATGGCATATGGAATGTCTCGGAGCATATCAATGGCGTATGGAACATTTCGAAACATATCAACAATGAATGAACCAGTTCGAAGCATATCAATAACAAATACCGAACAGAAGCTCAAACGTCGTCTTTGACGTTGCATTCATATCATTCTTATCCAAAGCATGAACAGAAACATATAACCAAAGCTCTGGATATCATATCAAACATACAGAAGGTGTAGTGGGACCACAGTCAGAATGTGATTCATCTATTTCTGAATGACCACCAGACAGAAGTCTAGAGCATCGCGGGCTCTAAACACATACCCTTTACCATTTCTAGCAAAGGTCCACTTAAATCTCACATACCCTTTACCATTTCTGGCAAAGGTCCACATAAATCCCACAAACACCAGAGTACAAAAGGGCAGTTTGATCAATAAGTGGCATATATCGGAAGCACACGCGGAACAACAAAACGTACATGTGCCTTTACGAGACAAAATGATGCAAGCAACAATTTTCTCACCAATGTATTCAGATTTAGAATTAAATGAAAGCAAGGGTATACCGGGATTCCAAGCAATCATATTTAGCTCAATTCAAATAAGAAGGTTAGATGAATTCAATTTCCAAAGGAATGAAACAGAATACGCGAAATCAACCAAAGCTCGATTTCTGACAGAATTCCAAAGGCACATAGAACAAATACTTTAGATTATCAATTATGCTCCAATACCCTTAAGAAAGCTGTTGTTGAATGATATATCAATCTGTTTTCTGTTGAAATAAGTTTCGTACGAATCATGGTTTCCAACAAGGAGTTACCTTTGATTTGGTAACACAAGGTCAAAAACACAATCACTGTTTTGCAGAATACATAGGGTCGGATTCAACAGATAATAGGGTAGGCATTTGAATTCCAAAATTTTCAAACTATATGTCAAAAGAAAGGATTTCAAGTCTAGTTTCGGACGAAGTCAGTTTGGTATAATTTAGAATTTCCAACAGGAACTTATAAGTATTTTAGTATCGAAGGGTCAGAAATTTTGATCCCTGTTTTGCAGCATCTATTGGCTCATTAGAAACAGATGTTTGGGTAAGTAATCGGTGTTTAAAATCTTCAAAATCTGTGTCAAAAGAAAGATATAAGAGTCTTTTTTCAAACAAACTAGGTCCTGCCCAAATCTGCTTTTCGTACCAAAAATTATAGCTAGAATAGTATATAGGGGTCAGTTTACCGAAAAATTTCAGAATCCTTGGTTCTATGTCCAAAGAGAGACATTTCCGGTTCTAAAATGGAAATCTTTCAGATCTTTTTGAACCAACATAAGAACAGATGCTAATATTCTGTAGGATGGGGTTAGAACACTTGCCTTTGATAATTTTTGACCCCCAATTGAGAAGATTGAGCAAGAAAACTTAAAGCCCCAATTTTTTCTTCTTCTTCTTCTTCTTCTTCTTCTTCTTCTTCTTCTTTCTTTTTTTTCTTTCCCAGATCATCCACGCAGCTGCCTTCTCTGTTTCCTTAAGAACGAAGGCAGAGAGGCTTAAACGGTTGGGTTTGTATTTTTGTATATTTTACAGTTTAGTCCATGTATTTATCATATTTACGATTTGGTCCTCAGGGTTTACATATAGGTCCTCAGATTTTTGTTTTAACAAATCCTCCAACTCTTATGAATAAGTTCTCAGATTCATACTTTGACTTTATATCAAATTTAAAATAGATACATACATTACAACTAGAAACTTATACGAAAATTCAGAAATGAGGGATGTTACAATTTTTGGCTGAGCGAGCGAGCGGCGAGCGGCGGATAGCGAGCGAAGCGAGAGGCAGCACCGTCCCTGCTATACGAATGTCCCATCCAGCCCTGTGCCACCCGGGGGGTTCCAGGGTGCTGAGATGGCTGACGTTTTGCTCCGCTCACGTCGTTCGCCGCGGCACGCAAGAACTGCCCAAAAACTAGCCAAAACAGCCCAAATACGGGCCAAAACTAGCCTTTTTTTGCTGAGCGAGCGAGCGGCGGACACCGAGCGAAACGAGTGGCAGCACCATCCTTGCTATACGAATGCCCCATCCAGCCTTGTACCACCCGGGGGGGGTTCCAGGGTGCTGAGATGGCTGACGTTTTGCTCTGCTTACGTCGTTCGCCGTGGCACGCAAGAACTGCCCAAAAATTGATCAAAACGACCCAAAAATGGGCCAAAACTGGCCATTTTTGGCTGAGCGAGCGGCGGACAGCGAGCGAAGCGAGAGGCAGCACCGTCCCTGCTATACGAATGCCCCATCCAGCCCTATGCCACCCGGGGGGTTCCAGGGTGCTGAGATGGCTGACATTTTGCTTCGTTCACGTCGTTCACCGCGGCACGCAAGAACAGCCCAAAAACAGGCCAAAACGGGCCATTTTTGGCTGAGCGACGAGCGACGGACAGCGAGCGAAAGGACAATTGTGTTTCTGCTCTTAATGATATTATTTCTACGAAATCGTATATTCTGCCTTGTATTTTGGAACTGTATCTCTTTGGAAGTTGTACTATTTTGATATGGATATGTTAGTCACTTGCTGAGCTCTTTATGCTCACCCCGTTTGTTGATAAATTTTTCAGGATAGCATATTGCTTGCTTAAATGATAAGATTGAGCTGAGGCGGTGGAAAGTTTAGAAGATTTTGGGCAGATCTTTGTTAGCATATGTGTATTTGTTGTATAAGATACTCTGCATCTTATGAAATGTGACGATGAATCTAAACCTGTGGATTTTGTGTAAGATAAAGGATCCCTCATGTATAGGATTTTGGTATGTTAAGTTATATTCGTGTAATGATATGATCTTATGATAATCGTTGGTTTGGTGACTGCATAGACTTCCCCATTTGTGAATTTATGTTGTGGTTATTATTTTGATGAGTTGAGTTCTGATTGTGTGAATTATCGAGTGATGTGTGGTATGTTTATGAAATGCACAGGGTTATGAATTTGTAGACTATAGAGGTGAAATTTTGATCTGAATGTTTTCTTAGTGACCTCAAATGTGTGCTTGGATCCTGGGTTAGTTATGATGAAAATTTTAAATATTATCGATATATTTTTGAGGGGCGTGACAGCGTCAACCATCCTAGTACTACTCTCGCCCAAGCACGCTTAACTTCGGAGTTCTGATGGGATCCGGTGCTTTAGTGCTGGTATGATCGCACACGTTTTGTGTGCGTTGTCCCTCGCCTTTGTGCACGTCACGCACGGCGTATCGACGACCGGGGACCCTCGCGCGCCCTGAAACCCTCGAATGATCTCGTAATCACCATTCTCGGATCTCTCTGATGCCCACGAGGCCGACCACAAGACCGACACGCATAACGCACCAAAAACCCTCCGAACTTTCTCGATCGGACTTCAATCGCTATTGCGACCCCATTCCGAACGCTCTCTGAGCCCCACGAGACTGACCGTGAAGCGGTCACGACAAATTATGAGGCCCAAAACCATCGCCTTCGAGGTCGACGGAGAGGTTTTGTCGTCGCGAGGGCACAAAAAGAGTGCAACACGAGGACTTCCTGGGGTCACCCATCCTAGTACTACTCTCGCCCAAGCACGATTAACTTCGAGTTCTGATGGGATCCGGTGCTTTTAGTGTTGGTATGATCGCGATTCGTTTTGTGTGCGCCGTCCCTCGCCTTTTTTGCCCTCACGGACGGCGATATCGACGACCGGGGACCCTCAGCGTGCCCGAAACCCTCGAACGATCTCGAATCACCATTCTCGGATCTCTCCGATGCCCACGAGGCCGACCGCCAAGATCGGACACGACATAACGGCGCCAAACCCTCTGAACTTTCGATCGGACTCGGAATCGCTATTGCGACCCCATTCCGGAAAGCTCTCTCGGAGCCCCACGAGACTGACTGCTTAGCGGTCACGGCAAATTTTGAGGCCCAAAACAATCGCCTCGGAGGTCGACGGGAGAGGTTTTGGTCGCTCGGGGCACAAAAAGGAGTTCAACATGAGGACTTCCCAGGGGGTCACCCATCCTAGTACTACTCTCGCCCAAGCACGCTTAACTTCGAAGTTCTGATGGGATCCGGTGCTTTAGTGCTGGTATGATCGCACTCGTTTTGTGTGCGTTGTCTCTCGCCTTTGTGCACGTCACGGATGGGGTATCGACGATCGGGGACCCTCGCGCACCCCGAAACCCTCGAACGATCTCGGAATCGCCATTCTCGGATCTCTCCGATGCCCACGAGGCCGACGTCGTACCGGACACGACAAGCGTGCGCCGAAACCCACAGAACTTTCTCGATCGGACTCGGAATTGCTATTGCGACCCCATTCCGTAAAGCTCTCTCGGAGCCCCACGAGACTGACTGCGTAGCGGTCACGACAAATTTCGAGGCCCAAAACCATCGCCTCGGAGGTCGACGGGAGAGGTTTTGCTCGCTCGGGGCACAAAAAGGAGTGCAACACGGGGACTTCCCAGGGGGTCACCCATCCTAGTACTACTCTCGCCCAAGCACGCTTAATTCGGAGTTCTGATGGGATCCGGTGCTTTAGTGCTGGTATGATCGAACTCGTTTTGTGTGCATTGTCCCTCGCCTTTGTGCACGTCACGGACGGCGTATCGACGACCTGGGACCCTCGCGCCCGAAACCCTCGAACGATCTCGAATCACCATTCTCGGATCTCTCCGATGCCCACGAGGGCTGACCGCAAGACCGACACGACGTCGCAGCCAAAACCCTCGAACTTTCTCGATCGGACTCGAAATCGCTATTGCGACCCCATTCCGAAAAGCTCTCTGAGCCCCAAGAGACCGACTGCATAGCGGTCCGACAAATTCGAGGCCCAAAACCATCGCCTTCTGGAGGTCGACGAGAGGTTTTTTGGTCGCCGGGGCACAAAAAGGAGTGCAACATGAGGACTTCCCAGGGGGTCACCCATCCTAGTACTACTCTCGCCCAAGCACGCTTAACTTCGGAGTTCTGATGGGATCCGGTGCTTTAGTGCTGGTATGATGGCACTCGTTTTGTGTGCGTTGTCTCTCGCCTTTGTGCACGTCACGGACGGGGTATCGACGATCGGGGACCCTCACGCACCCCGAAACCCTAGAACGATCTCGGAATCGCCATTCTCGGATCTCTCCGATGCCCACGAGGCCGACGTCGTACCGGACACGACAAGCGTGCGCCGAAACCCACAGAACTTTCTCGATCGGACTCAGAATCGCTATTGCGACCCCATTCCGTAAAGCTCTCTCGGAGCCTCACGAGACTGACTGCATAGCGGTCCGACAAATTTCGAGGCCCAAAACCATCGCCTCGGAGGTCGACGAGAGAGGTTTTGGTCGCTCGGGGCACAAAAAGGAGTGCAACATGAGGACTTCCCAGGGGGTCACCCATCCTAGTACTACTCTCGCCCAAGCACGCTTAACTTCAAAGTTCTGATGGGATCCGGTGCATTAGTGCTGGTATGATCGCACTCGTTTTGTGTGCGTTGTCTCTCGCCTTTGTGCACGTCACGGATGGGGTATCGACGATCGGGGACCCTCGCGCACCCCGAAACCCTCGAACGATCTCAGAATCGCCATTCTCGGATCTCTCCGATGCCCACGAGGCCGACGTCGTACCGGACACGACAAGCGTGCGCCGAAACCCACAGAACTTTCTCGATCGGACTTGGAATCGCTATTGCGACCTCATTCCGTAAAGCTCTCTCGGAGCCCCACGAGACTGACTGCGTAGCGGTCACGACAATTTTCGAGGCCCAAAACCATCGCCTCGGAGGTCGACGGGAGAGGTTTTGGTCGCTCGGGGCACAAATAGGAGTTCAACATGAGGACTTCCCAGGGGGTCACCCATCCTAGTACTACTCTCGCCCAAGCACGCTTAACTTCGGAGTTCTGATGGGATCCGGTGCTTTAGTGCTGGTATGATCGCATTCGCTTTTGTGTCGTTGTCCTCGCCTTTGTGCACGCCACGGACGGCGATCGACGACCTGGGACCCTCGCTTCGCCCGAAACCCTCGAACGATCTCGGAATCACCATTCTCGGATCTCTCCGATGCCCACGAGGCTGACCGCGCCGACCGACGAACAACGTGCGCGAAAACCTCAGAACTTTCTCGATCGGGACTCGAAATCGCTTCTTGCGACCCCATTCCGAAAGCTCTCTGAGTCCCCAAGAAACTGACTGCATAGCGGTCGGACAAATTTCGAGGCCCAAAACCATCGCCTCTGAGGTCGACGGAGAGGTTTTGCTCGCTTGGGGCAAAAAAGAGTGCAACACGGGGACTTCCTAGGGGGGTCACCCATCCTAGTACTACTCTCGCCAAAGCGCTTTTAATTCGAGTTCGATGGGATCCGGTGCTTTAGTGCTGGTATGATCGCGACTTTCGCTTTGTGTGCGTTGTCCCTCGCCTTTGAGCATGTCACGGACGGGCGATCGACGACCGGGGACCCTCAGCACCCCCAAAACCCTCGAACAATCTCGGAATCGCCATTCTCGGATCTCTCCGATGCCCACGAGGCCGACCTCGTACCGGACATGACAAGCGTGCCCAGAAACCCTCAAAACTTTCTCGATCGGACTCGGAATCGCTATTGCCACCCCATTCCGTAAAGCTCACTCAAAGCCCCACGAGACTGACTGCGTAGCGGTCACAGCAAATTTCGAGGCCCAAAACCATCGCCTCGGAGGTCGACGGGAGAGGTTTTGGTCGCTCGGGGCACAAAAAGGAGTGCATCACGAGGACTCCCAAGGGGGTCACCCATCCTAGTACTACTCTCGCCCAAGCACGCTTAACTTCGAAGTTTTGATGGGATCCGGTGCTTTAGTGCTGGTATGATCGCACTCGTTTTGTGTGCGTTGTCCCTCGCCTTTGTGCACGTCACGCACGGCGTATCGACGACCGGGGACCCTCGCGCGCCCCGAAACCCTCGAACGATCTCGGAATCGCCATTCTCGGATCTCTCCGATGCCCACGAGGCCGACCGCGCACCGACACGACAACATGAGCCGAAACCCTCAGAACTTTCTCGATCGGACTCGAAATCGCTCTTGCGACCCCATTCCGGAAAGCTCTCTCGGAGCCCCAAGAAACTGACTGCATAGCGGTCGGACAAATTTCGAGGCCCAAAACCATCGCCTCGGAGGTCGACGGGAGAGGTTTTGCTCGCCGGGGCACAAAAAGGAGTGCAACACGGGGACTTCCTAGGGGGTCACCCATCCTAGTACTACTCTCGCCCAAGCACGCTTAATTCGGAGTTCTGATGGGATCCGGTGCTTTAGTGCTGGTATGATCGCACTCATTTTGTGTGCGTCGTCCCTCGCCTTTGTGCACATCACGGACGGCGTATCGACGACCGGGGACCCTCGCGCGCCCCGAAACCCTCGAACGATCTCGGAATCACCATTCTCGGATCTCTCCGATGCCCACGAGGCCGACCGCGCACCGGACACGACAAGCGTGCAACGAAACCCTCAGAACTTTCTCGATCGGACTCGGAATCGCTATTGCGACCCTATTCCGGAAAGCTCTCTCGGAGCCCCACGAGACTGACTGCATAGCGGTCCGACAAATTTCGAGGCCCAAAACCATCGCCTCGGAGGTCGACGAGAGAGGTTTTGGTCGCTCGGGGCACAAAAAGGAGTGCAACATGAGGACTTCCTAGGGGGTCACCCATCCTAGTACTACTCTCGCCCAAGCACACTTAACTTCGGAGTTCTGATGGGATCCGATGCTTTAGTGCTGGTATGATCGCACTCGTTTTGTGTGCGTTGTCTCTCGCCTTTGTGCACGTCACGGACGGGGTATCGACGACCGGGGACCCTCGCGCACCCCGAAACCCTCGAACGATCTCGGAATCGCCATTTTCGGATCTCTCCGATGCCCACGAGGCCGACGTCGTACCGGACACGACAAGCGTGCGCCGAAACCCACAGAACTTTCTCGATCGGACTCGGAATCGCTATTGCGACCCCATTCCGAAAGCTCTCTGAGCCCCCACGAGACTGACTACGAAGCGGTCACGACAAATTTCGAGGCCCAAAACCATCGCCGGAGGTCGACGGGAGAGGTTTTGGTCGCTCGGGGCACAAATAGGAGTGCAACATGAGGACTTCCCAGGGGGTCACCCATCCTAGTACTACTCTCGCCCAAGCCCGCTTCACTTCGGAGTTCTGATGGGATCCGGTGCTTTAGTGCTGGTATGATCGCACTCGTTTTCTGTGCGCTGTCCCTCGCCTTTGAGCACGTCACGGACGGCGTATCGACGACCGGGGACCCTCGCGCACCCCGAAACCCTCGAACGATCTCGGAATCGCCATTCTCGGATCTCTCCGATGCCCACGAGGCCGACCTCGTACCGGACATGACAAGCGTGCGCCGAAACCCTCAGAACTTTCTCGATCGGACTCGAAATCGCAATTGCGACCCCATTCCGGAAAGCTCTCTCGTTGCCCCATGAGACTGACTGCGTCGCGGTCACGACAAATTTCGAGGCCCAAAACCATCTTCTCGGAGGTCGACGGGAGAGGTTTTGGTCGCTCGGGGCACAAAAAGGAGTGCAACACGAGGACTTCCCAAGGGGTCACCCATCCTAGTACTACTCTCGCCCAAGCACGCTTAACTTCGGAGTTCTGATGGGATCCGGTGCTTTAGTGTTGGTATGATCGCACTCGTTTTGTGTGCGTCGTCCCTCGCCTTTGTGCACGTCACGGACGGCGTATCGACGACCGGGGACCCTCGCGCGCCCCGAAACCCTCGAACGATCTCGGAATCACCATTCTCGGATCTCTCCGATGCCCACGAGGCCGACCGCGCACCGGACACGACAACGTGCGCCGAACCCTCTGAACTTTCTCGATCGGACTCGGAATCGCTATTGCGACCCCATTCCGGAAAGCTCTCTCGGAGCCACAAGAGACTGACTGCTTAGCGGTCACGGCAAATTTCGAGGCCCAAAACCATCGCCTCAGAGGTCGACGGGAGAGGTTTTGGTCGCTCGGGGCACAAAAAGGAGTTCAACACGAGGACTTCCTGTGGGGTCAACCATCCTTGTACTACTCTCGCCAAGCACGCTTTAACTTCGGAGTTCGATGGGATCCGGTGCTTTAGTGCTGGTATGATCGCACTCGCTTTTGTTTGTGTTGTCCCTCGCCTTTGTGCACGCCACGCACGGCATGTATCGACGATCGGGGACCCTCAAGCTACCGAAACCCTCGAACGACCTCGTAATCACCATTCTCGGATCTCCGATGCCCACGAGGCCGACCATCAAGACCGACACGATTAACGTGCGCGTCGAAACCCTCTGAACTTTCTCGATCGGACTCGAATCGCTATTGCGACCCCATTCCTAAAAGCTCTCTGAGTCCCACGAGACTGACGATCGCTAGCAGTCACGACAAATTTCGAGGCCCAAAACCATCGCCTCGGAGGTCGACGAGAGAGGTTTTGGTTGCTCGGGGCACAAAAAGGAGTGCAACACGAGGACTTCCCAGGGGGTCACCCATCCTAGTACTACTCTCGCCCAAGCACGCTTAACTTCGGAGTTCTGATGGGATCCGGTGCTTTAGTGTTTTTTTGGTAAGTAAAAGTAAATTGATTATATGTAAAGTTTCTACAAATAGCTTTGTCTATACAAGTCATAGACAAAGCCATGTAACTCATAGAGTGCGAATGCGATAGTTATGACTACACATGTTGTAGACTATAACTCCTAATTATAATCAAAATAGAAAATGTTTATCCAGAAATATCAAAATTTGGCATCATTCTCAAGATCTTTAGCTAATAGCAAAATTAAAATTGATAAAAATATATTTTTCTCTTTGGGTAAAGTGCTCCGTTTTGAGATCTTGCTCCATACAGGATCTTGAGTCTCTAATAATCTCTTTCAATAGCTGAGCATTGTTTGTGTGTTGACATTCAAAGATTCTGTTACATCTCTCCTTCCACATCCACCAAATAGCGCATCTGAAAGTAACCTTTGCCAGTTGTGTGAGAGGCCCTTTTTCTTGAGAAACATTGCATGAGTTCGCCTAGTTCTTGGTGCAAGTTTGGTTGCGGTAGTCTATTGAGTTCAATTCGCTGGAGAATCTCCTTCCATATCCATTTTGTATAATCACAAGCAAAATAGAGGTGGTCAATAGTTTCTTCTTGTTGCATACAAAGGGAGCATCGGTTAACATGATAGATACCTCTTCTTTTCATATTGTCTATTGTAGGTAGTTTATTGAGAAGGGCTTACCATGTACATAAGGAATGTCTTTGTGATCCCGGTCGATCCCATGTCCAACTGCTTGGGACCCACTTGTTATTTCTTTGCCTAATTTGATTCCATGCGGATGTGGCACTAAATTTGCCATTGTCATGAGGCCAAATAAGTATATCTGAAGAGTAGTTCGTGATTGGAATAGCTATAATAGTTGGCCAAAGTGATAACATTTCTGGGAGAAATAGGATTAGGGAGACACCAAAACCGTTAGCAATGAACTCGAAAACCTTCCAATCTTTGGGAGCCCCAAGATCTTTTTTTTTTTTTTTTTTTTGTATTCTGTCACCATATAATTGAAATATACTCTTCCCATTCACCCAAGGATCGTACCACACATATTAGTACTAGTTCCGTAAGAGATTGCATAGGAAATGTGTTTGATTAGCCAATTCCTTGCCTTTAAAATTCCTTTCCAAGTCAGAGAGTGGTATGTTCTTGTTGAAATTTCCCAGATTGATTCTTTTTGAAAGATACCTAGCAGAAAAACCCAATGTGACGACCATAAGGAAAATTTGTTTTGCAAAAGATCCCACAATTGCTGCACTGCACATGCTTGATTCCAATCTCTAGTATTTCTCAAGTTTAGCCCCCCCTTCATCTTTTTCTGTTTGCAAATGCTATCCCAATTTACCATATGCATTGCCTTATCATTTGTGCCATTCCGGAAGAAGTTCATTAATAACCGCTCAATATCTTGGAGAAGTCCAAAGTAGAAGAAATGCATTACACCAATATATAGAGTAGGAGTGCAATACCGAACGGATGAGTTCGAGTCGTCCCGCTTTTGATAGAAACCTATTTTTCCAAGAAGAAATTCTATTCTTTATTTTTTTTGCAAGATAGGCGACAAAGGGTTTTGTGAATGCCTCAGGGATATGAGCGGGAGACCCAAATAAGGAACTGGCAAGCTTCCCTCACTAACCCCCAAAGTTTGTGCAATAAAGACATTATCCTCAACGTAAGGGCTCATATATACTTTACTTTTCGCATGATTTAACTGAAGTCCAGAAACCATACCAAAGTCATTCATAATAGTAGCCAGGTTCTTTACTGAAGTTGGTTCATTTTGGAGAAAGATAAGTAAGTCATCTGCAAATGTTATATGTGATATATGAACAGAACCAGCAATGGGTACCTTAATGCTGCCATTTAAGACCGCGTGTTCCAACATACAGCTAAGTCCTTCCATCGCAATAGTAAAAAGATACGGAGAGAGTGGATCACCTTGTCGGATGCCATTCGTGCTCCCAAAAAAACCAATTGGTGAGCCATTAAAGAGTATCGAAAACTTTGGAGTTTCCAGGCAAGATTGAATCCAATTAACCCATTGCTGTGGGAAGTTCATATTGAGGAGCATCTTATAGATAAACTTCCTATTAACTGAATCGAAGGCTTTCCGTAAATCAGCTTTAAAACATATTTTTGTCCCTCTTGTTTTTGAATGCAAATCTTTGACCAAGTCATTAGCAAGCAAAATGTTATGATGTATACTTCTCCCTTTGATGAAAGCAGCTTGATTTGGGCTAATGATCTTGTGTATTACCTTTTGCATTCTATTTGCTAATACTTTGGAGATGATCTTGTAAATAAAGTTGCATAATGATATGGGTCGATAGTTCTCTAGTGAATCAGCCCCTGCATTCTTCGGAATTAAGGAAATAAAAGTGCAATTCATCTCTCTAAGAATATGACCTGAAGAGAAAAAATGTTGGCAAGCCTTGATCACATCATTTCCAATAATAGACCAAGCAGTTTGGTAAAATTCAGCTGGAAATCCATCTGACCTGGGCTTTTGTGCTTTGGTGACTTAAAGACAACACATACAATTTAGTCATCCGTAATTGGGGCATTAAGGAGTGAAATAGCTTCCTAATCAAGTTTTCTAGTCGGCTCCACATGAATGTTATTAGGTTTCCCAAATTGATTGAGTAAGGAATAAAAAAATTGCTCTGTGTGTGCTTTAACCTCATCTAAATTCTCAATAAGATTATCATCTTTGTCTCCATTTTAATTTTGTCGATTAACAGCCCTTCGAGTAGCAATTGAAGCATAGAAAAATTTAGTATTAGAATCCCCTAGTGTAAGCCAATGCTGTAGAGACTTCTGCTTTGCAAAACTTTCCTCCTGTTTTAAGGCTTGCATGAAGTTATTTCTGGCTTCTGTCTCTTTGTAGATAATATTTTCATCATTTGGCTGAAGTTGCAACTCATGTTGCAATGACATTAGTTCCTTTCTGCAAAATTCAACTCTGGTGTTAATATTACCAAAGGTATTTGTATTCCACTCTTTTAGTGCTGCTTTACAGGCTTTGAGCTTTTGACATAAGATGTAAGGGGGGGATCCATGCACATTAACATTTTTTTGGTAAGTAAAAGTAAATTGATTATGTGTAAAGTTTCTACAAATAGCTTTATCTATACAAGTCATAGACAAAGCCATGTAACTCATAGAGTGCGAATGCGATAGTTATGACTACACATGTTGTAGACTATAACTCCTAATTATAATCAAAATAGAAAATATTTATCCAGATATATCAAAATTTGGCATCATTCCCAAGATCTTTAGCTAATAGCAAAATTAAAATTGATAAAAATATATTTTTCTCTTTGGGTAAAGTGCTCTGTTTTTAGATCTTGCTCCATACAGGATCTTGAGTCTCTAATAATCTCTTTCAATAGCTGAGCATTCTTTGTGTGTTGACATTTAAAGATTCTCATACATCTCTCCTTCCACATCCACCAAATAGCGATCCGAAAGTAACCTTTGCCAGGTTGTGTGAGAGGACCTTTTCTTGAGAAACATTGCATGAGTTAAGCCTAGTTCTTGGTGCAAGTTTGGTTGCTTGGCAGTCTATTGAGTTCAAATCGTTGGAGAATCTCCTTCCATATCCATTTTGTATAATCACAAGCAAAATAAAGGTGGTCAACAGTTTTCTTCTTGTTGCATACAAAGGAGCATCGGTTAACATGATAGATACCTCTTCTTTTCATATTGTCTATTGTAGGTAGTTTATTGAGAAGGGCCTGCCATGTACATAAGGAATGTCTTTGTGATCCCTACGATCCCATGTCCAACTGCTTGGGACCCACTTGTTATTTCTTTTGCCTAATTTGATTCCATGCAGATGTGGCACTAAATTTGCCATTGTCATGAGGCCAAATAAGTTTATCCAAGAGTTGTTCGTGATTGGAATAGCTATAATAGTCGGCCAAAGTGATAACATTTCTGGGAAATAGGATTAGGGAGACACCAGGTGGCGTTAGCAATGAACTCGAAAACCTTCCAATCTTTGGGAGCCCCGAGATCTTTTCGTATTCTGTCACCATATAATTGAAATATACTCTTCCCATTCACCCAAGGATGGTACCACATATTAGTACTAGTTCCGGAAGAGATTGCATAGGAAATGTGTTTGATTAGCCAATTCCTTGCCTTTAAAATTCCTTTCCAAGTCATAGAGTGGTATGTTCTTGTTGAAATTTCCCATTGATTCTTTTGAAAGATACCTAGCAAAACCCAAAGTGACCATAGGGAACATTTGTTTTGCAAAAGATCCCACAATTGCTGCACTGGACATGCTTGATTCCACTCTCTAGTATTTCTCAAGTTTAGCCCCCCCCTTCATCTTTCGGTTTACAAATGCTATCCCAATTTACCATATGCATTGCCTTATCATTTGTGCCATTCCGGAAGAAGTTCATTAATAACCGCTCAATATCTTGGAGAAGTCCAAAGGGTAGAAGAAATGCATTACACCAATATATAGAGTAGGAGTGCAATACCGAACGGATGAGTTCGAGTCGTCCCTGCTTTTGATAGAAACCTATTTTTCCAAGAAGAAATTCTATTCTTTATTTTTTTTTTTTTTTGCAAGATAGGGTCGACATTGGGTTTTGTGAATGCCTGTGGATATGAGCGGGAGACCCAAATAAGGAACCCAAGCAAGCTTCCCTCACTAACCCCCAAAGTTTGTGCAATAAAGACATTTTCCTCAACGTAAGGGCTCATATATACTTTACTTTTCGCATGATTTAACCAAGTCCGAAAACCATACCAAAGTCATTCATAATAGTAGCCGGTTTTTTTGAAGTTGGTTCATTTTGGAGAAAGATAAGTAAGTCATCTGCAAAATGTTATATGTGATATATGAACAGAACCAAAGAATGGGTACCTTAATGCTGCCATTTAAGACTGCGTGTTCCAACATACAGCTAAGTCCTTCCATCGCAATAGTAAAAAAAGATACGGAGAGTGGATCACCTTGTCGGATGCCATTCGTGCTCCCAAAAAACCAATTGGTGAGCCATTAAAGAGTATCGAAAACTTTGGAGTTTCCAAGATTGAATCCAATTAACCCATTCTTTGTGGGAAGTTCATATCGAGGAGCATCTTATAGATAAACTTCCTATTAACTGAATCAAGGCTTTCCGTGAATCAGCTTTAAAACATATTTTTGTCCCTCTTGCTTTTGAATGCAAATCTTTGACCAAGTCATTAGCAAGCAAAATGTTATGATGTATACTTCTCCCTTTGATGAAAGCAGCTTGGTTTGGGCTAATGATCTTGTGTATTACCTTTTGCATTCTATTTGCCAATACTTTGGAGATGATCTTGTAAATAAAGTTGCATAATGATATGGGTCGATAGTTCTCTAGTGAATCAGCCCCTTCATTCTTCGGAATTAAGGAAATAAAAGTGCAATTCATCTCTCTAAGAATATGACCTGAAGAGAAAAAATGTTGGCAAGCCTTGATCACATCATTTCCAATAATAGACCAAGCAGTTTGGTAAAATTCAGCTGGAAATCCATCTAGACCTGGGCTTTTGTGCTTTGGTGACTTAAAGACAACACATACAATTTCGTCATCTGTAATTGGGGCATTGAGGATTGAAATTGAGGATGAGTACTCCACATGTTAAAGAATCTAAACGGTTTCTTGCCTCTTGGTATCGCTTTTTCTGCGTGTATATACATTAAAGAATGGTCAGAAAACAAAGGAGCACCATACTCAAGAAGTGAATTTGGGTAAACTGTTAACCATTCATGATTAATCAAACACCTATCAAGTCGAGCCATTATTTTTCTATTAGCAGCACCTTGATTACTCCAGGAGAGCCAATTACCCACATATTTCATATCAAACAATGCTGCAGTGTCAATGTAATCATTAAAACTTTGAAGCTGGCTTTCTGAAAGTTGTCTACCCCCCTGTTTTTCATTTGTGTACCGAACAGTATTAAAGTCTCCAAGAACAATCCAAGGTACATTGAGACAGCCATTTACAATATTAGTCAGGTCAGACCAAAGAGTATTTCTTTCTTGCATACTGTTTGAAGCATATATACCAGTGAAATTGAATTGACAACCATTCTTTTTATCCTCTACCTTAAGATGAATGAATTGATCAAGAGCTTGAAATAAACCAAGCATTAATAGAGTTAGGATTCCATAAGACCCATATTCTACCAAAAGTTTCATTTGAGTCATTGGTAAACAGTTCTACGTCCTACCATATTAAATTCTTTTTTTGAGCTTGAACGCTGCGATTGTTTAATTTTCGTTTCCACTAGAATAATAATATCACATGCGGCAACTTGATTATTCTGTTGAGCTCCGATTTCTTCTCCTGCTTATTAAGTCCGCATGAACATTCCAGCATGTTATCTTCATTAGTAATAAACAAATGAAAAGGTAGTAAGGTATTCATCCTACGACTTTGGATGGATTATACCTTCCTTTTTCTTATCCTTCGGTTTTGTATTTTCCTCCCGCACAATATCCTTACCTTTTATGGCTTTATTCCTATATTTATCCACTTCATCTACAGCTTGCAGATTTTTAAACTTTAAAATACCTTGAATCATGTGGTCTTGATTGGCAGGGTTTGTTGAAGCTCGATACGATTGTTGCAGCACAATATCCTGGATAGTACTTGTTGGAGCAGTCTGGCTAGAGAGGTTTGTTGAGGCATGAGTTTGTTGAGACAGAATATCCTTGTTGGCGATGTTTGTTGTGGCCTGAGTTTGTTGAGGAAGAATATCCTTGCTAGCGAGATTTGCTTGGACCTGAGTTCGTTGAGCTATTGTGGATGGATCCGATGATATTGGAAGAGATAAAGTTCTTGACTTATGTTTCTCCTGTCCACTAGTACCATGGGAAACCTCTCATTGTGGAAGGCTCGACATTATAGGTAGAGATAAAGTTTTGAATTGTCCTTCCTGTCTCGGTGCTTTCCTTTATGAGTCGGAATGCTCAATAGTTTTCGCCACCATCGGTTAGCACTGCCATTAGAGAAGAATCACTTTGTTGCTTTGGCGCTTGACGTGGTTGATAGACCTTTGTGGTTGGTTTTGGGGTTTCTTGACAAGCTCCATTTGCATGACCAAATGATAAGCAACGCTGACATCGTTGTGGCTTCCAGGAATATGAGACATGTACCTTCCGTGTGTTCCCGTCAAGATCACGATAGAAAACCACATTAGGAAGATCTTCATCGGAAGAAACCAGCACACATGCTCGTGCAAATGCTAATCTCGTCCCGAAAAATTGTTTCTTTGTCAATGTAGAGCGGCTGTCCCGTGAGTGCTGCATAACTTTGCAATAAAAAACGTCGACTCCAAAGATGTAGAGGCAGTCCTTGAAAGGATACCCATAATGGAATAGACTGTAGACTATCTAACTCCAAACGGACATCGAGACCAACGTCAGAGAATCATTGGATGACCATGGATAGTCCGAATCCTTCGAGGATTCGTTGCAAATCTTCTTCGAGTATAGCTTGCAAACAAAGAATCCGTTCTCCAAAGATATGAAGATCAAATGACGATATTCCCCATCGAAGTTTTGATAAATGAGGATAGTGGGAAATAAGATGTTTTGAGACCTACCACATAGCCAACAATCGCCATAGACCATGTCTCAATAAGCTCTGGCTGAATCGCCAGCCTCAGATACAGACAATCTTCTTATCACTTGAACTTCGAGTAAAGAATTCCAAGCTTAGATCTGGACTTCCAACTGGAGCCTTGAAGAGGCTAGTCCAAGGCCGAGGATCGCTGGAAATGAGAGCAGGCTGTCAGCGATCTAGAGCGCCACCGCTTCGATGCTGTTTGGTCAAAGGAGTTTCTCTTTGGAAAGGATATGGTGGAAGAGCAACTTGGGGGTAGCGGTAGGGAGCCTTGCCATCGTTTCAACCCTCTCTCGCCACCATCGCCAGCCCTAGGGGCCATCGCTGCCATGTTTGATCCCTCTGGTCGCCGCTTCTGAAAACGACGCCATTGGGAAAAAAGCCACCACTGCAATATTAGATCGCCGCCACGGTACCGTAGCCTAGGGATTTCTGGTTGCTGCTACAGTATCGCCGCCCTTTGGGGAGAAGCCGACGCCACGGAGATCTGGTCACCGCTTCTGATTGTCGTCGCCCTAGATCTGGTCGCCGCTATCGTACCATCGCCCAAGATCTGGTCGCTGTTATTAGTTGTCGCCGCCCTTCTGATGCCGTCGTCATTGGGATATCTGATCGCCTCTACAGTGTCGTTGCCCTTCGCTCGTGGGAGAAAGCCAACGCTGCAGGAGTTAGATCGCCTTAGGGAGATATGGTCGTCGCTACAGTACCATCGCCCTAGATCTGGGCCACCGCCGCTACAGTAGCGTAGCCCTTGGGAGATCTGATCACCGCTACAGTGCCGACACCCTTCGCCCGTGGGAGAAAGCCAACACTGCAGGAGTCGGATCGACCTAGGGAGCTCTGGTCGCCACTATAGTATCACCGCCGCTGCTACAGTATCAACGCTTTAGTGTTGGTATGAATGCACTCGTTTTGTGTGCGTTGTCCCTTGCCATTGTGCACGTCACGGACGGCGTATCGATGACCGGGGACCCTCGCGCGCCCCGAAACCCTCGAACGATCTCTGAATCGCCATTCTCGGATCTCTCCGATGCCCACGAGGCCGACCGCGCACCGGACACGACAACGGTGCGCGGAAACCCTCAGAACTTTCTCGATCGGACTCGGAATCGCTATTGCGACCCCATTCCGGAAAGCTCTCTCGGAGCCCCACGAGACTGACTGCGTAGCGGTCAAGACAAATTTCGAGACCCAAAACCATCGCCTCGGAGGTCGACGGGAGAGGTTTTGGTTGCTCGGGTCACAAAAAGGAGTGCAACACGAGGACTTCCCAGGGGGTCACCCATCCTAATACTACTCTCGCCCAAGCACGCTTAACTTCAGAGTTCTGATGGGATCCGGTGCTTTAGTGCTGGTATGATCGCACTCGTTTTTGTGTGCGTCGTCCCTCGCCTTTGTGCACGTAACGGATGGCGTATCGACGACCGGGGACCCTCGCGCGCCCCGAAACCCTCAAACGATCTCTGAATCGCCATTCTCGGATCTCTCTGATGCCCACGAGGCCGACCGCGCACCGTACACGACAACGTGCGCCGAAACCCTCTGAACTTTCTCGATCGGACTCGGAATCGCTATTGCGACCCCATTCCGGAAAGCTATCTCGGAGCCCCACGAGACTGACTACTTTGTGGTCAAGGCAAATTTCGAGGCCCAAAACCATCGCCTCGGAGGTCGACGAGAGAGATTTTTGTCGCTCGGGGCACAAAAAGGAGTGCAACACGAGGACTTCCCAGGGGGTCAACCATACTAGTACTACTCTCGCCCAAGCACGCATAACTTCGGAGTTCTGATGGGATCCGGTGCTTTAGTGCTGGTATGATCGCACTCGTTTTGTGTGCATTGTCCCTCGCCTTTGAGCACGTCACGGACGGCGTATCGACGACCGGGGAACCTCGCTACCGAAACCCTCGAACGATCTCGAATCGCCATTCTCGGATCTCTCCGATGCCCACGAGGCCGACCTCGTACCGGATGCACGACAAGCGTCTTGCCAAAACCCTCGGAACTTTTTTCGCCGACTGGGAATCGCTATTGCGACCCCATTCCGTAAAGCTCTCTCGAAGCCCCACGAGACTGACTGCGTAGCGGTCACGGCAAATTTTGAGGCCCAAAACCATCGCCTCGGAGGTCGACGGGAGAGGTTTTGGTCGCTCGGGGCACAAAAAGGAGTGCATCACGAGGACTCCCAAGGGGGTCACCCATTCTAGTACTACTCTCGCCCAACCACGCTTAACTTCGAAGTTTTGATGGGATCCGGTGCTTTAGTGCTGGTATGATCGCACTCGTTTTGTGTGCGTTGTCCCTCGCCTTTGTGCACGCCACGCGACGGCGAATGTCGACGACCGGGGACCCTGGCACCCCAAACCTCGAACGATCTCGAATCGCCATTCTCGGATCTCTCGATGCCCACGAGGCCGACCACAAGACCGACATGACAACGTGAGCCGAAACCCTTCTGAACTTTCTCGATCGGGACTCGAATCGCTATTATACCCCATTCCGGAAAGCTCTCTGAGCCCCACGAGACTGACTGCGTAGTGGTCACGACAAATTTCGAGGCCCAAATCCATCGCCTCGGAGGTCGACGGAGAGGTTTTGGTCACTCGGGGCACAAAAAAGGAGTTCAACACGAGGACTTCCTGGGGGTCAACCATCCTAGTACTACTCGCCCAAGCACGCTTTTAACTTCGGAGTTCGATGGGATCCGTGCTTTAGTGCTAGTATGATCGCACTCGCTTTTGTGTGCGTGTCCCTCGCCTTTTTGTGCACGCCACGCACGGCGATCGACGACCGGGGACCCTCGCACTCGAAAAAAACCCTCGAACGATCTCGAATCGCCATTCTCGGATCTCTCCGATGCCCACGAGGCCGACGTCGTACCGGACACGACAAGCGTGCGCCGAAACCCACAGAACTTTCTCGATCGGACTCGGAATCGCTATTGCGACCCCATTCCGTAAAGCTCTCTCGGAGCCCCACGAGACTGACTGCGTAGCGGTCACGACAAATTTCGAGGCCCAAAACCATCGCCTCGGAGGTCGACGGGAGAGGTTTTGGTCGCTCGGGGCACAAAAAGGAGTGTATCACGAGGACTCCCAAGGGGGTCACCCATCCTAGTACCACTCTCGCCCAAGCACGCTTAACTTCGAAGTTTTGATGGGATCCGGTGCTTTAGTGCTGGTATGATCGCACTCGTTTTGTGTGCGTTGTCCCTCGCCTTTGTGCATGTCACGGACGGCGTATCGACGACCGGTGACCCACGCGCGCCCCGAAACCCTCGAACGATCTCGGAATCGCCATTCTCGGATCTCTCCGATGCCCACGAGGCCGACCGCAAGACCGGACACGACAAGCGTGCGCCCGAAAACCCACAGAACTTTCGATCGGGACTCGAATCGCTATTGCGACCCCATTCCGTAAAGCTCTCTCGAGCCCCACGAGACTGACTGCGAAGCGGTCACGACAAATTTCGAGGCCCAAAACCATCGCCTCGAGGTCGACGGAGAGGTTTTGGTTGCTCGGGGCACAAAAGGAGTGCAACACGAGGACTTCCTAGGGGGTCACCCATCCTAGTACTACTCTCGCCCTAGCACGCTTAATTCGGAGTTCTGATGTGATCCGGTGCTTTAGTGCTGGTATGATCGCACTCGTTTTGTTTGCGTTGTCCCTCGCCTTTGTGCACGTCACGGACGGTGTATCGACGACCTGGGACCCTCGCGCGCCCCGAAACCATCGAACGATCTCGGAATCATCATACTCGGATCTCTCCGATGCCCACGAGGCCGACCGCGACCGACACGCGACAACGTCGCGCCAAAACCCTCTGAACTTTCGATCGGACTTCGAATCGCTATTGCGACCCCATTCCGAAAAGCTCTCTCGAGCCCCACGAGACCGACCGAGTAGCGGTCACGACAAATTTCGAGGCTCAAAACCATCGCCGGAGGTCGACGGGAGAGGTTTTGGTCGCCGGGGCACAAAAAAGGAGTGCAACACGAGGACTTCCTAAGGGGTCACCCATCCTAGTACTACTCTCGCCCAAGCACGCTTAACTGAGTTCTGATGGGATCCGGTGCTTTAGTGTTGGTATGATCGCATCGTTTTGTGTGCGCTGTCCCTCGCCTTTTTTTTTTACACGGACGGCGGCGATCGACGACCGGGAACCTCGCGTGCCCGAAACCCTCGAACGATCTCAGAATCACCATTCTCGGATCTCTCCGATGCCCATGAGGCCGACCAAAGACCGGACATGACAACGTGCGCCAAAACCCTCTGAACTTTCTCGATCGGACTCGAATCGCTATTATGACCCCATTCCGAAAGCTCTCTCGAGCCCCACGAGACCGACCGCTTAGCGGTCACGGCAAATTTCGAGGTTCCAAAACCATCGCCTCGAGGTCGACGGGAGAGGTTTTGGTCGCCGGGGGCACAAAAAGGAGTTCAACACGAGGGACTTCCTGGGGGGTCAACCATCCTAGTACTACTCTCCCAAACAGGCTTAACTTTGGAGTTCTCATGGGATCCGGTGCTTTAGTGCTGGTATGATCGCACTTCGTTTTGTGTCGCGTTGTCGCCGCCTTTGTGCACGCCACGGACGGCGATGATCGACGACCGGGGACCTCCACGCCCTCAAACTCTCGAACGATCTCGTATCGCCATTCTCGGATCTCTCCGATGCCCACGAGGTCGACCGCGACCGACACGACAAAGCGTGCGCCGAAACCTCGAAACTTTCTTGATCGGACTAGAATCGCTATTGCGACCCCATTCGAAAAGCTCTCTCAGAGCCCCACGAGATTGATTATGTGGCGGTCATGACAAATTTCGAGGCCCAAAACCATCGCCTCGAGGTCGACGGAGAGGTTTTGGTCGCCGGGCACAAAAAGGAGTTCAACACGAGGACTTCCCGGTGGTCAACCATCCTAGTACTACTCTCGCCCAAGCACGCTTAACTTTGGAGTTCGATGGGATCCGTGCTTTTAGTGCTGGTATGATCGCACTTTCGCTTTGTGTGCGTTGTCCCTCGCCTTTGTGCACGCCACGGACGGCGATCGACGACCGGGGACCTCGCTCGCCCAAAACTCTCGAACGATCTCAGAATCGCCATTCTCGGATCTCTCCGATGCCCACGAGGTCGACCGTGCACCGACCACGACAAGCGCAGCGCCGAAAACCCTCAGAACTTTCTCGATCGGACTAGGAATCACTATTGCGAATTTATTCCGAAAGCTCTCTCGAGTCCCACGAGACCGATTGCGTAGCGGTCATGACAAATTTCGAGGCCCAAAACCATCGCCTCGGAGGTCGACGGGAGAGGTTTTGGTCGCTCGGGGCACAAAAAGGAGTGCATCACGAGGACTCCCAAGGGGGTCACCCATCCTAGTACTACTCTCGCCCAAGCACGCTTAACTTGGGAGTTCTGATGGGATCCGATGCTTTAGTGCTGGTATGGTCGCACTCGTTTTGTGTGCGTTGTCCCCTCGCCTTTGTGCATCGCCACGCACGGGCGATCGACGACCGGGGACCCGCTACCCGAAACCCTCGAACGATCTCGAATCGCCACTCTCGGATCTCTCGATGCCCACGAGGCCGACCGCACCGACACGACAACGTGAGCGAAAACCCTCTGAACTTTCTCGATCGGACTTCGAATCGCTATTGCTACCCCATTCCGAAAAGCTCTCGAGCCCCACGAGACCGACTGCGAGGCGTCACGACAAATTTCGAGGCCCAAAACCATCGCCTCGGAGGTCGACGGGAGAGGTTTTGGTCGCTCGGGGCTCAAAAAGGAGTGCAACACGAGGACTTCCCAGGGGGTCACCCATCCTAGTACTACTCTCGCCCAAGCATGCTTAACTTCGGAGTTCTGATGGGATCCGGTGCTTTAGTGTTGGTATGATCGCATCGTTTTGTGTGCGTCGTCCCTCGCCTTTTTGCACCTCACGGATGGCGTATCGACGACCGGGGACCCTCGCGTGCCCCGAAACCCTCGAACGATCTCGGAATCACCATTCTCGGATCTCTCCGATGCCCATGAGGCCGACCGCGCACTGGACATGACAACGTGCGCCGAAACCCTCTGAACTTTCTCGATCGGACTCGGAATCGCTATTGCGACCCCATTCCGGAAAGCTCTCTCGGAGCCCCACGAGACTGACTGCTTAGCGGTCACGGAAAATTTCGTGGCCCAAAACCATCGCCTCGGAGGTCGGCGGGAGAGGTTTTGGTCGCTCGGGGCACAAAAAGGAGTTCAACACGAGGACTTCCCAGGGGGTCAACCATCCTAGTACTACTCTCGCCCAAGCACGCTTAACTTTGGAGTTCTGATGGGATCCGGTGCTTTAGTGCTGGTATGATCGCACTCGTTTTGTGTGCGTTGTCCCTCGCCTTTGTGCACGTCACGGATGGCGTATCGACGACCGGGGACCTCGCTCGCCCCGAAACTCTCGAACGATCTCGTAATCGCCATTCTCGATCTCTCCGATGCCCACGAGGCCGACCGCACACCGGACACGACAAGCGTGCGCCGAAACCCTCAGAACTTTCTCGATCGGACTAGGAATCGCTATTGCGACCCCATTCCGGAAAGCTCTCTCGTAGCCCCACGAGATTGATTGCGTAGCGGTCATGACAAATTTCGAGGCCCAAAACCATCGCCTCGGAGGTCGACGGGAGAGGTTTTGCTCGCTCGGGGCACAAAAAGGAGTGCAACACGGGGACTTCCCAGGGGGTCACCCATCCTAGTACTACTCTTGCCCAAGCACGCTTAATTTGGAGTTCTGATGGGATCCGGTGCTTTAGTGCTGGTATGATCGCACTCGTTTTGTGTGCGTTGTTCCTCGCCTTTGTGCACGTCACGGACGGCGTATCGACGACCTGTGACCCTCGCGTGCCCCGAAACCCTCGAACGATCTCGGAATCACCATTCTCGGATCTCTCCGATGCCCACGAGGCCGACCGCACCGACACCTACAACGTCGCCAAATCCTCAGAACTTTCTCGATCGGACTCCGAATCGCTATTGCGACCCCATTCCGGAAAGCTCTCTCGGAGCCCCACGAGACTGAATGCTTAGCGGTCGCGGCTAATTTCAAGGACCAAAACCATCGCCTCGGAGGTCGACGGGAGAGGTTTTGGTCGCTCGGGGCACAAAAAGGAGTGCAACACGAGGATTCCCAAAGGGTCAACCATCCTAGTACTACTCTCGCCCAAGCACGCTTAACTTCGGAGTTCTGATGGGATCCGGTGCTTTAGTGTTGGTATGATCGCACTCGTTATGTGTGCGTCGTCCCTCGCCTTTGTGCACGTCACGGACGGCGTATCGACGACCGGGGACCCTCGCGCACCCCGAAACCCTCGAACGATCTCGGAATCGCCATTCTCAGATCTCTCCGATGCCCACGAGGCCGACCTCGTACCGGACACGACAAGCGTGCGCAGAAACCCACAGAACTTTCTCGATCGGACTCGGAATCGCTATTGCGACCCCATTCCGTAAAGCTCACTCAAAGCCACACGAGACTGATTGCGTAGCGGTCACAGCAAATTTCCAGGCCCAAAACCATCGCCTAGGAGGTCGACGGGAGAGGTTTTGGTCGCTCGGGGCACAAAAAGGAGTGCATCACGAGGAGTCCCAAGGGGGTCACCCATCCTAGTACTACTCTCGCCCAAGCACGCTTAACTTCGAAGTTTTGATGGGATCCGGTGCTTTAGTGCTGGTATGATCGCACTCGTTTTGTGTGCGTTGTCCCTCGCCTTTGTGCATGTCACGGATGGCGATCGACGACCGGGCGGGGACCCTCGCTACCAAAACCCTCGAACGATCTCGAATCGCCATTCTCGGATCTCTCCGATGCCCACGTGGGTCGACCAAGACCGGACATGACAAGCGTCATACCAAAAACCCTCGAACTTTCTCGATCGACTTCGAATCGCTATTGCACCCCATTCCGAAAGCTCTCTGAGCCCCACGAGACTGACTGCATAGCGGTCCGACAAATTTCGAGGCCCAAAACCATCGCCTCGAGGTCGACGAGAGAGGTTTTGGTCGCCGGGGCACAAAAAAGGAGTGCAACATGAGGACTTCCCAGGGGTCACCCATCCTAGTACTACTCGCCCAAGCACGCTTTAACTTCGAGTTCTGATGGGATCCGTGCTTTAGTGTTGGTATGATCGCACTTCGTTTTGTGTGCGCGTTGTCTCGCCTTTGGCACGCCACGGATGGGGTATCGACGATCGGGGACCCTCGGCGCTTCGAAACCCTCGAACGATCTCGAATCGCCATTCTCGGATCTCTCCGATGCCCACGAGGCCGACGCCGCATCGACACCCACAAGCGTCGCCGAAAAACCCACAGAACTTTCTCGATCGGACTCGGAATCGCTATTGCGACCCCATTCGGTAAAGCTCTCTCGGAGCCCCACGAGACTGACTGCGTAGCGGTCACGACAAATTTCGAGGCCCAAAACCATCGCCTCGGAGGTCGACGGGATAGGTTTTGGTCGTTCGGGGCACAAATAGGAGTGCAACATGAGGACTTCCCAGGGGGTCACCCATCCTAGTACTACTCTTGCCCAAGCACGCTTAATTCGGATTTCTGATGGGATCCGGTGCTTTAGTGCTGGTATGATCGCACTCGTTTTGTGTGCGTTGTCCCTCGCCTTTGTGCATGTCACGGATGGCGTATCGACGACCGGCGACCCTCGCGCGCCCCGAAACCCTCGAACGATCTCGGAATCGCCATTCTCGGATCTCTCCGATGCCCACGTGGCCGACCGCGCACCGGACATGACAAGCGTGCGCCGAAACCCTCAGAACTTTCTCGATCGGACTCGGAATCGCTATTGCGACCCCATTCGGTAAAGCTCTCTCGGAGCCCCACGAGACTGACTGCATAGCGGTCCGACAAATTTCGAGGCCCAAAACCATCGCCTCGGAGGTCGACGAGAGAGGTTTTGGTCGCTCGGGGCACAAAAAGGAGTGCAACATGAGGACTTCCCAGGGGGTCACCCATCCTAGTACTACTCTCGCCCAAGCACGTTTAACTTCGGAGTTCTGATGGGATCCGGTGCTTTAGTGTTGGTATGATCGCACTCGTTTTGTGTGCGTTGTCTCTCGCCTTTGTGCACGTCACGGATGGGGTATCGACGATCGGGGACCCTCGCACACCCCGAAACCCTCGAACGATCTCGGAATCGCCATTCTCGGATCTCTCCGATGCCCACGAGGCCGACGTCGTACCGGACACGACAAGCGTGCGCCGAAACCCTCAGAACTTTCTCGCTCGGACTGGGAATCGCTATTGCGACCCCATTCCGTAAAGCTCTCTCGAAGCCCCACGAGACTGACTGCGTAGCGGTCACGGCAAATTTTGAGGCCCAAAACCATCGCCTCGGAGGTCGACGGGAGAGGTTTTGGTCGCTCGGGGCACAAAAAGGAGTGCATCACGAGGACTCCCAAGGGGGTCACCCATTCTAGTACTACTCTCGCCCAAGCACGCTTAACTTCGAAGTTTTGATGGGATCCGTGCTTTAGTGCTGGTATGATCGCACTCGCTTTGTGTGCGTTGTCCCTCGCCTTTGTGCACGCCACGGACGGCGATCGACGACCAGACCTCGCGTGCCCCGAAACCCTCGAACGATCTCGGAATCGCCATTCTCGGATCTCTCCGATGCCCACGAGGCTGACCGCGCACCGGACACGACAAGCGTGCGCAGAAACCCTCAGAACTTTCTCGATCGGACTCGGAATCGCTATTGCGACCCCATTCCGTAAAGCTCTCTCGGAGCCCCACGAGACTGACAACGTAGTGATCACAACAAATTTTGGGGCCCAAAACCATCGCCTCGGAGGTCGACGGGAGAGGTTTTGGTTGCTCGGGTCACAAAAAGGAGTGCAACACGAGGACTTCCCAGGGGGTCACCCATCCTAATACTACTCTCGCCCAAGCACGCTTAACTTCAGAGTTCTCGCCCAAGCATGTGCTTTAGTTAATCCTGCACATGCAAACCAAAACTCTACTCCGATCTAGATAGTTATTACAACGCGAATTGACATTCTGTTGCCCGGCACGTCATTGGTTGGCGCTTCGTCTGATTCTTTAGCACATCGTCCTCTCTTGTGGCTTGTTGCCCAATCGGCGGTTGACCTCCACAACCCCGATATCCTTGGCGCAATTCCGCTCTTCTTGGCCCGATGCCCGACGTTCGAAGCCTTCTGCCGTCCAATATCCTGATGTGATCTCCTCCCAAGCAACGCCAATTCCTCCTCGTTAACTCGTCTAATTCTGATCGAGTAGACCTGCATCACTCAAAATGCAGTTTAAATTATAAACACATATCAGGTGGTTTCATCATCAAAATACGAGATTCAACAATCTCCCCCTTTTTGATGATGACAACCACTTGATGACGGAGTTAACCTTAACTCCCGGAGTTTAAACAAACTCCCCCTATCAATATGCCATATTGATAGAACCTTGAATTCAAGAAGAATTCAAGTCATTGCAATATTCATCTTGAATACTTGCAACACATCATCATGAACATATGCATAAACTTATGCATATCATGTCATCAACATACTTCTCCCCCTTTGTCATCAACAAAAAGGAGAAGTACAACTATTCTCTGTGTTGGTAATATAAGTTCAACTCATTGCATGAAAAACATAATATTAAGTTTTATCATCATGCAGTTTTGAAGCTAGAAAATTTAGCAAGTAATGCATCATGCTTAGGACATTCAAGCTATCAAGTTTTAGATATGCAAGTTTTACAAATACAAGATAGCACTTTTGGTAATGTTCAAGATAGTAAGTTCTACATCATGCAAGCTAGCAATATTGAGATATTCAAGAAAGCAACTCTTGCTTCTTTGAAATATGCAAATTTGTCAAGTTTTGCTAGGTGTGCAAGTTACCATTTTTGCCTTTTAAGATAGGCAAGATAGCACATTTGCTTTTTTTGAGATAGCAACTTTTTTTGCTTCTCTTTAGACTACAAGCTAGCAATGTTTACTTTATATGTAAGTTTCAATAATATACAAGCTAGCAAAAAATTTCGAAAGCAAATGTAAGATAGCTTTCTTGTGTAAGTTCATGATTCTTGCTTCCTATTGCAATGTGCAAATTGCAAGTTTTGTTCTTGAGATAGGCAAGATAGCACTTTTGCAATTTTTTGTTTCTTAAGATAGGCAAGCTTGTGATGTTCAAAATAACAAGCTCTTTCTTCTAGAAGTGTCATTTTTGCTTTCTTTGCAAAGTGTAAGCTAGCAAAATGTTTGAAAAAAAGTGATAAGTTTTGCAACATACAAGCTAGCAAAAAATGCCAAACTAGCAAGAGATAATATTTTACATGAGGCAAGCAAACAATTTGGCAAATGTTACATTTGCATCTTCTCTTTTGAGAAGTGCAATTTTTTGCTTTCATCTTGAATTGTGCAAGCTAGTTAGTTTGCCTCTTTTCATGATGTCCACGCTAGAAATTCTTGCTCCCCCTTTGTCATTGTCAAAAAGAAGGGAAGACCCTTATATCACTTTTCATATTATGACAAAGGTAAGTATCATTCTTATTTGTACATCATTATATATTCAAATTAAAATATACACAATTTCAATAACCTTATTTTTCATGCACGATACCAAAAAATAAATCAATCATCATTAATAAGCATATCATACATGATACTCAAACATTAAAATTTTTAAGCATTTATCAACATGTTGATCATGATACCAAACACACATCATATGCAATAAATACATCATGTACATCATTATCATAAGTATTGCATACATCATTTTAACTTTATGAATATTTCATCATTGCATGCATTATACCAAAATATTTCAAGCCATGGAAGCCATAAATACAAAGAAATCATGTTATGAAGGATAAAATCATTTGAATACCAAAAGACATGATTCATATAGTAAATATCTTCTTTAAATAAAATATCAAGAAAAATCACAGGAGTACAAAGAAGAGATCTTGTTTTAAAAGAAAAATCAAGTAATAACTCCAAGAACTCACAAGGAAAAATCATGATTCATTTATAAAATCTCCACTCAAGAGAATATCAAGTAAAATCATAGAAGATCGATTAATGAGAAATTTTGATTTATAATAAAATCTCATGTATCGAATGTCAAGAAATTAAAATGATGATTTATATAAAAATTTCACAAGCTATATTCAAGAGAAAAATCATCATTCATTTTCAACTTATTCAATTTGTCACATCAATATTTCTTAGATATGCATAATACTAAAACATGGTTTTAAATCTTTAACATATAACATGCATAAATTGAAAGGAGAAGGGAAGAATTGAAACATACAAAGATTTCAACCATCTCATAAACAAATATAAGACCAAGTCATGAATCCAAAATTCCATGAATCAAAATGATCATCAAAGGTAATCTCATGTTATTCCAAGAAATCAATATCATGATTTTGATAAAACTCATTTCAAATTTAAATCATCAAAATCATCAAAATATCAACATTACTTTCAAGAGATTCAAAATGGTATACATAGATTTATCATAATAAACATCAAGATCAATAGGATAGAGAAAAATAATTTTTCAAGGAAAAAAATATTTTCCTCTTTTTAGTTGTTTCAATTCATATGATTTTATTTCACTTATACCAAATAAAAACATGTATAATGTTTAAAACCGAAAGTGTAAGATTTATTACAACAAAGATTAATAAGGCACTTTCATTATGGTAAAAATCAGTAATCCATAAATCACAAGATTCATATGCATAATTTTGAAATTTATTAAGCATGATCATTATGCATGACACTAAAACATGATTTCAAAATGTTTAATATTTTCATTACATCATTATGCAATGGTTTCATTGAACATAATTTTGAATGATTCTTATAGATAACTAAAACTTCTTTAGTTTTAATTTATGTGATTGACTTTATATTAGCATGCTCAAGTTTTGTTCTTATGTCAAAAACATACATCATGTTTGAAAACCAAAGACAAGGTTTTAAAAAAAATATCATTAAGCCTTCCATATAAAAACCATGCATCATCATTGAAAGTTAATATGGAAATCATCAAAATACACATTCTTGCTTCTCAAGCACATATATATGATTATTTAAATCTAACATTTTATTCTATTAACATAAAACATACAATTTTCAAGAAAAATAAATATTCAAAAGAAAAGAGAAAATACATCATGGAAAACATCAAGTAATTTCAAAATAATTCAAAAGAGTTGAGTTACTTACCTTGTGGTCGAAGCCCATCAAAGCCCAATTCGTCGTTTCACCTTTGGAAGTTCTTGATTCATCCTTGGGTGCCTTCCTTTTCTTTGGCCTCTTCCTCCGTTCAAGTTCATTGTTCATTTTAGATTTTTGTTTAATGAACTTATTAAGAGTTAGTGTTCGAAGTTCAAGTTCATCATTGTCCTCATCACTTGAGTCATCGCCCAAGTGGTATTCATTTGTCCGGAGTTCAAAATCCTTCCTATTCTTTGGAAGGTGGTTCAAGTGTTCATTGTGTTCATCATGTGCATTGCGCACCATTTCATATGTCATCAATGAGCCGATAAGTTCTTCAAGTGGAAAAATATTTAAATCTTTTGTTTCTTGTATTGCGGTTATTTTAGAATCCCATCTTTTCGGAAGGGATCTTAAGATCTTGCTTATGAGATCAAAATCCCATCCTAGTACTACTCTCGCCCAAGCACGCTTAACTTCGGAGTTCTGATGGGATCCGGTGCTTTAGTGCTGGTATGATCGCACTCGTTTTGTGTTCGTTGTCCCTCGCCTTTGTGCACGTCAAGGACGGCGTATCGACGACCGGGGACACTCGCGCGCCCCGAAACCCTCGAACCATCTCTGAATTGCCATTCTAGGATCTCTCCGATGCCCACGAGGCCGACCGCGCACCGGACACTACAAGTGTGCCCCGAAACCCTCAGAACTTTCTCGATCGGACTCGGAATCGCTATTGCGACCCCATTCCGGAAAGCTCTCTCGGAGCCCCACGAGACTGACTGCTTAGCGGTCATGGCAAATTTCGAGGCCCAAAACCATCGCCTCGGAGGTCGACGGGAGAGGTTTTGTCCCTCGGGGCACAAAAAGGAGTGCAACACGAGGACTTCCCAGGTGGTCACCCATCCTAGTTCTACTCTCGCCCAAGCACGCTTAACTTCGGAGTTCTGATGGGATTCGGTGCTTTAGTGCTAGTATGATCGGACTCGTTTTGTGTGCGTTGTCCCTCGCCTTTGTGCACGTCACGGACGGCGTATCGACGACCGGGGACCCTCGCTGGCCCCCAAAACCCTCGAACGATCTCGAATCACCATTCTCGGATCTCTCCGATGCCCACGAGGCTCATCACAAGACCGGACACGACAAGCGTGGCGCCGAAACCCTTAGAACTTTCTCGATCGACTCGGAATAGCTATTGTGACCCCATTCCGGAAAGCTCTCTCGAGCCCCACGAGACTGAATGCGAAGGTCACGACAAATTTCGAGGCCCAAAACCATCGCCTCGAGGTCGACGGGAGAGGTTTTGGTCGCCGGGCACAAAAGGAGTGCAACACGAGGACTTCCCAAGGGGTCACCCATCCTAGTACTACTACTCGCCCAAGCACGCTTAACTTCGGAGTTCTATTGGGATCCGGCGCTTTAGTGCTGGTATGATCGCGACTCGCTTTGTGTCGCGTCCTTCGCTTCGCCGTGCCCATCACGACGGCGATCGACGACGACCGGGACCCTCGGCCCTCAAAACCCCTCGAACGATCTCTGAATCGCCATTTCTCGGATCTCTCCGATGCCCACGAGGCCAACCGCCTGACCGGACATTACAAGTGTGCGCCGAAACCCTCGAACTTTCTCGATCGGACTGAATCGCTATTATTCCACCCCATTCCGAAAGCTTCTCTCAGCCCCACGAGACTGAATTCTTAGCGGTCACGGCAAATTTCGAGGCCAAAACCATCGCCTCGAGGTCGACGGAGAGGTTTTGGTCGCCGGGCACAAAAAGGAGTGCAACACGAGGACTTCCCAGGGTCACCCATCCTAGTACTACTCCTGCCCAAGCACGCTTAACTTCGAGTTCTGATGGGATCCGGTGCTTTAGTGCTGGTATGATCGCACTCGCTTTGTGTGCGCGTTGTCCTCGCCTTTGTGCACGCCATGGATGGCGATCGACGATCGGGACACTTTCAAGGCCTCGAAACCCTCGAACGATCTCGAATCGCCATTCTCGGATCTCTCCGATGCCCACGAGGCCAGCCTCGTATCGACCACGACCTTGACGGTATGCCGAAACCCTCAAAACTTTCTCGATCGGGCTTCGGAATCGCTATTGCGACCCCATTCGAAAGATCTTTTGGTGGCCCACGAGACCGACCGCGTAGCGGTCACGACAAATTTTGAGTCCCAAAACCATCGCCTCGAGGTCGACGGGAGAGATTTTGGTCACCGGGGCACAAAAGGAGTGCATCACGAGGACTCCCAAGGGGTCACCCATCCTAGTACTACTCTGCCAAGCACGCTTAACTTCGGAGTTCTAATGGGATCCGTGCTTTAGTGCTGGTATGATCGCACTCGCTTTTGTGCGCGTCCCTAGCCTTTGTGGGGACGCCAAGGACGGCGATCGACGACATCGGGGATCCTCGCTACGCAAAACCCTCGAACGATCTCAGAATCGCCATTCTCGGATCTCTCCGATGCCCACGAGGCCGACCCGACCGGACATTACCCAAGCGTGGAACGAAACCCTCGAAACTTTCTCGATCGACTCGAATCGCTATTGGCGACCCCATTCGAAAAGCTCTCGAGGCCCACGAGACTGACTGTGTAGCGGTCACGACAAATTTCGAGTCCCAAAACCATCGCCGAGGTCGACGGAGAGGTTTTGTTCGCCGGGGCACAAAAAGGAGTGCAACACGAGGACTTC
>LS990918.1:26828564-26957312 GCA_900464855.2 Musa schizocarpa
TTGGAGTAGAGGATAAAAGAATGAACTGTCAGAATTCAGTTTCCTTTGGTATATATGGCTTCAAAACTGATGCCAGAAAAAATGCTCTTTGGTGGTGACTAATATTATAAATGGCTGTCTCAATGTACCTTAGTTGTTCTTGGGACTTTAATCTTTCGGTTACCTGAATGAAAAGGTAGTGAACCAACTTTTGAGGAAACCCATTCCAAAGTTCCATGAGTACATTGACCTTTTGCAGCATTGTTTGATATGAAATCATGGGTAATTGGCTCTCCACAGATAATCAAGTCTTGCTAACTTGAGGAAAAATAATGAAGCTCGACGACTTGATGGTGTTGATTAATCCTTGAATGGTTAACGATTTACCAGGATTCACTTCTATGAGTCTTTGCCTTTGTTTTCTTATTCATTCTTTAATGTGCTCCTCTACTGAGAAAAAGCTGACGCAAAGGGCAAAAGAAACCATTTAGATTCTTTAACATGGAACCTCATCCCTCCAATTTCTTGATATTCTCGGATCCTTGGAATGTTAATGTGCACGTGGATCCCCCCATCTTATCTCCAAAGCACAGCAAAAAAGCTTACCTAAAAGGAGTGGAATACAAAATGCTGGCAATGTAACGGAGTTCAACTTTGCGAAGGAACTAATGTCATGCAACATGGTTACAGCCAAGTAAAATGATGAAATATTATCTTCTACAAAGGAAGTAGAAATAATAACTTCATGAAGCCTTAAAGCCAGGAAAGTTTTTGGCGAAATCTCGACAACGTTAAACTACATTTAAAGATTCAATGCAAATTTTCTATTCAATTGAAGAAGCTATTTCAGAAGGGCTATCTCGATAAATCGAGAGACAAGGGATGAATAATCTTATTAAGTTGGATGAGTTAAAGCACACACACAGCATTTTTTTTTTCCTTCCTCAATCAAGGTAGAGCCTAATAACATTCGTATGGACGTAACTAAAACTTGGTTGTTGACTATTTCAATCCTCCATTGCCCCCAATTCTGGGGACCGAAATTGTATGTATTTATCTTTAAGTCCCTTGACACAAAGAACCAGTCGGATGGATTTCATTTGAATTTTACCAAACTACTTGGTCTATTATGGGAAATGATGTGATCAGGCTTGACATTTTTTCTCTTAGTCATATTCTTAAGATGGATGGTGCACTTTTATTTCATTAATTAGAAGAATCTCAAGGTGATTCACTAGAGAACTATCGACCCATATCATTTATGCAACTTTATTTACAAGATCATCTCAAAGTATTGTAGATACAAGTGCAAAGGTAATACAAGATCATTAGCCCCAATAGCCATTTTGCTTTCATCAAAGGGGAAGTATACATCATAACATTTTGCTTACTAATGGCTTGGTCAAAGATTTGCATTAGCGAAAAGCAAGAGGGACAAAAAATATGTTTAAAGGTGATTTGGAAGCCTTGATTGAGTTAATGGGAGTTTATCCTAAGATGCTCCTCGATATGAACTGCGTAATGCGTTAATTAGATTCAATCTTGTTGAAACTCCAGGATTTCGATACTCTTTAATGGCTCTCAATTGGTTTTTGGAATACGAATGGCATCAGGCAAAGGAGTGATCCACTCTAAAGTATTTTACTAATAGATGGAAGGACTTAGGCTGTATGTTGGAACCATGATCTTAAATGTGACAAAGGTGCCACGTTCTTTGAGTTACGTTCATATATCACATATAACATTTTCTGAGATGACTTATCTTTCTCCCAAATGAACCAACTTCAATAAAACACGGCTACTATTATGAATGTGGCTTTGAGTATGGTTTGGACTTGATTAAATCATCTGAAAAATAAAAGTATATATATAAACCCTTCGTTGGAAAATGTCTTTATTACACGAACTTTGAAGTTAGTGAGGAAGCTTGCCGGTTCCTTATTTGGGTCTCTGGCTCATATCACGGTATTCCAAAACCCAGCATCGACCTATCTTGCAAAATAAAGAATAGGAATTTCTTCTTGGAAAAATAGGTTTCTATCAAAAGCGGACTCGAACTCCTTCAGATTCGTGTATTGCACTCCTCTCTATATTGGTGTAATGCATTTCTTCTTTCTTTGGACTTCTCCAAGATATTGAGCAGTTTATTAATGAACTGTACGGAATGGCACACAAATGATAAGACAATGCATATAGTAAATTGGGAGGATAGCATTTGTAAGCAAGAAAAAGATGAATGGGAATAAACTTGAGAAATACTAGAGAATTGGAATCAAGCATGTAAGTGCACAGCATTGTGGGATCTTTTGCCAAAACAAATGTTTCCTTATAGTCACTTTGGGTTTTGCTAGGTATCTTCAAAAGAATCAATGCAGGAAATTCTGACAAGAACATACCCTTTTGACTTGGAAGGAATTTTAAAGGCAAAGGAATTGGCTAAATCAAAAACACATTTCCTATACGATCTTGGAACTAGTACTATTATGGAAAATGCGATCCTTGGGTGAATGGGAAGAGTATATTTCAATTATATGGTATTGAATCTTGAAAGAATCAAGAACCAAGATTGGAAGGAGTTTAAAGGTTCATTATAGTGCACAGTGTCTCCTAATCCTATTTGAGAAATGTTATCACTTTGGCAGAACTAATACCAACTATTCCAATCACAACCAACTCTTGGTTAAACTTATTTTGGCCCTGTGACAATGGCAAGATTTGAGTGCCACATCATGCTGGGAATCAAATTAGGCAAAAAATAACAGAGCCTGGGTTCCAATGATTTAGTTTGGGATCGGTAGGATCACAAAAGACGTCCATATGTTACATGGCGGGGCCCTTCTCGATAAACCACCACAATAGACAATATGAAAGAAAGGTATATATATATATTCCCTTGCTCCCTTTATCAATGAGAAAAGCATTGACCACCTATTTTATTTTGTGATTATACAAAATGGATGGAAGAGATTCTCGGCCCGTTGAACTCAATAAATCTTTGCAACAAACTTGCACCAGAACTAAGCGAGCTCATGCAATGTTTCTCAAGAAAAGGATCTCGCCTGGCCGGCAAGGTTGCTTCGGATCGCGTATTTGGTGGATGGAGAGGAGATAACGAGAAATCTTTTAAATGTCAACACCTGAACAATGCTCAGCTTATTGAAAAGATTATTAGAGACTCAAGATCTGTATGGAGCAAGATCTCAAAGCAGAGCACTTGCAAAGAAAAAAATATATTTTATCAATTTTAATTTGCTATTATCAAGATCTTGGGAATGATACCAAATTTTGATATCTCTGGATAAACATTTTCTATTTTGATATGCACAATTAAGGATTATAATCTGACATGTAGTATCATAACTATCGCGATCGCCTCTATAGTTACATAACTTTATCATGAAACGTATAGAATAAACTATTTTCAAAAACTTACACATAATCAATTTACTTTTACACCAAAAAAACCACAAACAAGAATAGGCTCAGTCGCGAAAACACAAACATGTGTTTCATATAGCAACGCGATTCCTATATTGGGTCTTTTTCGTTACTTTTTTCCTTTTCAAATCAAATGTCTTAACACTCTTGTTATTGCTTTGCGATTCATTTCAAATCATATTTTTGGAAGTGACTTGTCCATATCATTACGTAACTTGATCTCCAAAATGGTTTTCTTTGTTGCCATTATTGATGATACTCTGCTTCCCAATATAAGGTGGCAAAGAATTCTTTCGATCATTAGAACAATTTTTGTACGTCGAGATATCTTCTGTTTGCATCATCAGTTTTCTACCACCAGTAAAATTTGGTTTCCACCATGTTTACATGTATTCTGGATTTTTTATCCTCGATCAGCCTTTCCCCCCTTAATTAATGAAACAAATGAAATAGGAGGACCGTATGTCCTCATCATCCAATTCCTAAAATGCGCAAAGAAATTTCCCCGCCAATCATTATCACTGGACCTCAATATATTTTGCCTCAGCATATCAAATATTTGATGATCCCAATCAAACAATGCTTTCGATGCCACCTCATCACGCCCTCAAAAATATATGGATGATATTTAAAATTTTCATCAACTTCTTGGGATCCAAGCACATTTGGAGGTCTAAGAAAACATTCATATCAAAATTTCACCTCTATAGTTTATAGAATTCATAACCATGTGCATTTTCCCAAACATACCACATCACTCGATAATTCACTGTCAATGAACTCAACTCATCAAAATAATGCACAACATAAATTCTGATGGGGAAGTCTATGCAGTCCAAAACCAGCGATTTCCATAGATCATATCATTTTGCATTTTAACAACATTGCAAATCCATACATGAGGATCCTTTATCTTACAAAAATCCTGAGTTTAGATTCATCGTCCACATTTCATAAGATCGGATATCTTATACAACAAATACACACATGCTAACAAAGATCACATTAAAATCTTCTAAACTTTCCCTCGCCTCATCTTAACATTTAAGCAAGACAATATGCTATCACGAAAAGATTTTATCAACAAATTTGGGTGAGCATAAAGGGCTCAATAGTGACTAACATATCCATATCAAATGGTACAACTTGAAGAGATATAGTTCCAAAATACATGGCCGGAATATCGATTTATTAGCCTAAAATATCATTAAACAGAACACAATTGTCATTTCACTCTTACATATTTGGTTCACAATGATTGAAGGGCATAGAATGAATTGGAGCATCTCGATATGAAAAGCATACTGAAGGAATATCAATGGTATAGAAAATGTTAGAAACATATCAATGGCATATGGAACATTTGAAGCAAAATCATCGATTGAATGAAGCATATAGAACATATCAAAACAGATAATAAATGAGAAGCTCAAGCGTGTCCTTGGCGTTGCAAATCATATCATTCTTATCGAACATGACGAAACAACTCACCAAGAGCTGGATGTCATATCAAAGCGTCTAGAAGGTGTGGTGGGATCTGATTGAATGTAGTCAATCCATTCCAAATGACCACTGATAAAAGTCCTCCCGTCTGGAGATCCCTCCACCCGCGTCTAGGTGGAAGTCCGGAGAGGCGGCGGAACCTCAGAATCTAAACGCAATACCCTTCCATTTAAAGCAAGAGTCGAATATCCCACGGGGAGGACCCTGAAGGGTAATAAAGGCGCATCCTGGAAGGGCGGGGACCCGGAGGCGGGGTAATAAAGCGCTACCCTTACCATTTACGGCAAAGGTCGGACAATCCCACGAGGAGTACAGGAGGGCAGTTTTAACAACCATCAGCGTATATGTCCCAGGGAAGCACCTTGGAACAACAAGCGTGCATGTGCCTTTTCGAGACAATCTGGGAACAAAGAACAAATCTCTAGAAGGTATTGATTTGGAATGAAATAAAAAACAAAGAGTGTCAGAGGGAATTCCAAGCAATCATATTTAGACTCAAATCCAATGAAGGTTAGAGCAGATTCAAATATCCAAAGGCAGACGGAATATCGAAATCGGCCAAAGCTTCGATTCCGGACAAAGTCGATGGCACATCGACCAAAACTAGAATATCAATTATGCTCCAATGCCCATAAAGCTATGGTCAGACCATATATCAATCTATATTAATGGAACAAATTTTTCATCTCTGAGCAGGGTTCTAGCAGGATTACCTTTGATTTAGTAACACAGGTCAAAGAAAGAAAATCTTTATTTTTGCAAATTTATAGGGTCAGTTCAAAGATAATAGGGTGGAAGCATTTAGATTCCCAGATTTTCAAACTATATCCAAAGAAATATTTTTCAAGTCTAGTTTCAAGATAAAATCAGTATGGTACAGTTCAGGAATTTTGTGGGGGTTATGGGCATTTTTAGTATCGATGGGGTCCAGGAATCTTTGAACCCTGTTTGCAGCGTCTATGGCTCAGTTCAAGAACGGATGTTTGGGTAAATTCAGTGTCAGAATCCTACCAGATCTGTGTCAAAGGAAGATAAAAGTCTACTTTCAGAACAAAATGGTTCACTCAAGGGCGTAAGCTCCCTCACTAACCCCAAAGTTTGTGCAATAAAGACGTTATCCTCCAGCATAAGGGCTCATATGCCGCTGCCATGATTTAGTCAGAGTCCAGTCATGAAGTCATTCATGTGTGGGTTCTTTCTGAGTTGGTTCGTTTTGGAGAAAGATAAATAAGTCATCACGCAAATATTAATATGATATATGAGCCGGAGACAGGCAATGGGTACACCTTAATGCTTATTTAAGACCTCGTGTTCCAACATCTGAAATAAGTCCTTCAGCTAATAGTAAAAGATCTCGGAAATTGGATCACCTTAATAGGATGCCATTAAGGTTATCCCAAAACCAATTGGTGGAGCCATTAAAAAGTACTCGAAAACTTTTGGAGTTTCAGGGCAGATTAGATCAATTAACCCATTCTTTGTGAGTTCATATCGAGGAGCATCTTATGAATAAACTTCCTATTAAACTGAATGAAGGCTTCAAGTAAATCAGCTTCAAAACATATTTTGTCCCTCTTGCTTTTGAATGCAAATCTTTTACCAAGTCATTGTAAAAATGTTATGATGTATACTTCTCCTTTGATGAAAGCTGACTTGGTTTGTAATAGTCTTGTGTACCTTTTTGCATTCCTTTTCTTCAATGGGATGATCTTGTAAATAAAGTTGTATTAGTAATAGATTACGATGGTTCTCTGAGTAGATCATTACTGCGTTCTTTCCGGATTAAAAAAATAAAATTACAGATTCATCTCTCTAGGAATATGACTGAAAAAATGTTGTAAATTTGATCATCATTTCGGTAATGAATGACAGGTTCCCAGTAGAATTCCCAAGTTCAATCCCATGCGGACTTTGGGCTTTTTTGTGCTTTGGTGACTTAAAACAACACATACAATTCAATCATCATGGTGGGGCATTGAGAGTTAGAATGTAACCACCGAATCAAGTTTTCTAGTTAGGCTCCACATGGATGTTATTAGGTTTGACAGTTAGATAGGAATAAAAAAATGCTACGTCATGTGCTTCAACCTCGTCCAACTTCTCAATAAGTTATCATCTTTGTCTCTTGCATTTCTTACGTCAGTTAATAGCCCTTAAATTATGATTGGAAGGCATAGAAAAATTTTGTATTGGAATCCCCTAGCGTAAAGCCAATGTTATCGAGAGACTTATTTTGCAAAACTTTCTTCTGTTTTAAGGCTTGGGATTATTTAAAACACGCCTCTTTGTGGAATAATATTTTTCATCATTTGGTAGGAGTTGCGACTTATCTTAAAGAGACATGGATTCCTTTCGCAAAGTTAGACTCACAATTAATATTGCCAAAGGTATTTGTATTCCCTCCTTTAATTGCTACTTCTGAGCTTTGAGCTTTTGACATAAGATGTAAAGAGGATCCATGCACATTACCATTTAAATGATCGATAACATCAAAAATTGGGATAAGGCCTCCACGCTGTTAAAGAATCTAAATGGTTTCTTGCCTCTTGTGTAAGCACTACCTTTTTAGATCAAAGATGTGAGAAAACAAAGGGCACCATGTCTCGAAAGTAAATCTTGAGTGGCCTATTAACCATTCATGATTAAATGAAACACCTATCCGTCGAACCATTATTTTTATGACACCTTGATTACTCCGGAGAACCAATTACCCTGATTTCATATCAGAACAATCTTGCGATATCAATGTAATCATTGAACTTTAAATTTGGCTTCGAAAGTTATCTACACCCTGTTTTCATTTATTATGCGAGCAGTATTAAAGTCTCCAGAACAATCCAAAATTACATTAGGACAATGCATTTACAATATTAGTCGAGTCGGGACAAAGGTATTTCTTTCTTGCATCTTGTTTGGAAGCATATATACCGATGAAATTGAATTGTGACCATTCTTTTATCTCTCAGCAAGATGAATGCGATTGGTAATGTGAGAAATAAACCAAGCATTAATAGAGTTGGGATGCCATAAGACCATATTCACAAAAAAGTGTCATTTGAGTCATTGGTAAAGCGTTTCTGCGTCCGGCCATATTAAATTCTTTTAGGCTTTGAGGCGTTGATTTTTAATTTTTGTTTCCACTGGAATAACAATATCACATGGGCAGGACTTGGTTATTCTATTGGGCTCCGGCATTTTTCTCAAGCTTATTAAGTCCATGAACATTCAACATGTTATCTTCATTAGTAAAAGATAGTAAAGTATTCATCTCTGGACTTTGGATGGATTAACCATCCTTTTTCTTATCTTTCAGTTTTGTATTTTCCTCCTTTAATCCTTACCTTTTATGGCTTTATTCTATATTTATCCACTTCATCCTCGGCTTGCAGATTTTTAAACTTTCTGAAAAACAGCAGATATGTAGTCTTGATTAGGGGTTTGTTTGAAGCCGATCAAGATTATTTAAATCGCAATATCACGGACTAGTAGCATTTGGAGGCGATCGGCTGTAAGTTTATTTGGAGCATGGTTTGTTGAATGAGGGAATATCCTTGTTAGCAATGTTTGTTGTGGCACAGGTTTATTGAGAATAATATCCCTTGCGGGATTTTGGCGGACTGAGTTAGTTGGAAGCTGAGTGGATGGATGGATGATATTGGAAGAGATAAGTTCTGACTTATGTTTCTCTGTCCACTAGTACCATGGAAACCTGCTGTTGTGGAAAGGCTCGACATTATAAATCTGAGATAAAGTTTTGGAATTGTCATACTCGCCGCGGTGCGGTGCACCATGCCCGAGTCCGAGATGCTCAAATAGTTTTGCCACCGTGGTCTTCACGCGCGAATTAGAAGAATCACTTTGTTCTTTGGCTTGGCGTGGTCGATGAACTTGTGGTTGGATTGGGGGTTTTTGGCGAAGCTCATTTGGATGACCAAAGATAAACATGGCCCGACATCGGCAGCTTCGGGAATATGAGACATGCCTTCAAGGTGTTAAAATCCAAAGATCGATAGAAAACCTCATTAGGGAAGATCTTCGCCGGAAGAAACCAGCACACATGCTGGTACCAAATGCTAATCTCAAATGAAATTGGCTGCTGTTGCTTTGTCGATAATAAATGGTATCCCAGTCTTTACATAACTGCGATAAACGTCGACTTTCCAGAAGAATCAGAAGCCGAAGAAATGAAGGATACTGAATAATACCCATGGAATGGGCGCTTGAGGCTATCTAACTCAAACCGGACATCGATGACCAACGTAGGAATGTGGACTGGACCGGGATAGTCCGAAATCTGAGGGGATTAAATTGCAAATCTTCTTGGAGTATAAACACTTGCAGAAACAAAAATCCCGTTCTCCGACATATGAAGATCAGAATGGCGATATTTCCCCATCGGTTTGATAAATGTAGGGATGAGTCTGGAATAGGATGTTTTGGATACCACACTAACCAACAATCGCCATAGACCATGTCTCGATAGCTCTCGCTGAATCAACGGTGATCTCGTATCGACAGATCTTCTCGGGCATTTTGAACCGAATTAAAGAATTCCAAGCTTAGATCTGGACTTCACCCGAGCATGAAGAGCTAGTAATCCAGGGCGTTGGAAATGAGGAAGGCGGTATCGTGATCTAGGCGACACTGCCATCTTTGGTTGGTCGAAGGAGTTTCTCTCACGGAAAGATATGTTGGAAGAAACAGCTTGGGGGTGTGGTAGGGAGCCGCCTTGCCATGGGTTCAACCCTCCTTGCGCGCCATGACCCCAGGGCCATGCTGCCATGTTGATCTCAGTGCTTGCATTTCAGAGAAGGCAGCCATTGGGAAAAACCATTGTAGTATATTAGATGGCAGCTAGATGCAGTCACCCCTAGGGATTTATGGTTGCTGCTCTGGTATAAATGGCTGCTTAGGGTGGGCAGAAGCCTCTGGAGATCTGATCGCTTCTCTGATGTCGTCGGCTACTGCCTTCTGATCTGTCGTCGCCCAGGAGAATCTGATCACCTCTGAGTGTCATCTCGCCCGCCATTTCGTGGGAGAAAGCCGTGTTCTTAGAGTTAAGATCGCATTAGAGATATGGTTGTAACTCTGATCGTAGCCTAGATCTGGAGGCGCCAGCTGATGGCGGTAAATGTATGGGAGATCCGATCCTGCCTTCGATCACAGAAGTAGCCCGCGATAGGGAAAAGCTAACGTCGCGGTCGGTCGTCCTAGGAGATGCATGCTTGCTATAATAAAATCCCTAGATCTGATAGCCGCTCTGATGCTCAGCCTTGCCCTTCTGATGTCGATCGCCCTGGAAGCCCTTCTGATGTCGCATGCATGGCTCCCTTATAAAACCATGCCCAAGCCTCTGATGCATTAAGCCCTGGGGCAGCTCATATCCTCAGGGTATTCACAAAACCCTTTGTCGCTATCTTGCAAAATAAAGGGAATGAATTTCTTCTTGGAAAATGGGTTTCTATCAAAGCGGGACTGACTCAGACTCATCCAGATTGAGTGTGCCTCCTACTCTATATATTGGTGTAATGCATTTCTTCTACTTTGGACTTCTCGAATATTAGGCAATTATTAATGAACTATGCGGAATGGCACAAATGATAAGGCAATGCATATGAGTAAATTGGGATAGCATTTATGCGTAGAAAGATGAAGAGGACTAAACTTGAGGAAATGCTAAGATTGGAATCAAGCATGCAGATACTGACCAATTGTGGGATCTTTTGCAAAATAAATGTTTCCTTATGGTCTTTGGGTTTGCTAGGTATCTTCAATCAATCAATGGAATTTCAACTAAGAACATACCACTCTGCGACTTGGAAAGGAATTTTAAAGGCAAAGGAATTGGCTAATCAATGGTACATTTCCTATGCAATCTCTTGAATTAGTACTATATGTAATTTTGATCCTTGGGTGAATGGAAGAGTATATTTCAATTATATGGTAGCCGAATCTGAAAAGATCTCGGGGCTCCCAAGATTGGAAGGTTTGGGAGTTCATTGCTAGCAATTGCACAATATCTCCCTAATCCCTATTTCCCCAGAAATGTATCTGCTTTGGCCGACTATCTTATGGCTATTCAATCACCGAACAACTCTTAGGATAAACTTATTTGGCCTCATGACAATGCAGAATTTAGTGCCATCGCATGGGAATCAAATTAGGCAAAGAAAAAATAACAAGTGGGTCCCACATGCAGTTGGACATGGATTGTGGGATCCTAGACATTCCTTTATGTACACTGGCGAGGCCCTTCTCAATAAAACTACAATAGACATATGAAAAGAAGAGTATCTATCATATTGTAGATGCTCCCTTTGTATCTGACAAGGAAGAAGCGTGATACCTTTGTTTGCTTGTGATTATACAAAATGGATATGGAAGGAAATTCTCGGTGATTTGAACTCAATGGAAGCTTAAGCAAACTTTTTTAAGAACTGGCCAGACTCATGCAATGTTTCTCAAGAAAAGGTCCTCTCTGGTGGCAAGGGTTGCTTTGGATCGCTTATTTGGTGGATGTGGAAGGAGGAGATGCTATGGAATCTTTAAATGTCGCTTTACGAACAATAACCATTATTGAAAGAGATTATTAGGAGACTGAGATCCTGTATGGAAACAAGATCTCAAAGCGGGCCTTTACCCAAAGGAAAAATATATTTTTATCAATTTCAGTTTTGCTATTATTAAAGATCTTTGGGAATGATGCCAAAATTTTTGATATATCTGGATAAACCATTTTTCTATTTTGATTATATTGGGAGTTGCACAGTCCTGCAACATGTAGTCATAGCTATGGCATTAACCTCTATATGGGTTACATGGCTTTTGTCTATGACTTGTATGATAAAGCTATTTATCACTTTACACATAATCAATTTTACTTTTACTTACCAAAAAAAAAATGCTTGAGATTCACATTTTGTACCTAAAACATAGGTAGAAGCAGTGATGTATAGAAATTAGAGTTCATAGAAAAAGAAACTTCAGAATCCATGGTTCTATGTCAAATGAGGACATATCAGTTTCTAAATGAAATCCTTCAGTTATTTTTGATTCAACATAGAGCAAGGACTAAAATTCTGTAGGATGGAGTTAGAACACTTGCCTTTGAGAATTTTGGCCTAAATGGGAAAGATTGGGCAAACCCAGGAAGCCCAATTTCTTCTTCCTCTTCTTCTTCTTTTCTTTCTTTCTTTCCCCAGATCATCCACCCGGCTGCCTTCTCCTGCTTCCTTAAAGGGGCAGAGGGCAGGGAAATAAGCAGTTGGAGTTTGTAATTTTTGTACATTTTACAGTTTAGTCCTTGTATTTAACATATTTCACGATTAGGTCCTAGGATTTACATATAGGTACTCAGATTTTTGTTTTGAATAAATCCTCAACTCTTATGAATAAGTCTCCAGATTCATGCTGACTTTTATCAAATTTAAAATAGATACATACATTACAGCTAAAATTTATCTGAAAATTCGGAAATGAAGTGTGCCTCTCCCCACCAAAGAAAATTTAGTCCTCTAAATCCCCATCGTACCTCTATCGATGATGAAAAGGCGAAGGTACACCTTTGTCATTTCCTCCTCTAAGCTCCCCAAGTTGTTTCCTCTCGAATGATGTCTCAAATTGTAGACCGGTGAAGGATGACGATTCCATAGGACTTTTTCTTTCTTATCAGCAGTCTGAATAGGCTCTTCCACATAGATAAATCTTTATCAATCTCCATGACTCATGCCAATGATGTAGGAAGGGTCATATATATACTTCTATTGCTCCGAGACATGAATATATCATGAACATGACTCAAATCTTGGTGGCAAGGAGGCAATCCTATAAAGCGTGAACCAACCCCTCTGGGGAACCTCAAAGGTCCAATAAATCTGGGGCTTAACTTTCCCTTTCTTCGACCTTATAATGCCTTTGGAAGGGAGACTTTCAAGAATACCAAAATCTCTGATTTCAAACTCAATATCGTCTTCTAATATGGCATAACTCTTTTTGTGACTCAGGCAGTTTTAACCTTTCCCTATAACAGATTTTTCGAAGTTTCTTGTACACCTTATCCGGTGCTTTCATGACTTTTCTGTCATAACTTCTTTAACATATAGGTGTATATGCACTTTCATGCATATAAAGCTTCATAAGGGAGCCATCTAGATAGCAGATGATAACCTATTGTGTATAAGTGAACTCAACAAGTAAAAATATCCTTCCCATTCACCTTTTCCCAATCATAACATAGGAAATAAACCGTCCTCAAGTGTTTGGATTGTTCTTTCATTGTGACCATCGATGCAGGGATGATATCTTGAGTACTAAAACTTAACTTTGGTGCCCATAGATTCTATGTAATCTCCGAATCCTAAGAGAGAGAAATCAGGTGATCTCTATCAGAGATGATCTCCTTTGGAATACAAGTCTTACTATTTCTTGTGTATATAAATCACCAAGTCTATATCAGCCCGAATAAGTCATATTAATGCGGTGGGAAATGTGCAGATTTGTTTAACTCTATCAATGATAACCCAAATAGCATTATGCTTTTTGGGGTGCAGGTAGTCTGAAATAAAATCCATAGTAATGCATTCATTTTCATTGGGGAATATCTAAAAGTTATAACAACCCTCCGGTCTTTGGTGCTGTTACTTTTGATTCTTTGACAAGTCAAACATTTTAGAACATACATTTGCAATTTCCTTCATTGCCTTCCACCAATAATGACTTTGAGAATCTCTATACATCTTAGTGCTCCCAGGGGATATGGTGTGCACTTTGGAAATGTAGCTTTCCAGGATTTGATTCTTATCTCTGGTTCATTTGGTACACATACCCTCCCCCAAATCTCAATAGTGCATCCTTTGAAACTTGAAATTGTGAAACTAATTCCTTTTCCCAACCCATTTCCTCAGAAATTAGATTAAATGTGGATCTAAATGGTGTCCTTCCTTAATTTGTTGAATAAGATGGATTGCACTTGAATGGGAGGCCGTCAATATCATCAGTCCTCTTTCCTCAAGCTTTCAAATCAAAATTTTCTTCTAATAGCTTCCATTGGCTTCAGCAACTAGGACCATAAAACTTGTAGATTTCCCTACATTGCATGTGACTACAACAGTGGCTTTGGGGTGATATATGGATGCTGATGTGAAATAATCTTTAGAATTTTATCCATCTTAAGCTTGCCCTCGTGGTAACTCTTTACGATGAAATATATATTTTAAACTCTTGTGATCAGTGAGATTTCAAACATGGAACCATGCAAAAATGTCTCCAAATCTTTGGGAGCAAAATAATTCTTTGCCTAATTCGAATCCTTGGAGTTGGATAATTCAATTCATAACCTTTAAGTTGCCTAGAAACATAAACGAATTCTCTCCCTTATGATCAAACAGCATCTAGGCCTTTCTTGGAAGCATCGATGCTAAACTACGTCCCTCACTACCATGGAATGGTAGGTAGAGGCCACCTAGTCAATCTTCTTTTAACTCTTGAAAACTTTGCTCTGATCATCACTATACAAATTCCCATATTCTTTTAGTAGTGATTGAAATTTGGAGGTTGGTGATTAAGGAAAATCCTCGACCAAATCTCATAACAATCAACACATACATGCCCAAAGCTTGAACCATTGTTACATTTATTTGTTGCTTCCCATTCAGCTCTGATTTCTATTTTCCTTGGATCAATAGATATATACCTTCCCATAAATCCATGGCCCTAAGAAAGCAACTTCGGTCTCAACTAAAATTCACATTTTTTGAACAGCAAAACTTCTTTCTCTTGGTGGACAACACATCTCTCAGTGTTCCTCATTGCCTCTGATTACTCTTTGAATACCAATGTGTCATCAATAAAACAAATTACACAGATATCCAAGGCGGTTTAAAATATCCTATTCATTAGTTCCATAAAAAAAGTGAGGGCATTTTGTCGAACCGAAGGCATCACCAAAATTCATAACAGTATAAAAGTTCATTTTTTGAAATATCCTCCTTGATCTTCAACTAATAACTTTGACCTCAGATCAATCTTAGAGAATACTTACCTACTTGGAGTTGATCAAACAAATCATCGAGATTCTAGGTATGGGATACTTATTTTTTAGTCACTGATTCAGTATCACATAATCAATCTGGAGCCCCTCAATGTTCCATCCTTCTTCTTCACTAATAATAATCTTAGGAGCACCCATGGGATACTGCTGGTCGTATGTAGAACCATATCTAATAGTTCTTGTTTGCTTCTTTGAATTCCTCCTAATCAATTGAGTGCCATTCTATGGGAAAAGCCTTAGATGTTAGAGGTTGTGTTGGAGACTAGATCATATGAAATTCACCCTCTCTATCTAGAAATTAAACCAGGCAAGTTATGGGAGATACATGGGAATTCTTTGACACAAAAATTTCATCGAGTGGGTTTCTGAGTTGAATCCTCTTTACACACACCATGTAACAAAACAACCTTTCTGCATGGATGATAAGCTTGAATCTTGCGATATACTCGAAGCAAGGATGCACAAATCACCTAATGCCCTCAAAAGAAAATATAAATTTGATTTGGTATCACGGAAAATAATTATTTTGTAACAACAATCCAAGCCTAGGCGTGATGAAAAGATAACCAATCCATACCAAGTATAACATCAAAACCCTGGATCTCTAGGAGAATCCAAATCAATGAGAGTTAAGTGGTCCCAAGGAGATCAAGTAGGATGGGTAGACCAAGTTTTGTTGCCAATGAATCTCCAGCAACATTTGTTACATATAACATATAATCCAGGGGGTTTAGGTAAGATATCAAAGGAAGTGACAGAAATATTGTGAAACAAAGCGATAAGTTGGGCAAAGGATCAAATAAAAACTTTTATTTCTTTCACGAAACATGGAAATATTCCTGCTTGATTTAGAGCTTTAGAATCTTGTTAGGTGATAGCACTCAGCTCCTCTAGCATGGGATTGAGGTCTAGGAAGCTTGATGGCTCTTTTTTTTCACATTCATTAAAATCTCTACTTGATGATCTACTTTTCCAGAAACAAAATAGGCTCAGTCAGAAAACACAAAACGTATTTCATAACTTAACTTTGGTCATATAATGGAGTCTTTGGGTGCTTTTTCCTTTTCAAATCCATGTCTTGACCTCTTACATTACTTTCTGATTCATTTCAATCATATTTTATTGGTAGCTTGTCCTATCATTAAATGGCTCTTGATCTCAAAAATATGAATTTTTCTTTGTTGCCATTAATGATACTCTACTTCCCGATATGGAGTTGCCGAAAAAATTCTTTTCGATCATTAGAACAATTTTATGTCGGATATCTTCTCTGTTTGCATCATCAGATTTTTCTACCAATGAAATTTGGTTCACCATGTTTATTCCTTTTCCTCGATTTTATATCCTCGATCAACCCTTTCATCCCCTTAATTAATGGAAACAAATGAAATGGAGGACCATATGTCCTCATCATCCTAGGATTCCTAAAATGCACCAAAGAAAATTTCCATAATCATTATCACTGGACCTCATATATTTTTGCGCGTCAACATATCAAATATTTAGGTGATCTCGAGCAATGCTCTGATACCACCTCTGTCCGCCCTCAAAATATATTCGACAATATTTAAAATTGTCCATCCTGTAACCAGGATCAAGCACACATTTGGTCACCTAAAAAACATTCAGATCAAAATTTCACCCTCTATAGTCTGGAATTCACCTGTGCATTTTTAAACATGTGCATCCTCGATAATTCAATGGAACTCAGCTCTCATCAAAGGAATAATCAACATGGAATTCACAAATGGGAATCTATCAGTCCACCAAACCCTTGCTTGATTACCATAAGATCCATATCATTACAGATTTAACTTAACATACCAAAATCCTATACATGAGGATCTTTATCTTACAAGAAATCCTGATTTAGATTCATCGTCACATTTTCATAGATCACGGGATTATCTTTACAACAAATACACATGCTAACAAAGATCGCTAAAATCTTCTAAACTTTCCCATACCTCCTGTTAATCTTAACATTTTAATGGCAATATGCTATCACGAAAAATTTGTTATCAACAAGCAGGTGGAGGCATAAAGAGAGCTCGACAGAGTGACTAACATATCCATATCAAAATGATACAACTTCGAAGGATATAGTTCCAAAATGCAAAGTGAATATCGTTTGTAGACATAAAGTATCATTAAAATGGAACCCACAGTGTCATTTCCTCTTACATGTTTGGTTCGTGACAGATTAGGCATAGAGTGATTGGAGCATATCGATGTGAAACATATCCAGACTTGCTCGGTAGCACTTAGAAAATGTTAGCATATCCCGATGGCATATGGAACGTTTGAAGCAAAATCGTCATGGATTGAATGAAGCATGTCAGGAGCATATCAAAACAAATGTCGTCACAGGCTCAAGCGTGTCCTGGTGTTGCAATCATATCATTCTTATCAGGCATGACGAGAACAACTCACCAAAACTCTTGGATATCATATCAAGTATAGAAGGTGTGGTGGGATCGATTCGAATGTAGTGTCATCCATTCTGAATGACCACTTTGTCAAAAGTCTCCCGTCTGGGAGTCCCTCCACCATCTAGGTGGAAATGGGAGGCCACTGTCGCGGGCTCTAAGCATGTGACTCTTTACTCCATTTCTGGCCAAGGGTCAGAATATCTGGAATGGGACCCCAGGCGGATAATAAAGCATCTACGGAGCGGGGACCCAGATGAGGTAATGAAACGCATACCCTACCATTTTTCTGGCAAAGGTCCGAGACAATCCACGCGAGGTATGAGGGCAGTTTTAACAATGCAGTGGCATCCGGAGCCTGCGGAACAACAAAGCGTCGTGTGCCTTTGGGACAATCTGGAACAAAGAACAAATCTCTCAGGTGTTCAGATTTGGATGGAGCTAAAACAAAGTGTGTGAGGAATTCAAAGCAATCATATTTTAGCTCAAATCCAATGGAAGGGTTAAACAGATTCAGATATCCCAAAGGAGGCAGGGCAGAATATCGCGAAAATAGTAAAGCTTCGATTTCGGACAGGAGTCCAAGTGGCATCAATCAAATACTTCAGGAGAATATCAGTTATGCTCCAATGCCATAAAAGAATCTATGTATTCAGACCATATATATCAATCCCTATATTCTGATGGAACAAATTTCATACGAAGGGTTCCCCATGGAATTACTTTGATTTAGTAACACAAGGTCAAAACCTTCAATCACTGTTTTGCAGAATTTACTAGGGTCGGATTCAAAGATAATGGGTAGGCAATTAGATTTAAATTTTCAACTATAATCAGAAAGAAAGAAATATTTTTAAAGTCTAGTTACCAAAATAAAATCAGTGTGGTACAATTCAAATTTTCAAGAAAGGGAGTTATGGGCATTTTAAGTATCGATAGGTCAAGAAATCTTGACCCCTGTTTACGAAAGCGTCTATGAGGCTCCAATTGAAACAGATGTTTGGGTAAGAATTCAATTGTCCCAAAATCTACAAATCTGTATCCAAAGGAAGATAAAAAGTCTAACTTTCAAAAGAACAAAATAGTTCTGCTTGAATTCACATTTTGTACTAAAACTTATAGCTGGAAAAACAATTCATGCTAGGGTCGGTTGCCAGAATGAAACTTCCAAAATCCATGGTTCTATGTCCAAATGAGACATATCAGTTTCTAAATAAATCCTTCAGTTTTTGATTCACATAAAACAGAGACTAAAAATTCTGTGGGATGAGGTTAGGAACACTTGCCTTTGGGAATTTTAAGCCTAAGAAAGGAATTGAGCAAACCTTAAAGCCCAATTCCTTCTTCCTCTTCTTCTTCTTTCTTTCTTTCTTTTTTGGATCATCCATGCCTTCTCTGCTTCCTTAGGTGAAAGGCTGGAGAACTAAGCAATTAGGGTTTGTATTTTGCTTACATTTTACGTTTAATCCTTGTATTTAACATGTTACGATTGATCCTGCAGGATTTATATATGGGTCCTCAGATTTTTGTTTGAATAAATCCTCAACTCTATGAATAAGTTCTCAGATTCATAGCTTTGACTTTTATCAAATTTAAAAAAGTGAATACATACATTTCAACTAAATTTATCTACGAAATTGATAGAGTGTAAGTGTCCCCCATAAAGAAATTTAGTCCTCTAATTTTATGTTGCCTCTATCGATGAAAAAGCTGGGGTACACCTTTGCTCATTTCCTCCTCTAGCTCCCAAAGTTGTTTTCCTCTCCAGGAATAGTGTCTTAATTACTTGAACGGTGGGATATTTGGGATTCCTTAGGACTTTTCTTTCTTATCAACTGATCTGAATAAACTCTTCCAGAAGATAATCTTTATCAATCTCCACCGAAACTCATATATAATGATGTAGGAAAGGTCATATATACTTCTAATTCTCAGAGATGAAATATATCATGAACATGGCCAAATCTTTGGCAGAAGTGATCTTGTAAAGCGTGGAACCAATATCAAGGACCTCAAAGGTCCAAATCACGGAACTTAACTTTCCTTTCTTCACCTTATAAGCCTTCAGGCTGGTGCATTGATTCTTTGCCCATTCTCTTGATATTTGCACTCATCTCTCTTTACCCCAAAGTATATAATGCCTTTGGAAGGAGACTTTCCAAAATGCAAAAATCTGATTTGAACTCAATATCTCGTCTTCTTACTCGGCATAACTCTTTTGTGACTCAGTGGGTTTTAACCTTTCCCACATATAGCAGATTTTTCTCATGATTTTCATGCCATATCCGGTGCTATGACTTTCACATCCTCTTCTTGACATAGGGTGTTATGCATATAAGCCCATATAGGAGGATCTAGATACTTGAATAGTAGCTATTTATAAGTGAACTCAACAAATAAAATATCCTTATCCCATTCACCTTTTTAAGTCATAACATAGGCTCACAAGCTTCAAATCCTCAAGTGTTTTGATTATTTCTTCCAGTGACCATCGGTCAGGGATGATATCACAATACTAAACTTAACTTTGTGCCCATAGATTCAAATAATCTTCTCAGAATCTAGAGAGAATCAGAGTCTCTATTGAGATGAAATCTTTGGGAATAGCTTAATCTTACTATTTAAACATATAAATCACCAAGTCTATCAAAGTGAATAAGTCATATTAATGGTAAGAATGTGCAGATTTTGTTCTATCAATAGTAACCCAAAATAGCGATATGCTTTTAGGGTTCTGAGTAGTCTGAAACAAATCCATGATAATGCATTTCTCGTTTCCATTGAGGAATATCTAAAGATTTGCTGTATATCGAGGGTCTTTGGTGTTTCCTTTGGATTTCTTCAACGACAAATTTCGAACATACATTGCAATTTCCTTCTTATTTTGCCTTCCCACCCGTGGCTTTGAAGATCTCTTTACATCTTAGTGCTCGGGATGTGGGCCTGCTGAAATATGCTCAGGGATTTGATTCTCAATATAAAGTTCATTTGGTACATGCCCTCTCCAAATCTCAATGGGCCATCCTTTGAAACTTGAGAATTGTGACTTGATTCTTTCTGCTTCATTTCCTCAAATTGGAGTTAAATGGATCTAATGATTATCCTTCCATTAGTTGTTGAAATAAGATCCCGGATTGCACTTGAATGGGAGGCCATCGAAGTATCATGGTCTTGCTCTTTCCTCAAACTTTTCAAATCTCAAAATTTTCTTCTAATAACTTCCATTGCTTCCCACAACTTGGACTAATACATAAAACTTGTAGATTTCCTACTAAGTGCACTTCATACAACATTGGCTGCGGTGATATGGATGGCACAATCCATAATCCTGGAAATTTCCATCTTGGCCTTTCATTATTTAGCTCTTCTGAGTGAAAATATAATTTTAAACTCTTGTATTCGGTGAAGATTTCAAGTACATCGACCAGCCAAATAATGTCTCCGATCTTTGGAAGACAAAATAATTTGCCTAGTGTTCAAAATCATGGTTGGATGAATTCAATTCATAACCTTTAAGTTGCCTTTGACATAAAATAATTACTCTCCCTTCATCCAAAACATCCCTAGGACTTTCTTGGAAACCAGTCAATTATATTCAAATCCCTACCACTTGGAATTAGTGAGTTGGAACTAAGATCAGTCTTCTTTAACTCTTGAAAACTTTGCAATCATCACCCTTGCTTACAAATTTCATATTCTTTTGGTGAGGTTGGTGAGGCGATTAGCATTAGGAAAATCCCTCAACAAATCCTCTGTATAATAGCTGCCATGCCAAAAGAAGCGAACTTAATTTACATTTGTTGGGTACTTCCCATTCAACTAAAACTTCTATTTTAGCCAGATCGATAGATATACCCTTCCACAATCCATGGCCTGAAAACTAGAGCAATTGAGAAATTCACATTCTTGAACTTAGCATCTGACTTCTTTTCTCTTAGTATGGGTGTATCATAAGAGTGTTTCCTCGTATCAGTTCTCTTTGAATACGCAATATGTCGAAAATCAATAAATACAATTACGGATATCAAAATGAGTTGAAATATCCTATTCATTAGTTCCACTTAAAAAGCTGCAGGGCATTTGTCGAACGAAAGGCATCCCAAGAATTCATAATATATGAGTTCTAATTTTTGAAATATCCTCCTCCTTGATCCTTGACTAATAGTAGCTTGACCTCAGTCGATCTTAAATACTTGTGCACCACTGCAGTTGATCAAACAAATCATCAATTCTAGGTGGGATACTTATTTTTATAGTCACTGATTCAGTATGTAATCATGTCTGAGCCTCAATGTTTCCATCCTTCTTCATATTAATAATGCAGACACCCACATGAGGATACACTTTGGAATTAAGTATGAAACCTTATCAATAGTGTGTATTTTGCTTCTTTTAATTCCTAGCTCAGTGGTGCCACATTCTATAGAGGCTTAGATATTGGGGTTATATTGGAATGATCGATACTTAAATTCACCCTCTCTATCACAGAGAATTAAACCAGGGCAAGTTATCAGGAATACATGTGAGAGTCTTTTGACCAAATTTCATCTAGGTGGGTTTCACGATTTGGATATCCTTCCTTTCCCGTATAACAAAACAACCTTTATTAAAGGCGATAGGCAATCTTGATCGATATCGAAGGCAAAGGATTAAAATCATGCCTAATGCCCTCGAAAATATAGAGGGATTTGGTATCTGAGAAAAAATTATTTTATAACGATCAATACTAACGCATTGATATAAGATAACCCGATCCATTATAACATCAAAACCACTGGATCAGTCCAGGAGAATCCAAATCAACAGCAAGGAGTTATTGAACCACAACAGAGATCGAACAAGATGGGTAAGACCCAGTTTGTTTGTTACTTGATGGAATCTCAACAGCAGTTTATTACATATAACATATAATCCGGGGTTAGGTAGAATATCAAGTGACAAACAAAGTATTATAGAAACCAGCGATAAGTTGGAGGCCGAGGATCAAATATAAAGAACTTTTTGTATTTTCTTTTAGAAACATGAAGATACCTTCCATTGATTTGAAGCTTTAGAATCTTGCCGGTGATATGCAACTCATCTACATAGGTTAAAGAGGTCTGGAAAGGTAGCTCTTTTTGCGCAATTGTTAGGCAATCTCTTATGATGATCCTAACTTTCCACCAAAGACAAAATGGCTCCGGTCCGAAAACTTCAAACCTGTTTCGCCACTTAACTACGATTCACATATAATTGAGTCTTTAAATTACTTTCCTTTTCCAAATCAAATATCAGCACTCTTGTTATTACTTTTCCGATTCATTTTTTATAAATTAAGGTAAACATCCTTATCATTAAATAACAACTTGATCTCCAAAATGAATTTTCTTTGTTGTAATGTTCGGCCTCTACTTCCAATATAAGATTTGGCAAAGAATTCTTTCGATCATTAGAACAATTTTGTACATCCGGATATCTTCTCTGTTTGCATCATCCGTTTTTCTACCGCAATGAAATTTGTTCTTAATGTTTACATGTATTTACTCGATTTTGTATCCTCGATCAAGCCGCTGTCCCCTTAATTAATCGAAACCAAATCAGAATAGGAGGACCATATATCCCTCGTCATCCTAGATTCCTAAAATGCATAAAGAAAATTTCCACCAATCATTATCCTTTGGACCTCGATATATTTTGCATCCAACATATCAAATTTTGATGATCCTCGAACAATGCTACATTACCACCTCTGTCGCCCTCAAAATATGGAAAGAAAATTTAAAATTTTCATCATCCTTAACCCGAGGATCCAAGCACACATTTGAGTCACTAAGAAAACATATTGGATCAAATTTCCTCCTATAGTCTAAAATTCATACATGCATTTCGCCAAACATGCTACACATCCTCGTCAATTCACCTGCTGTTCGAACTCAACTCATCAAAATAATAACCTGAGAACATAGAGTTCCTGCGATGGAAGTCTGTCGGTCCGAACCAGCGATTACCATAAGATCATATCATTACTTGATTTGCTTAGCATTACAGGAATCCTATGCATGGAGAGGATCCTTTATCTTACCCAAAATCCACGGTTTGGATTCGCGTCTCACATTTAAATAAGATCGGGTATCATATACAACAAATCACACACACATCGCTAAAGATCACTTGAAATCTTCGGCTTTCCATAGCCTCATTGATCTTAACATTTTAACCATGATAACATATCACAGAAAAATTTGTATCAACAATGGAATTGGGCATAAAGGCTGCGTAAGGTATTAACATATCCATATCAAAAGATAGTACAACCAAAGAGATCAGTTCCAAATACAAGAAAGGCGAGGAATATCGATTTGCGGTAGACATGAAGTATCGATAAATGAACACAATTGTCATTTCACTCACCCATAACTTTAGTTCACGACAGTTAGAGCTATATGGAAATAATTGGGGCGTATGATATGAGGAAACATATCGGAGCTTATCGATGGCGTAGAAAATGTTAAAGGCATAGCATCAGCGGCATATGGAACATTTGAAGCAAAATCATCTGATGAATGAAGCATATCGGGCATCAAACAAATATAAAAGCTCCAAGCATGGTCCTTGGCGTTGCAATCATATATCATTCTTATAGGCATGAGCGAAACAACTCACCAAAACTCTGGATGTCATATCAAGCATTATGAAGGTGTGGTGGGATCTCACGATCGAGAATGTGATTCATCCATTTGAATGACCACTAAAAAGTCCTCCCCGTCTGGGAGATCCCTCCACCAAATCTGGGATTGAAGTCGGAGGGGCGGCGAGCATACATGAGCTCCTAACACCACCCATACCTGATGCAGCGAGGTCGAATATCCAGGCCGGGATACCAGGCGGGTAATAAAGCGCGTCCAAAGGCCAGGACCGCAGATGGTAATAAAGCGCATACCTTCACCATTTAAGCAAAGTCGGACAATCCCACACGGTACAAAGGGCAGTTTAATATCGTGTATATATCGGGCTTTTATGGAACAACAAGCGTCATTGTACTGAGATGTCTGAAACAAAGAACAAATCTAAGTATTCAGATTTGAATGAAATAGAAACAAAGTGTACCAGAATTCCAAACAATCATCTGTTATCCAAATCCAACAAAGGTTAAGCGAATTCAAATATCAAAGGCAGACGAGAATATACGAAATGTTAGCTCGTTCGGACCGCAAATTCAATGGCACATCAAACAAATAACTTTAGATATCAGTGTTATACCAATACTATAAAGAAGTATAGTCGAACCATACCCTAATCTACTCACAGTGGAACAAATTTCATGAAACAGAGTTTAACTTGGAGTTACCTTTGATTTGGTACTAAGTCAAAAACACAATCACTGTTTTGCAAATTTATAGGGTCAGTTCAAAAGATAACAAGGTAAGGCAATTGAATTCCAAAATTTTCAAACTATATCAAAGGAAATATTTTCAAGTCTAGTTTCAAATAAAATCTGGTATGGGTACAATTCAAATTTTCAACAGGGGTTATAGGCATTTTAGTATCGATAGGTCGGAAATCTTTTAAGACCCTGTGTTTTACGAAAAGCGTCCTATAGGCTCAATTGGGGAAACGAGACTCTTTGGGTAAAAATTCAGTGTCAAATCTACAAAATCTGTGTCAAAAGGGAAGATAAGAGTCTACTTTCGACAAAATAGTTCCTGCTTGGAATTCCATTTTGTACTAAAACTTACTCAAGCTGAAACAGAAGTGTATGAGGTCAGTTTACCAAATGAAAACTTCCAAATCCATGGTTCTATGTCCAAATAGAGACATATCAGTTTCTAAATAGAAATCCTTCAATTTATTTTGATTCAACATAGAAACAGAGACTAAAAATTCTGTAGGATGAGTTGAACACTTGCCTTTGAAATTTTTATGGCTAAATAGGAAAAATTAGGCAAGAGCAGCAAGCCTGATTTCTTCTTCCTCTTCTTCTTCTTCTTTCTTCTTTCTTTCCAGATCATCCATGGCTGCCTTCTCTGCTTCATAGAACGAGGCAGAGAGGAAGCTAAGCAGTGGAGTTTGTATTTATTGCATTTTACAGTTTAGTCCTTATGCACAACATATTTACGATTAGGTCCTCGGGATTTACATATAGGTCCTCCAGATTTTGTTTGAATAAATCCTCCAGCTCTTATGAATAAGTTCAGTTCATACTTTGACTTTTATCAAATTTAGAATAGATGCCATTGAAACTAGAAATTTATATGAAATTGGAGAGCTGAGGACTGTTACATTCCCGAAGTCACCATCTAGGTACTCTGTGACAAGCAACTTGAGTTCACGATGGGATCAGACTAGCACAAATGCTTTGTAGTATGATCAGCCTCATTTTTGTGTCAGGTGTCCCTCATATGCAGATGATGTGACAATGAGGTTCCCTCATGGCCAAAACCCTAGCGATAGCCGGAATGGCCATTCTGGGATCTCTCAAGTGCCCAGGCCAGGCAACCAGACATGCGACAGCGTCTGTAAACCCTCTGAACTTTCTCAGATGGGACTAGGGTCTTCTTCACCACCCCATTAGGAGCTCTGAGACCCTAGTGACTAGTGCAGTCCGACAAATTAGAGGCCCAAGAGCCTTCTCCCAGGAGTTGGCAGGAGAAGAGTTTGGTCCTTTCAGGGCCTGAAATGGGTGCAAAGCAGGGACTTCCCGAAGTCACCCATCCCTAGTACTATCTAGCTTAAACTGCAGCAGGGTTGATGGGATCCAGATGCTTTGAAAATCATTTGTGTGAAATTATGATTTTTGTATGCGTTGTCCCTCTCATAACTGTGCACATCCTGAGGGGCTTGACTGAGGACCCTGGGCCACAAAACCTGAGCGATCAGATAAGCCATTCTAGGATCTCTAGTGCCCGAGGCCGACCCTTGGGACACGACAAGTGATGAAATGGGGAAACCCTGAACTTTCTGGTGTCGGACCAGATATTCTTGCGACCCCATTGGAAAAGCTCTCGGAGCCCGAGGCTGAGTCGTAGTCAAACAAATTTGAGACTAAAGGCAAAATACCTTTCATGGGTCTGGCAGGGCGTTTGGTAGCAAGACTTTCAAAAAGTGACAGTACTTCGAGGAGGGTCCACCCCGCTTCTAGTGCTACTCTCATGGCAAGCAACCCGGGTCAGTGGATCGGTGCTTTAGTCAGCGGTGTGATATTTTCGTTTGTGTCGTTGTCCCTCGTAACTGTGCCGCGTCACGGACCGGCATATGTCAGCGGTCGGGGACCCTCAGCGCCCGTAACCTTGACGATCACCGGAGATGGTCCATTCCGGATCTCTCCGTGCCCACAGTCAGCCGCGCAGGACAAACAAGTGTCATAGAAACCCTCTGAACTTTCTCGGTGGACGCTGGAATGCGCTGAGCCTCATTAGAAGCTCTCGGAGCCGAGGCCAGCTGCGTGGCTGTGAAATAAATTTGAGGCTGAAACAATAGCCTCCGGAGGTGTGGAGAGGGTTTGGTCAGCTTCGAGAGCACCATGGAGTAACACGAGGACTTCCCTGGGGAATCACCCGTCCCTGTACTACTCTCGCCCAGAAACGCTTAGCAGGTTGACAGGATCCGGTGCTGATCTTGGTATGATGCGCGCACTCGTTTGTGATGCGTCGTCCCTCGCTAACTGTGCGATGCGGGCCGATATCAATGACCGAACACCCTGGCGCACCCGAGAGCCCTCCGGCGATCAGAATGCAGCCATTCGAGGATCTCAAATTACGGTATGCAAGCGCCGGACATGACTAGTCGCGAAACCCTCTGAACTTTCTCGTCGGACTGCTGGAATTCGCTATTGCGACCCCATTTCGGAAAGCTCTCCGGGCCCCGCGGTGACAAGCGTGGCGGTCCGTCGTAAGGTTTTAAATTCGAGGCCCAAAAGTACAACAAAGGGACCTCGAGGAGGTCAAGCATGGAGAGGTTTGATCCGTTGCTTTAAGCTCGGGGCACAAAAGTCCCGTGCGCGCCCTCAAAATGATCGAGTCGCCATTTTAAAATCTTCGGTGATCATAGGCCGACCAGCGCGGGATCAAGCACACATTTGAGTTCACTAGAAAACGATGGACCAAATTTCAGGGCCCTCTATAGTCTACAAATTCAAAACCACATGCAATTCATGCAAAACATACCACATATCACTTTCGATAATTCATCCCAAGGATCGGTGGTTTAACTCAACTCATCCTTTTCGTTTTGTATAATAATAACGTCATAGATTATAACGGCCCGGGATTCAGCTTGAAATGGGAATCTCGATCTCGGGTCTATGCGGTAGGACCGCGAAATCAGCGATTACCATAGAATCCATTATCATTAGGAAATAGAACTTAACGGTCGACAGATTTTGAGACCCAAAAAATCCTATACATGAGGGATCCTTTATCTTTCACCCATCCAAATCCAAACCGGTTTATGGGATGGGTTTCAATCAAAGTCGACATTCGTAACCCGGGATCCAAACGCAATTATCTTATGCAGTGGGATCAAAATTACACTCTATGTCTAACAATGCGGTCGCCCAAAATCGATTTCTAAACTGGAGACTCAGCCTCGGTAGTAACCACAATATAAATTAACATTTAAGCAAACAATATGCTATCATTGCGAAAAATTTACCAATCCAAGCGGGGATCGGTCATAAAACGGGTTTGGAGCCTCGTTTCATGAGATGACTAACAAATCCATGTAACAAAGATCAAAATGGTACAACAATTAAACCCGACAATATAATCTGGATTTATCAAAATACAAAGGCTCGATAGGATATCCATATCGTACAATTTATTTCGTAGACATAATATCATTAAGTAATATCATTAGAAACGAATTTGTCCTTTCAATCTTACATATTTGGTTTCTGACTGATTGGGGTATAGATAGTGGAGCATCTGATAACAAAGGAAACATATCAGACTTATCGATGGCATATAAAATGTTAGAAGCATATCACGGCATATGGAACATTTGAAGCAAAATCATCGATGAATGGAAGCATTCGAGGCATATCAAAACAAAATGTCCCCAAGGAACTCAAGCGTCATCCTTGGCGTTGCAATAAATATCATTCTTATCCAAGGCATGAACGAAACAACTCACCAAAACTCACGGATGTCATATCAAACATATAGAAGGTGTGGTGGGATCTCGGTCGAATGATTCATCCATTTCACGAATGACCACTGAACAAAAAGTCTCCCCGTCACGGGAGATCCCTCCTGCGTCTAGGTGAAGTCGGAAGGGCGTGAGCATTCGCGGGCTCAGCATATCCGCGGGCGCCATTTCCACAGGCAAAGGTAATAGCATCCACAGGCTGGGGACCCCGGTACGTGTAAAAGTAGGGCAATAAAGAAGCATACCCTTTACCATTCCGTAGCAAGGTCGGACAATCCCACCACACTGGGGGGCGGTTTAACGATGATAGCATATGGAGCACATGGAATAGCGAGCGATCACGACAAACTAAAGAACAAATCTCTCACAAATGTATTCAGATTTGGAATGAAATAAAAACAAGTGTACAGGGATTCCAAACGTCATATTTAGCTCAAATCCAATAAGAAGGTTAGACGAATTCAAATATCCAAAGGCGGGACAGAATATCGAAATGGACCAAAGCTTTCGATTCGGGACAGGTCCAGTGGCACATCAAACAAATACTTCAGAATATCAATTATGCTCCAATACCCTTAAGAAAACTATGGTCGAATATATATCAATTTATTATTCTGATGGAACAAATTTCAAATGACAGGGTTCCCAACTAGCGGAGTTACCTTTGATTTGGTAACCTGGGTCAAAAACACAATCACTGGTTTGCAGAATTTATAGGGTCCGGATTCAACAGACAATAGGGTAGGCAATTGAAATCCAAAATTTTTCAAACTATAAGTCAAAGAAAGATTTTCCAAGTCTAGTTTCAAATAAATCAGTTTGGTACAATTCAGAATTTTCAACAGGGAGTTATAGGCATTTTTAGTATCGACAGGTCAGAAATCTTTTGAACCCTGTTTTACAGCGTCTATAGGCTCAATTGAATCAGATGTTTGGGTAAGTATTCGGTGTCCAAAATCAAAATCAAAATCTCAAAATCATTGTCAACAGGAATATATAGAGTCTAATTTTCAAACAAAATAGTTCTGCCGAATTCACATTTTGTACTAAAACTTATATTTGGAAACAGTGTATAGGGGTCAGTTTACCGAAAAAGACTTCAAAATCCATGGTTCTATGTCCAAAGAGACATATCAGTTCTAAATAGAAATCCTTCAATTTATTTTGATTCAACATGAAAACAAAATAAAAAATTCTCATAGGATGGGGTTCGAACCGCACCTTTGAGGAATTTTGACTAAATGATGAAAAGATGAAAATGAAAAAAGCCCAAAATTTCTTCTTCCTCTTTTCTTCTTCTTCTTCTTCTTCTTCTTCTTCTTCTTCTTCTTTCTTTCTTTCTTTCCCAGATCATCCACGCAGCTGCCTTCTCTGCTTCCTTAAGAACGAAGGCATTGATAAGCAATTGAGTTTGTATTTTTGTATATTTTACAGTTTTAGTCCTTCTATTTATCATGTTTTACGATTGGGTCCTCAGGATTTACATATAGGTCCTCAGATTTTTGTTTGAATAAATCTCAACTCTTATGAATAGGATTCTCAGATTCATACTTTGACTTTTCTCAAATTTAAAATGAATACATACATTACAACTAGAGCTTATCGAAAATTAGGAATGAGGGGATATTTACCTCCCCCCCATGAAAATTTAGTCCTCTAAATTTATGCGTGCCTCTATATCGATGAAAGGCGGGGGTACACCTTTGTCATTTCCTCCTCTAGCTCCCAGGTTGTTTTCCTCTCAGATGGTGTCTCCAAATTACTTGAACTAGTGGGATGACCCAGATTCCTTAGGACTTTTCTTTCTTATCAGCGATGGAATGAGGCTCTTCCATAAGATAAATCTTTATCAATCTCCACCGACTCATACTTAATGATGTGAAGGGTCATATATATTCTTTCTAATCCTTGGACATGAAATATATCATGGACATGACTAAATCTTTGGTGGCAAGGCAATCTGTGACGAACCAACCTCTCGGGTCTTTGGTATTCTACTTTGATTTCTTAACAAGTCAAACATTTTGAAACATCACATTGCAATTTCCTTCTTCATGCCTTCAGAACCAAAAATGACTTTGAGATCTCTATACATCTTTGGTGCTCCCGGGGACGTTTTGTGACTTTGGGTTATATTTCCTTTTACTTTGGATTTTCTTGAGTTTCTGGTTCATTTGGTACATACCCCTCTCCCCAAATCTCCAATGGGCCATCACTTTGAAACTTGAAATTGTGGCTTCAGTTTTATTCCTCAAGTAGATTAAATGTGGATCTCATTAATTGTCCTTCCTATAATTTGTTGAATAAGTCGAATATCCTTATGAATGGAGGCCATCAATATCATAGTCTTGCTCTTTCCTCAAAGCTCCAAATCAAAAATTTTTCTTCTAATAGACCATTGCTTCGAGGACGGACTAGCATTAAAACTTATGATTTCCTACTAAGTGCATTCCTACATCATTCTCCACGGATGATACGGATGACACAATCATAATCTTTGGAAGTTCTATCATCTTAGCTCTCCTTTAACTCTTTCTAATGAAAATGTATTTTAAACTCTTGTGATCATATAAATTTCCAAATTGTCGACCATACAAATAATGTCTCCAAATCTTTAGAGCAAAATAATTGCTACTAATTAAATCATGAGTTGGATAATTCAATTCATAACTTTTAAGTTGCCTAATCGCAAGCAAACAAAATCCCATAATAAAAATGTAGGCCTTTTCTTGGAAGCATATCGGTAAAACTACAAAACCCTCACCACCTTTGAATAATGAGAATAGGAGACACTAGTCAAACTTCTTTTTTAACTCTTGAAAACTTTGCTCTTCAATCATCACATAATCTGAATTTGAAGATTCTTTTTTAGTGAGGTTGGTGGGAGGTTGGTGCGATTTGAAATCTGACCTTCACAAATTTGATGTGTAATATCAGTTCATGCCCAAAAGCTTCGAACCTCGGTACATTTGGTACTTCCCATTCCCTGAAACTTCTATTTTCCTTGGATCCATGGATATACCCTTCATTCCTCACATGGCCTAAATGCAACTCAATTCAACAAAATTCACATTTCTTTGAACTTAGGCTAGCTTCTTTTCTCTTAGAATGGACAACACATCTCTCAAGTGTTCCTCGTTTCCGATTACTCTTTCGATACACCAATATGTCATCAATAAATACAATTCCACAGATATCCAACCCGGACGGTTTGAAATAAAATTCATTTATTTCCACTAAGTGCATGGTACAACGGGGGCATTTGTCAAACCGAAAGGCACAACCAAAAATTCATAATGACTATCCATCTTAGTGCCGAAAGTATTTGAACTTTTTGGAAATATCCTCCTCCTTGAACAAGTGATATTTATTAGTCTGACCTCAAATAATCTTCCAAATACTTGTGCACCTGCAGTTAATTCAAATAAATCATCAATTCTAGTTGGGATAATTCAATTTTTGATGGTCAGTTGATTCAATGTCTAATCAATACAAAGCCTAAAAGTAAACACATCCTTCTTCTTCAGCAATAGTTATAAAACACTGAATGGGGATACCACTTGGGTCATTATGAAACCCTTATCTAATAATTCTTGTTTTTAACTCTTCTTTATCACAATTCCTCTACCTCATACAAATTGCCATTCTTTTAGGGAGGCTTAGATGATGAGGGTTGATCTTGAGGAAAATCAATCAACAAATTCACCCTCTCTATCTAGCAGGTAAACCAAAACCAAGTCATCGGGAATACATTGGGGACTTCCCTTTGACCACCACAATTTCATCTAGATGGGTTTCCAATTTGAATCTCCTTTCCACCAATAATATAACAAAACAACAACTTCATTAAACCAAAATTCACATTCAAAGGAGGCAAATCATGCTTCTTGCCCTCAATGGAAAACACATCTCGTCACGGTATCATGAAAGTAATTATTTTTTGTAACAATCAATACTGTCGTGATTAAATAACAAATCCATGCCAAGTATAATATCAAAGCCACGGATCTACAGGAGAATCCAAATTTTAAAGGGCAGTTTGGTCCCCAATAGAGATAAAAACAAGATGGTTAGACCAAGTTTGTTGCCGAATGAATCTTATCGGCGGTCATTACATATACCACCTTCATAATCGGGGGTTTTAGGTAGAATATCATGGTGACAAACAAAGTATTGTAAACAAGCGATAAGTTTATCGGATATAACAAAACTTTGCATTTCTTTTAGAAACATAGCAAAATACCTTTGATAAAATTTATTTTTCTCTTTGGAGTCTTGTTCGTTTTAAGCCTTACCTCCATCAGGGATCTTGAGGGTCTGGAATCTCTTTTCGATCTTTCTTACACTTCTTCCTCGAGGACAATCTTTTATTTGATTGATCCATCTTTCCACAACAAAAGCATACCCCAATCACAGAAAACGACTTGTTTCACTTAACTTTCTTGAAATTCACATATGATTGCTTTCTTTTTGGAGTGACTTTCCTTTCAAATTCAAATCTTGGCAGCTCTCCTTCCATATCCATTTTAAATTTCCAATCCTTATTTTTATTAGTAAATTTGTCCTTATCATAGGAAACACTGATCTCCAAAATTATTTTCTTTGTTGCCATTAATGATCAGCCTCTACCTCATGATATAAGATTGGCAAAAGAATTCTTTTCGATCATGTGAACAATTTTGATAGATCAAATATCAATTCTCTGTTTGGGATCCTTATTTTCTGATGGAAATTTGGTTCACCATGTTTCATCATTACAAACGATTTTGTATCCTCGATCTTCCCTTTCATCCCTCTTAATTAATGAAACAAAGGAAATAGGAGGACCATATGTCCTCATCATCCTAATTCTTAAAATGCATCAAGAAAATTTCACCAATAATTATCACATGGACCTCAATATATTTTTGCTTGTCAACATATCAAATATTTGATGAGATCCTCAAACAATCATCTTGAGGGAATACCAATTCTTTCCGCCCCTCAAAAATGTCGACAATATTTTAAAATCTTCATCCTCAACTAACCCATATCCAAAAACACATTTTGGGGTCACTACTTGAAAACATTCATCTTCAAATTTCACCTCTATAGAATGAATTCATACCTCGAAACGAAATATGGCTTATACCACACTTATCACCAAATAATTATTTACCACAACAATCATCCAACTCATCATAATAATAACCAATCCATGCCAAATTCACAAATTAAATCTTTGGATCCACCAAACCATCCGATTACCATAAGATGTTAAATCATCTCCAATATATAACAAGATTAGTAATACCAAATCCACATACATGGGGATCCTTTATCTTACACAAATCCCATATAACATATAATCAGGGCGTTTAGTGAATATCATAAAGATGTAAAGTATCTTATACAACAAATAACATATGCTAACAAAGATCAAAACTTAATTTCTTTTATTTTTTTAAAAGTAGCCTGTTTATCTTAACATTTCTACAAAATATGCTATCTGAAAAATTTATCAACAAAGGGGTGAGCATAAAGAGCTCGACAAGTGGTTAACATATCCATATCAAAATACTATAACTCCTAATTATACAATTCCAAAATACAAGGCAGAATATATCAAAATTTGGCAACGTTAAGATCTTTAAAGAATTAAAAACAAAATTGATAAAATATATTTTCTCTTTGAATCTAAAATGCTCGTTTTGAATCATACTCCGTCTTGGATCATATAGGTCTCTAATAAACATCTAGGGCTTATTGTTGGCATATAAAATGTTCGAAGCATATCAACGACATCTCTATTGGAACATTCCACCAAAATCATCAATTGAATGTTGCGGCATGTCGAGGACATATCTTGAAACAAATATGGGATTCACTTTAGCTCTTTGGTCCTTGGCGTTGCAATCTATCATTCTTATCAAAGCATTGGAGAATCAACTCAAAACTCACGGATGTCATATCAAACAAAATAAAGGTGTGGTGGGATGATTTCGAGAATTGATTCATCCATTTCTGAATGACCACGACAAAAGTCTCCACGTCAGGAGATCCCTCCTGCGATCTAGGTGAAGTCGGCAATTTGGCCGAGCATCGCGGGCTCTTTGCTTATCCAGAGTCCATGGGGACTACACAGGACCGGGTAATAATTCTTTCCCTAATAGGATTCATGACGGGTAATAAGCACTAAATTTGCCATTTCTGGAATAAGGTCAGGACAATGGAACTGGCATTACAATAGAGGGCAGTTTAACAATAAATTGCTTATATATTAGGGAGACACCATCCCAGGAACCATGAACTTGCATGTGCCTTTCTCGATCTTTGAAACAAACAGACAAATCTCACAAATGTATTCAGATTTGGAATAAATAAAAACAATACTCTTCAGAGTTCCAAGCAATCATATTTAGCTCAATTCCAATAAGAAGGTTAGACGTGTTCAAATATCCAATTCCTTGCAGACAGAATTTCAAATAAATGAAAAGTTATTTCGGACAGAAATTTCAGATTGATTCACATCAAACAAATACTTCAGAATATCAATTATGCTCCATTTGTTTTACCAAGAAAACTATGGTCCAGACCATATATCAATCTCTATTTCTGGTGGACAAATTTCTTTCGGAAACAGGGTTCCCCAACTTGCATTGCCTTTGATTTGGTTAGGGAAGGGTTGTTAATAATCACTGGTTTTCCGATATTTATGGTCCGGATTCAACAGACAATGGGGTAGGCAATTGAAATCCCAAATTTTCAAACTATAAAGTCAAAGACTGCTTTTCAAGTCTAGTTTCAAATAAATTCAGTTCTTTACAATTCAGGATTTTCAACAGGGTTATAGGCATTTTAATTATCGACAGGGAAATGTGAGAAGACCCTGTAAAGAATTTTAGGCTCAAATTGAATCAGATGTTTGGGTAAGTATTCGGTGTCCAATCTACAAAATCAGTGTCAACAGGAAGATATAAGAGTCTAATTTTTCCAAACAAAATAGTTCAATTCTGCCGGGTTCTAAAACTTATAAGTTAGTTCAGTGTTGGGGTCAGTTTACCGAATAAGTCTTCCAAAATCCATGGTTCTATGTCCAAGGAGAGACATTATCGGTTTCTAAATAGAAATGGGCTGAATTTATTTTGATTCAAACATGAAAGTAAAGACTAAAAATTCTCTCTAGGATGGGTTAAAGTGCTTGCAAAACCAATTTTGGCCCTAAATAAGGAAAATTGAGCAAGAGATATGCAAGCAATTTCTTCTTCTCTTCTTCTTCTTCTTCTTCTTCTTCTAGATCTTCTTCTTTCTTTCTTTCTTCCCCAGATTTCCACATATTTTGCCTTCTCTGCTTCCTTAAAGGCAAATCTTTATTAGCAATTGGAGTTTGTATTTTTATATGATTTACAGTTTAGTCCTTTTATTTAACATATTTGGTTTGGGTCCTAATGATTTATATAGGTCCTCAGATTTTTTGTTTGCCAATATCCTCAGGATGATCTTATGAATAAGTTCTCAGATTCATACTTTGACTTTTCTCAAATTTTAAAATGATACATACATTCAACTAGAAACTTATACGAAAATTAAAAAAATGACAATTCATCACTCTCACTTATATGAGAAAAAATTTAGTTGGCAAATTTGATCCATCACCTCGATAATGAAAAGGCAGTTTACACCTTTTCATTTTCCTCCTCTAGGACTGGGTTTTTTCCTCTCCCGGTGTCTCCAAATTACTTGAACCACAATTTAAATGGCCCGTTCATTGGGACTTTTCTTTCTTAAATAAGCAAGATGGGCTCTTCCATAGATGGAAATCTTTATCAATCTCCAGGTTTCATGCCAGTTAGTGGGAGGGTAAAAATATATACTTTCTAATCCTTGAGACATGAAATATATCATGGACATGATTATCATCTTTGGTCTGAGCAATTTCAATAGGTTAATAACCTCCAGTGTCTTTGGTATTCTACTTTTTTTATTGACAAGTCTAACATTTTTGGAATATTCACATTGCAATTTCCTTCTTCATGCCTTCCCCTAATGACTTTTGAAGATCTCTATACATCTTAGCCTCCCTCTTTGTAGATAATATTTTTCGTATCATTTGTTGAGGTTGATTCTTGATATCGGTTCAAAGACATTAGTTCCCTCTCCCAAATCTCAATAGGCCATCCTTTGAAACTTGATATTGTGGCTTCAAATTCCTTTTCTACTTTATTCCTCAAGCTTTGATTAAAATGTGGATCCAGTAATTGTCCTTCCTTAATTTGTTGAATAAGATGGAATTGAGGATGAATGGAGCCATGTTAAAAATCTAAATGGTCTGCTCTTTCCTCAAAGCTTTCAAATCAAAATTTTCTTCTAAAACTTCCAATGCTTCTAGCCGGAACAATATACACTTATAGAATTGAATACTAAGTGCATGTGCTCCCAACATTGGCTTTAGAACACGATATGGGATGGCACAATCATAATCTTTGAAGTTCTATCCATCTTAGCTACCTCATGTTTTAACTCTTTCTATAGTGAAAATGTATTTTAAACTCTTGTAATCATTGAAGATTTCAGTGGCACCATACAAAATGTCTCCAAATCATTTAGTAGCAAAACAATTGTCTAATTCCCAAATCCAAGTTGGATAATTCAGAGTTTCATAACCTTTAAGTTGATAGAAGTCATAACCAAATTATTCTCCCTTCCTGCATGAAACACATCCCTAGGCCTTTTCTTGAAACTGAATCTTAAACTACAAATCCCTCACCACCACTTGGAATAATGAGGGTCTAGGACTAGATCCGTCTTTTTTTAACTCAATGGGCAAAACTCTTGCTCACAATCTCACCCATACAAATTTTACTATTCTTTTAGTGAGGTTTCATGGTGAGAGGTTGAAGTGATTGAGAAAATCCCTCCACTAAATCCAAATGTAATAACACTCTGTTAAAACTTGAATTCATTTTTGTTGGTGCTTTTATTCAAGCTTGTCCTTCTATTTTCCTTGGATCTCAAAATATTACCCTTGTTGCCATTAATGATGGCCCTAAAGAACCGTTCCAACCAAAATTCACATTCTTGAACAGTTTTGTACATCAAATATCTTCTTTTCATCATTAGTATGGACAACACATCTCTGAGTTGTTCCTCATGTTTTCATTACTCTTGGGATTTTACACCAATATGTCATCAATAAAAGTACAATAGAAATGGGAGGACCATATCCAAAATGGTTGAAATATCCTAAAATTCATTAGTTCCATAAATTATCTTTGGGGGCATTTTGTCAAACTGTCAGAATATTTGGCATCCCCAAAGATTCATAATGACCATATCAGCCCCTAAAGACTGTTTTGAAATTTCCTCCTCCTTGTCTTCCAGCAACAGGATCAAAGCCTTTGGGTCAATGGAAAAGCATTGGAGAATACTTTCACCTCTGCAGTTGATCAAACAAATCATCAATTCTGGGTATGGGATACTTATTTTTGGTCAATGAATTCAGCTCATCAAAATAATCAATATAAACCTCGATAGTGTCCATCCCTTCTTCTTCACCTTCAATAACCATAAGATCATATCATGGGTGAATATAGCAACATACCAAAATTCTTGTATTTAGGATCCTTTATTCCTCTAGAAATCCACGTGGTTTAGATTCATTGGGAATTTCACAAGATATTGGTATCTTATGCAACAAGACCCGGATCAATAGCAAATTCCACCCTCTCTATCTAACTTTAAGCCTCAGACAAGTCATGCAAAGTAAATACATGCTAGGAATTCTTTACCAACAATTTCACATAAAGGAGCTGGACAAGTGACTTTGGAATCCATATCAAATAGTATAACAAGGAAATATAACCAAAATACAAGACGATAAATTTGTAGACTTGATATCAAGCAGGAGGCAAATCATGCCTAATCCTTTCGAAAAAATATTTGGTTCCCTATGATTGGGGTATGGAGTAATTATTTTGTATTAATCAACTAAGCATGGTAGGGATAACCATGGCATGCACCAAGTTAAATCAAAACCATATCTCTAGGAACATTTCAAATCGACAGATGGTTCATGCATTTAATAGATATCCAAAACAAATGTCATCTGACAGGATTTGTTTGCCAAGAATCTCCAACGTGAGTTATTTAAATATCATATAATCCAGGGGGTTTAGGTAGAATATCAAGTGACAAGCAATGTATTATCAGAATAAGCGATAAATTTGGGTAGGATGAAACAAAACTTTGCATTTCTTTTAGAAACATGAATACCTTCCACTGAAGAAGCTTTAGAATCTTGTGGGGTGATCACTCACCCACTCTAGGTAGATGTTTGAGGACCCAGGAGCGAGGGGCTCTTTCTTCTTCCTCAAGAGCTGATCTAGAATTTGATGATCGGGAACTTTCCGGGTAATAAAACATACTACAGGAATGGGACCCCAGGCTTGATTTAATAACAACCTTGCAATTCACATATGATCCAGGACAATTTGCGAGTGACTTTCCTTTCAAATCCAAATGTCTTGTCTTGTTATTACTTTCTGATTTCATTTCCAATCATATTTTATTAACAAAACTTGTCCCTTATCATTTGGAATGGGTCTCAAAACAATTTTTCTTTGTTGCCATTAATGATGTATTTACCTCCAGATATAAGGGTTAAGGTGCTAGATTCCCATTAGAACAATTTTGTAAATCAAATATCTTCTCTGTTTGCATCAGAATTTTCTACGTCCAATGAAATTTGAATATCCATGTTTTCCAATACCGATTTTGTAACCTCGATCCAATATTTCATCCCTCTTAATTAATCGAGAAACAAATGAAATAGGAGGACCATATGTCCTCATCAAAACACAATCCTAAAATGCATCATGGGTCGGATTTCAACGGACAATGGGTTATCCTTTGGAATCAAAGTATTTTCACGTCAACATATCAAATATTTTTCAAGTCTAGTTCAAACCAATCAGTTGGAATGCGCTCCCATTGACTGCGTGGCGGTCACGACAAATTCGAGGCCCAAAACCATCGCCTCGGAGGTCGGCGGGAGAGTTTTTTGGTCACTTTCGGGGCAAAAGGAGTGCAACACGAGGACTTCCAGGGGGTCACCCATCCTAGTACTACTCTCGCCCAAGCGCGCTTAACCCGGAGTTCTGATGGGATCGGTGCTTTAGTGCTGGTATGATCGCACTTTTCGTTTTGTGTGTCGTCGTCCCTCGCCTTTATTGCGTCCGCGGACGGCGTATCGACGACCGGGGACCCTTTGGCCCGAAACCCTCGAGCGATCTCGGAATCGCCATTCTCGGATCTCTCCGATGCCCACGAGGCCGACCAGCGCACCCGGACCCGACAAGCGTGGCTGAAACCCTCTGAACTTTTTCGATCGGACTCGGAATCGCTATTGCGACCCCATTCGGAAAAGCTCTCGGAGCCCCACGAGACTGACTGCGTGGCGGTCACGACAAATTCGAGGCCCAAAACCATCGCCTCGGAGGTCGCGACGGGAGAGGTTTTGGTCGCTTTCGGGGCACAAAAAGGAGTGCAACACGAGGACTTCCCAGGGGTCACCCATCCTAGTACTACTCTCGCCCAAGCACGCTTAACCGGAGTTCTGATGGGATCCGGTGCTTTTAGTGCTGGTATGATCACACTTTTCGTTTTGTGTGCGTCGTCCCTCGCCTTTATTGCACGTCCGCGGACGGCGTATCGACGACGGGGACCCTCGCGCACCCCGAAACCCTCGAGCGATCTCGGAATCGCCATTCTCGGATCTCTCCGATGCCCACCGAGGCCGACCGCGCGCGGACCACGACAAGCGTCGGCTGAAACCCTCTGAACTTTCTCGATCGGTTCGGAATCGCTATTGCGACCCCCATTCGGAAAGCTCTCGGAGCCCCACGAGGACTGACTGCGTGGCGGTCACGACAAATTCGAGGCCCAAAACCATCGCCTCGGAGGTCGGCGGGGAGAGTTTTTTGGTGCATTTCGGGGCACAAAAGGAGTGCAACACGAGGACTTCCCGAGGGGTCACCCATCCTAGTACTACTCTCGCCCAAAGCACGCTTAACCGGAGTTCTGATGGGATCCGGTGCTTTAGTGCTGGTATGATCGCTTTTCGTTTTGTGTCGTCATCCCTCGCCTTTGTGCATGCGTCCGGATGGCGTGTCGGCGACCGGGGACCCTCGCGCGCCCGAAACCCTCGAGCGATCTCGGAATCGCCATTCTCGGATCTCTCCGATGCCCACGAGGCCGACCGCGCGCCGGACCACGACAAGCGTCTTGAAACCCTCTGAACTTTCTCGTCGGACTCGGAATCGCTATTGCGACCCCATTCGGAAAGCTCTCTCTCGGAGCCCCACGAGACTGACTGCGTGGCGGTCACGACAAATTTCGAGGCCCAAAAAACCATCGCCTCGGAGGTCGGCGGGAGAGGTTTTGGTGGCTTTCGGGGCACACAAAAAGGAGTGCAACACGAGGACTTCCCGGGGTCACCCATCCTAGTACTACTCTCGCCCAAAACGCTTAACCCGGAGTTCTGATGGGATCGGTGCTTTAGTGCTGGTATGATCGCACTTTCGTTTTTTGTGTGCGTCGTCCCTCGCCTTTATTGCGCGTCGCGGACCGGCGTATCGACGACCGGGGGACCCTCGCGCCGCCCGAAACCCTCGAGCGATCTCGGAATCGCCATTCTCGGATCTCTCCGATGCCCACGAGGCCGACCGCGCGCCGGACCACGACAAGCGTGCGCGCGAAACCCTCTGAACTTTCTCGATCGGACTCGGAATCGCTATTGCGACCCCATTCGGAAAGCTCTCTCGGGCCCCACGAGACTGACTGCGTGGCGGTCACGACAAATTCGAGGCCCAAAACCATCGCCTCGGAGGTCGGCGGGGAGAGGTTTTGGTGCTTTCGGGGCACAAAAAGGAGTGCAAACGAGGACTTCCCGGGGGTCACCCATCCTAGTACTACTCTCGCCCAAAGCACGCTTAACTTCGGAGTTCTGATGGGATCGGTGCTTTAGTGCTGGTATGATCGCTCTTTTCGTTTTTTTGTGTCGTCGTCCCTCGCCTTTGTGCACGTCGGACGGCGTATCGACGACCGGGGACCCCTGCGCGCCCCGAAACCCTCGAGCGATCTCGGAATCGCCATTCTCGGATCTCTCCGATGCCCACGAGGCCGACCGGCGCGCCGGACGCGACAAGCGTCTTGCTGAAACCCTCTGAACTTTTCGATCGGACTCGGAATCGCTATTGCGACCCCATTCGAAAAAAGCTCTCTCTCGAGAGCCCCACGAGACTGACTGCGTGGCGGTCACGACAAATTCGAGGCCCAAAACCATCGCCTCGGAGGTCGGCGGGGAGAGGTTTTGGTCGCTTTCGGGGCACAAAAAGGAGTGCAAACGAGGACTTCCCAGGGGTCACCCATCCTAGTACTACTCTCGCCCAAGCACGCTTAACCCGGAGTTCTGATGGGATCCGGTGCTTTAGTGCTGGTATGATCGCTTTTCGTTTTGTGTCGTCGTCCCTCGCCTTTATTGCCGTCGTCGCGGACGGCGTATCGACGACCGGGGACCCTCGCGCGCCCGAAACCCTCGAGCGATCTCGGAATCGCCATTCTCGGATCTCTCCGATGCCCACGAGGCCGCCGACCGCGCGCGGACACGACAAGCGTCGCTGAAACCCTCTGAACTTTCTCGAGCGGACTCGGAATCGCTATTGCGACCCCATTCGGAAAAGCTCTCTCGAGCCCCCACGAGACTGACTGCGTGGCGGTCACGACAAATTCGAGGCCCAAAACCATCGCCTCGGAGGTCGGCGGGAGAGGTTTTTTGGTATTTCGGGGCACAAAAAGAGTGCAACACGAGGACTTCCCAGGGGTCACCCATCCTAGTACTACTCTCGCCCAAAAGCAGCTTAACTTCGGAGTTCTGATGGGATCGGTGCTTTAGTGCTGGTATGATCGCTTTTCGTTTTTTGTGTCGTCGTCCCTCGCCTTTGTGCGCGTCACGGACGGCGTGTCGACGACCGGGGGGACCCCGGCGCCCGAAACCCTCGAACGATCTCGGAATCGCCATTCTCGGATCTCTCCGACGCCCACGAGGCCGACCGCGCACCGGACACGACAAGTGTGCGCTGAAACCCTCAGAACTTTCTCGATCGGACTCGGAATCGCTATTGCGACCCCATTGCGGAAAGCTCTCTCGGAGCCCCACGAGACTGACTGCATAGCGGTCACGACAAATTTCGAGGCCCAAAACCGTCGCCTCGGAGGTCGACGGGAGAGGTTTTGGTCGCTCGGGGCACAAAAAGGAGTGCAACACGAGGACTTCCCAGGGGGTCACCCATCCTAGTACTACTCTCGCCCAAGCACGCTTAACTTCGGAGTTCTGATGGGATCCGGTGCTTTAGTGCTGGTATGATCGCACACGTTTTATGTGCGTCGCCCCTCGCCTTTGTGCACGTCACGGACGGCGTATCGACGACCGGGGACCCTCGCGCGCCCCGAAACCCTCGAACGATCTCGGAATCACCATTCTCGGATCTCTCCGATGCCCACGAGGCCGACCGCGCACCGGACACGACAACGTGCGCCGAAACCCTCTGAACTTTCTCGATCGGACTCGGAATCGCTATTGCGACCCCATTCCGGAAAGCTCTCTCGGAGCCCCACGAGACTGACTGCGTAGCGGTCACGACAAATTTCGAGGCCCAAAACCATCGCCTCGGAGGTCGACGGGAGAGGTTTTGGTGCTTTCGGGGGGCACAAAAAGGAGTGCAACACGAGGACTTCCCGGGGGTCACCCATCCTAGTACTACTCTCGCCCAAAAGCGCTTAACTTTGGAGTTCTGATGGGATCCGGTGCTTTAGTGCTGGTATGATCGCTTTTCGTTTTTGTGTCGTCGTCCCTCGCCTTTATTGTGCGTCACGGACGGCCGGCGTATCGACGACCGGGGACCCTCGCGCGCCCGAAACCCTCGAGCGATCTCGGAATCGCCATTCTCGGATCTCTCCGATGCCCACGAGGCCGACCGCGCGCGACGGACACGACAAGCGTGCGCGAAACCCTCTGAACTTTTCGATCGGACTCGGAATCGCTATTGCGACCCCATTCGGAAAGCTCTCGGAGCCCCACGAGACTGACTGCGTGGCGGTCACGACAAATTCGAGGCCCAAAACCATCGCCTCGGAGGTCGTCGACGGGAGGTTTTGGGTATTTCGGGGCACAAAAAGGAGTGCAACACGAGGACTTCCCAGGGGGTCACCCATCCTAGTACTACTCTCGCCCAAACGCACGCTTAACCCGGAGTTCTGATGGGATCCGGTGCTTTAGTGCTGGTATGATCGCTTTTTTCGTTTTGTGTGTCGTCGTCCCTCGCCTTATTGCGTCGTCACGGACGGCGTATCGACGACCGGGGACCCTCGCGCCCCGAAACCCTCGAGCGATCTCGGAATCGCCATTCTCGGATCTCTCCGATGCCCACGAGGCCGACCGCGCGCGGACCCGACAAGCGACAAGCGCGCTGAAACCCTCTGAACTTTCTCGATCGGACTCGGAATCGCTATTGCGACCCCATTCGGAAAGCTCTCGAGCCCCCGAGACTGACTGCGTGGCGGTCGACAAATTCGAGGCCCAAAACCATCGCCTCGGAGGTCGGCGGGAGAGGTTTTGGTGCTTCGGGGCACAAAAGGAGTGCAACACGAGGACTTCCCGGGGGTCACCCATCCTAGTACTACTCTCGCCCAAAGCACGCTTAACCCGGAGTTCTGATGGGATCCGGTGCTTTAGTGCTGGTATGATCGCTTTTCGTTTTTTGTGTCGTCGTCCCTCGCCTTTTGCGCGTCACGGACGGCGTATCGACGACCGGGGGGACCCTCGCGCGCCCGAAACCCTCGAGCGATCTCGGAATCGCCATTCTCGGATCTCTCCGATGCCCACGAGGCCGACCGCGCGCCGGACCACGACAAGCGTCGTGCGCGAAACCCTCTGAACTTTTCGATCGGACTTCGGAATCGCTATTGCGACCCCATTCGGAAAGCTCTCTCGGAGCCCCCCCCCCCGAGACTGACTGCGTGGCGGTCACGACAAATTTCGAGGCCCAAAACCATCGCCTCCGGAGGTCGGCGGGGAGGTTTTTTGGTCTTTCGGGGCAAAAAAAGGAGTGCAACACGAGGACTTCCCGGGGGGTCACCCATCCTAGTACTACTCTCGCCCAAAGCAGCTTAACCGGAGTTCTGATGGGATCCGGTGCTTTAGTGCTGGTATGATCGCTTTTCGTTTTTTGTGTCGTCGTCCCTCGCCTTTGTGCGCGTCGCGGACGGCGTATCGACGACCGGGGACCCCGCGCGCCCGAAACCCTCGAGCGATCTCGGAATCGCCATTCTCGGATCTCTCCGATGCCCACGAGGCCGACCGGCGCACGGGACACGACAAGTGTCGCCGAAACCCTCTGAACTTTCTCGATCGGACTCGGAATCGCTATTGCGACCCCATTCGGAAAGCTCTCTCGAGCCCCACGAGACTGACTGCGTGGCGGTCGGTCACGACAAATTCGAGGCCCAAAACCATCGCCTCGGAGGTCGACGGAGAGGTTTTTGGTAATTTCGGGGCACAAAAGGAGTGCAACACGAGGACTTCCCTGGGGGTCACCCATCCTAGTACTACTCTCGCCCAAGCACGCTTAACCCGGAGTTCTGATGGGATCCGGTGCTTTAGTGCTGGTATGATCGCTTTTCGTTTTTTTGTGTGTCGTTGTCCCTCGCCTTTGTGCGCGTCCGGATGGCGTATCGGCGACCGGGGACCCTCGCGCGCCCCGAAACCCTCGAGCGATCTCGGAATCGCCATTCTCGGATCTCTCCGATGCCCACGAGGCCGACCCGCGCGCCGGACCACGACAAGCGTCGCTGAAACCCTCTGAACTTTTCGATCGGACTCGGAATCGCTATTGCGACCCCATTCGGGAAAGCTCTCGGAGCCCCACGAGACTGACTGCGTGGCGGTCACGACAAATTTCGAGGCCCAAAACCATCGCCTCGGAGGTCGACGGGGAGAGGTTTTGGTATTTCGGGGCACAAAAGGAGTGCAACACGAGGACTTCCAAGGGGTCACCCATCCTAGTACTACTCTCTCGCCCAAACACGCTTAACCCGGAGTTCTGATGGGATCCGGTGCTTTAGTGCTGGTATGATCGCTTTTTTTTTTTGTGTGCGTCGTCCCTCGCCTTTTGTGCGTCGCGGACGGCGTATCGACGACCGGGGACCCCCTCGCGCCCGAAACCCTCGAGCGATCTCGGAATCGCCATTCTCGGATCTCTCCGATGCCCACGAGGCCGACCGCGCGCCGGACCACGACAAGCGTCGTGCGCGAAACCCTCAGAACTTTCTCGATCGGACTTCGGAATCGCTATTGCGACCCCATTCGGAAAGCTCTCTCCGAGCCCCCCGAGACTGACTGCGTGGCGGTCGACAAATTCGAGGGCCCAAAAAAACCATCGCCTCGGAGGTCGGCGGGGAGGTTTTGGTCTTTCGGGGCACAAAAAGGAGTGCAACACGAGGACTTCCCAGGGGTCACCCATCCTAGTACTACTCTCGCCCAAAGCGCTTAACTTTGGAGTTCTGATGGGATCCGGTGCTTTAGTGCTGGTATATGATCGCTTTTCGTTTTGTGTCGTCGTCATCCCTCGCCTTTTGCGTCGTCGGACGGCGTATCGACGACCGGGGACCCTCGGCGCGCGCCCGAAACCCTCGAGCGATCTCGGAATCGCCATTCTCGGATCTCTCCGATGCCCACGAGGCCGACCGCGCGCGGACCGGACCGACAAGCGTCGCGAAACCCCTCTGAACTTTCTCGATCGGACTCGGAATCGCTATTGCGACCCCATTCGGAAAGCTCTCTCGAGCCCCCCACGAGACTGACTGCGTGGCGGTCACGACAAATTTCGAGGCCAAAACCACCATCGCCGGAGGTCGGCGGGGAGAGGTTTTGGTCGCTTCGGGGGCACAAAAAGGAGTGCAACGAGGACTTCCCAAGGGGTCACCCATCCTAGTACTACTCTCGCCCAAAGCGCGCTTAACCCGGAGTTCTGATGGGATCCGGTGCTTTAGTGCTGGTATGATCGCTTTTCGTTTTTGTGCGTCGTCCTCCCTCGCCTTTTTGTGCGTCGTCGGACGGCGTGTATCGACGACCGGGGACCCTCGCGCCCGAAACCCTCGAGCGATCTCGGAATCGCCATTCTCGGATCTCTCCGATGCCCCGAAGGCCGACCCGCGCACCGGACGACAAGCGTCTTGCGAAACCCTCTGAACTTTCTCGATCGGACTTCGGAATCGCTATTGCGACCCCATTCGGAAAGCTCTCTCGGAGCCCCCACGAGACTGACTGCGTAGCGGTCGACAAATTCGAGGCCCAAAACCATCGCCTCGGAGGTCGGCGGGGAGGTTTTGGTCTTTCGGGGCACAAAGGAGTGCAACACGAGGACTTCCAAGGGGGTCACCCATCCTAGTACTACTCTCGCCCAAAAAAAACCCGGGTTTGATGGGATCGGTGCTTTAGTGCTGGTATGATCGCTTTTCGTTTTTTCATCATCGTCCGGACTAAAGGACGATCTGGGAATCGCCATTCTCGGATCATGCACACATTTGATGTCACGCCCCTCAAAAAAATATCGAACAATATTTAAAATTTTCATCAAATTTAACTATCCGGGATCCAGGATCCAAGCACACATTTGAGGTCACTAAAAAAACATTCAAGATCAAAATTTCACCTCTATAGTCTACAAATTTAACCCTGTGCATTTCATAAACATACCACACATCAAATTCGATAATTCATACAATCATAAACTCAACTCATCAAAATAATAACCACAATATAAATTCACAAATGGGGAAGTCTATGCAGTCACCAAACCAACGATTACCATAAGATCATATCATTATTACGAATATAACTTAACATACCAAAATCCTATACATGAGGGATCCTTTATCTTACACAAAATCCCGGGTTTAGATTCATCGTCACATTTCATAAGATGCAGAGTATCTTATACAACAAATACACATATGCTAACAAAGATCTGCCCAAAATCTTCTAAACTTTCCACCGCCTCAGCCCAATCTTAACATTTAAGCAAGCAATATGCTATCTGAAAAATTTATCAACAAAGCGGGGTGAGCATAAAGAGCTCGACAAGTGACTAACATATCCATATCAAAATAGTACAACTTCCAAAGAGATACAGTTCCAAAATACAAAGGCAGAATATCGATTTCGTGAGACATAATATCATTAAAGCAGAAACACAATTGTCATTTCAATCTTACATATTTGGTTCTGACAGATTGGGGCATAGAGTAATTGGAGCATATCGGTAACAAAGGAAACATATCGGAGACTTATCAATGGCATATAAAATGTTCGAAGCATATCAGCGGCATATGGAACATTTGAAGCAAAATCATCGAGTGAATGAAGCATATCAGAGCATATCAAAACAAATATCGTACAGAAGCTCAAGCGTCGTCCTTGGCGTTGCAATCATATCATTCTTATCGAGCATGAACAGAAACAACTCACCAAAACTCTGGATGTCATATCAAACATATAGAAGGTGTGGTGGGATCTCGGTCAGAATGTGATTCATCCATTTCTGAATGACCACGACAAAAAGTCTCCCCCGTCTGGGAGATCCCTCCACCCGTCTAGGTGAAGTCAGGGGGCGGGCGAGCATCGCGAGCTCTAAGCACATACCCTTTACCATTTCGGCAAGCTCTAAGAATATATCCGGGCGGGACCCCCCGGAGGCGGGTAATAAAGCGCATCCCACAGGCGGGACCCCCCGGGCGGGTAATAAGCGCATACCCTTTACCATTTCTGGCAAAGGTCAGACAATCCCCACACCAGAGTACAAGAGGGCAGTTTTAACAATAAGTAGCATATATCGGAAGCACCACAGCGGAACAACAAGCGTGCATGTGCTTTTTAGAAACAATCTGAAACAAAGAACAAATCTCTCACAAATGTATTCAGATTTGGAATGAAATAAAAACAAAGTGTACAGGGAATTTCCAAGCAATCATATTTAGCTCAAATCCAATAAGAAGGTTAAACGAATTCAAATATCCAAAGGGCGGGGCAGAATATCTTGAAATCGACCAAAGCTTCGATTTCGGACAGAATTCAGTGGCACATCAAACAAATATTTCAGAATATCAATTATGCTCCAATACCCATAAAGAAAACTATGGTCGAACCATATATCAATCTATATTCTGATGGAACAAATTTCATATGAAACAGGGTTCCCAACGCGGAGTTACCTTTGATTTGGTAACACAAGGTCAAAAACACAATCACTGGTTTGCAGAATTTATAGGGTCGGATTCAACAGACAATAGGGTAGGCAATTGAAATCCAAAATTTTCAAACTATAAGTCAAAAGAAAGATTTTCAAGTCTAGTTTCAAATAAAATCAGTTTGGTACAATTCAGAATTTTCAACAGGGAGTTATAGGCATTTTAGTATCGACAGGTCAGAAATCTTGAACCCTGTTTTACAGCGTCTATAGGCTCAATTGAATCAGATGTTTGGGTAAGTATTCGGTGTCCAAAATCTACAAAATCAGTGTCAACAGGAAGATATAAGAGTCTAATTTTCAAACAAAATAGTTCCTGCCCGAATTCACATTTTTTGTACTAAAACTTATAGCTGAAACAGTGTATAGGGGTCAGTTTACCGAAAAAAAAACTTCAAAATCCATGGTTCTATGTCCAAAAGAGACATATCAGTTTCTAAATAGAAATCCTTCAATTTATTTTGATTCAACATAAAAACAGAGACTAAAAATTCTGTAGGATGGGGTTAGAACACTTGCCTTTGAGAATTTTGACCCCCTAAATGAAAAGATTAAAGCAAAAACCTTAAAACCCCAATTTTTCTTCTTCTTCTTCTTCTTCTTCTTCTTCTTCTTCTTCTTCTTTCTTTCTTTCTTTCCCAGATCATCCACACAGCTGCCTTCTCTGCTTCCTTAAGAACGAAGGCAGAGAGGCTTAAGCAGTGGAGTTTGTTTTTTGTACATTTTACAGTTTAGTCCTTGTATTTATCATATTCACGATTAGGTCCTCAGGGTTTACATATAGGTCCTCAGATTTTTTTTTTTGAACAAATCCTCCAACTCTTATGAATAAGTTCTCAGATTCATACTTTGACTTTTTTATCAAATTTAAAATAGATACATACATTACAACTAGAAACTTATCTGAAAATTAGGAAATGAGGGGTGTTACACTCTCCCCCCCCCTTAAAAAGAAAAATTTAGTCCTCTAAATTTATCGTACCTCTATCGATGAAAAGGCGGGGTACACCTTTGTCATTTCCTCCTCTAGCTCCCAAGTTGTTTTCCTCTCAGAATGATGTCTCCAAATTACTTGAACCAGTGGGATGACCCGATTCCTTAGGACTTTTTCTTTCTTATCAACGATCTGAATAGGCTCTTCCACATAAGATAAATCTTTATCAATCTCCACCAGCTCATACTTAATGATGTGAGAAGGGTCATATATATATACTTCTAATCATCGAGACATGAAATATATCATGGACATGACTCAATCTTTGGTGGCAAGGCAATCATGGTGACAGAACCAACCCTCTCGAGAACCTCAAAGGTCCAATAAATCTGCGGGGCTTAACTTTCCTTTCTTCCCAAACCTAATAATGCCTTTGGAAGGGGAGACTTTCAAGAATACAAAATCTCGATTTCAAACTCAATATCTCGTCTTCTATTGTCGGCATAACTCTTTTGGCGACTCTGAGCAGTTTTTAACCTTTCCCTTATAACTTGAATTTTTCTCGGAAGTTTCTTGTACCTTATCAGGTGCTAATGACTTTTCTGTCACCAACTTCTTCCCAACATATAGGTGTTATGCACTTTAAGCCCCATATAAAGCTTCATAGGAGCCATCTGAATACTTGAATGATAACTATTATTATAAGTGAACTCAACAAGTGAAATATCCTTATCCCATTCACCTTTCCAATCCATAACATAGGCTCTAAGCAAATCCTCAAGTGTTTGAATTGTTCTTTTCGTGACCATCGGTCGAGGATGATATGCAGTACTAAACTTAACTTTAGTGCCCATAGATTCCTGTAATCTTCTCAGAATCTAGAGAGAAATCTGGAGTCTCTATCGAGAGATGATCTCCTTTGGAATACCATGAAGTCTTACTATTTCATTTTGACATATAAATCTGCAAGTCTATCAAGCGAATAAGTCATATTAATCGGTAGGAAATGTGCAGATTTTGTTAACCTATCAATGATAACCCAAATAGCATCATGCTTTTTTTAGAGGTTCTGGGTAGTCTGAAACAAAATCCATAGTAATGCATTCCCATTTCCATTCGGGGAATATCTAAAGGTTGTAACAACCCTCGGGTCTTTGGTGTTCTACTTTGATTTTTTGACAAGTCAAACATTTTGAAACATACATTGCAATTTCCTTCTTCATGCCTTCCCACCAATAATGACTTTGAAGATCTCTATACATCTTAGTGCTCCCGGGATGTATGGTGTACTTTGAAGTATGACTTTCCTTCAGGATTTGATTCTTAATATCTGGTTCATTTGGTACACATACCCTCTCCCCAAATCTCAATAGGCCATCCTTTGAAACTTGAAATTGTGGCTTCAATTCCTTTTCTACTTCATTCCTCAAGTAGATTAAATGTGGATCTCGTAATTGTCCTTCCTTAATTTGTTGAATAAGATTGGATTGCACTTGAATAGAGGCCATCAATATCATCGAGTCTTGCTCTTTCCTCAAAGCTTTCAAATCAAAATTTTCTTCTAATAACTTCCATTGCTTCACAACCAGACTAGCCATAAAACTTGTAGATTTCCTACTAAGTGCATCAGCTACAACATTGGCTTTGCCCGGGTGATAACGGATGGCACAATCATAATCCTTGAAGTTCTATCCATCTTGGCTGCCTCATGTTTAACTCTTTTCTGGTGAAAATGTATTTTAAACTCTTGTGATCAGTGAAGATTTCAAACTGTCGACCATACAAATAATGTCTCCAAATCTTTAGAGCAAAAATAATTGCTGCTAATTCCAAATCATGAGTTGGATAATTCAATTCATAACCTTTAAGTTGCCTAGAAGCATAAGCAATTACTCTCCCTTCCTGCATCAAAACACATCCTAGGCCTTTTCTTGAAGCATCAGTATAAACTACAAATCCCTCACTACCACTTGGAATAGTGAGAATAGGGGCACTAGTCAATCTTCTTTTTAACTCTTGAAAACTTTGCTCACAATCATCACCCCATACAAATTTCATATTCTTTTTAGTGAGGTTGGTGAGAGGTTGAGCGATTCGAGAAAATCCCTCAACAAATCTTCTGTAATAACCTGCCATGCCCAAAAAGCTTCGAACTTCTGTTACATTTGTTGGTACTTCCCATTCAACTACAACTTCTATTTTCCTTGGATCAACAGATATACCCTTCCCTGAAATCACATGGCCTAAGAAAGCAACTTCATTCAACCAAAATTCACATTTCTTTGAACTTAGCATACAACTTCTTTTCTCTTAGTATGGACAACACATCTCTCAAGTGTTCCTCATGCTCTGATTACTCTTTGAATACACCAATATGTCATCAATAAATACAATTACACAGATATCCAAAAGCGGTTGAAATATCCTATTCATTAGTTCCATAAAAGCTGCAGGGGCATTTATCAAACCGAAAGGCATCACCAAGAATTCATAATGACCATATCGAGTTCTGAAAGCTGTTTTTGAAATATCCTCCTCCTTGATCTTCAATTGATAGTAACCTGACCTCAGGTCAATCTTAGAGAATACTTGTGCACCCTGCAGTTGATCAAACAAATCATCAATTCTAGGTATGGGATACTTATTTTTTGATGGTCACCTGATTCAACTGTCTATAATCAATACAAAGCCTCAATGTTCCATCCTTCTTCTTCACTAATAGTCTTAGGAGCACCCCATGGGGATACCTTTGGGTCGTATGAAACCCTTATCTAATAATTCTTGTATTTGCTTCTTTAATTCCTCTAGCTCAGTGGTGCCATTCTGTAGGGAGGCTTAGATATTGGGGTTGTCTTTGGAGACCGGATCAATAGCAAATTCACCCTCTCTATCTAGAGGTAAACCAGGCAAGTCATCTGGGAATACATGGGGAATTCTTTGACCACTACAATTTCATCTAGATGGGTTTCCTGATTTGAATGCTCCTTTACACACACCATATAACAAAAACAACCTTTCTGCATAAGGCGATAAACTTGAAGTCTTTGATATCAAGCAAGGAGGCAAATCATGCCTAATGCCCTCAAAAAAATATAGGCTGATCTGGTATGCAGAAAGTAATTATTTTTTTGTAACAATCAATACTAAGCGTGATGAGAGAAGATAACCAATCCATGCCAAGTATAATATCAAAAGCCCTGGATCTCTAGGAGAATCAAATCAGCAAGGAGTTCGTGGTCCCCAATAGAGATCAAACAAGATGGGTAGACCAAGTTTGTTGCCAATGAATCTCAACAGCGGTTGTTACATATAACATATAATCCAGGGGGTTTAGGTAGAATATCAAGTGACAAGCAAAGTATTGTGAAACAAGCGATAAGTTGGGCAGGGATCAAACAAAACTTTTGCATTTCTTTTAGAAACATGAAGAATACCTTCCACCACTGATTTAGAAGCTTTAGAATCTTGTTCGGTGATAGCATACACTCTAGCATGGGTTGAGGGTCTAGGAGGCAGTGGCTCTTTCTTCTTCCTCAAAGGGCAATCTTTTATTTGATGATCCAACTTTTCCACAACCAAAACAGGCTCTAGTCCCGAAAACACAAACTTGTTTCATAATTTAACTTGCAATTCACATATGATTGAGTCTTTTTTGCGATGACTTTCCTTTTCAAATCAAATGTCTTGACACTCTTGTTATTACTTTTCTGATTCATTTCCAATCATATTTTTATTGGTAAACTTGTCCTTATCATTAATTTTAGTTGACTTGATCTCCAAAAATAATTTTCTTTGTTGCCATTAATGATCAGCCCTCTACTTCCAATATAAGGTGGCAAAAGAATTCTTTTCGATCATTAGAACAATTTTGTACATCAAATATCTTCTCTGTTTGCATCATCCGTTTTTCTACCACCAATGAAATTTGGTTCACCATGTTTTCATCGCTACTCGATTTTGTATCCTCGATCAACCCTTTCATCCCCTTAATTAATCAGAAACAAATGAAATTGGAGGACCATATGTCCTCATCATCCTAGATTCCTAAAATGCATCAAAGAAAATTTCCACCAATCATTATCACTGGACCTCAATATATTTTTGCGTCAACATATCAAATATTTGAGTGATCCTCAAACAATGCTCGATACCACCTCATCCGCCCCTCAAAAAAATATCGACAATATTTTAAAATTTTCATCATAACTAACCCAGGATCCAAGCACACATTTGAGGTCACTAAGAAAACATTCAGATCAAAATTTCACCTCTATAGTCTACAAATTCATAACCCTGTGCAATTTCATAAACATACCACCACATCACTTTCGATAATTCATACAATCAGAACTCAACTCATCAAAATAATAACCACAATATAAATTCACAAATGGGAAGTCTATGCAGTCACCAAACCAACGATTACCATAAGATCATATCATTACACGAATATAACTTAACATACCAAAATCCTATACATGGGGATCCTTTATCTTACACAAAATCCACGGGTTTAGATTCATCGTCACATTTCATAAGATGCAGAGTATCTTATACAACAAATACACATATGCTAACAAAGATCTGCCCAAAATCTTCTAAACTTTCCACCGCCTCAGCCCAATCTTAACATTTAAGCAAGCAATATGCTATCTGAAAAATTTATCAACAAGCGGGGTGAGCATAAAGAGCTCGACAAGTGACTAACATATCCATATCAAAATAGTACAACTTCCAAAGAGATACAGTTCCAAAATACAAGGCAGAATATATCGATTTCGTAGACATAATATCATTAAGAGCAGAAACACAATTGTCATTTCAATCTTACATATTTGGTTCTGACAGATTGGGGCATAGAGTAATTGGAGCATATCGGTAACAAAGGAAACATATCGGAGACTTATCAATGGCATATAAAATGTTCGAAGCATATCAGCGGCATATGGAACATTTGAAGCAAAAAATCATCGATGAATGAAGCATATCGAGCATATCAAAACAAATATCGTCTGAAGCTCAAGCGTCGTCCTTGGCGTTGCAATCATATCATTCTTATCGAGCATGAACAGAAACAACTCACCAAAACTCTGGATGTCATATCAAACATATAGAAGGTGTGGTGGGATCTCGGTCAGAATGTGATTCATCCATTTCTGAATGACCCACGACAAAAGTCTCCCCGTCTGGGAGATCCCTCCACCCACGTCTAGGTGAAGTCGGGAGGGGGCAGAGCATCATGGGCTCTAAGCACATACCCTTTACCATTTCGGCAAAGGTCTAAGCATATCCACGGGCGGGACCCCACAGGCGGGTAATAAAGCGCATCCCACAGGCGGGACCCCCGGGGCGGGTAATAAAAGCGCATACCCTTTACCATTTCTGGCAAAGGTCAGACAATCCCACACACCAGAGTACAAGAGGGCAGTTTTAACAATAAGTAGCATATATCCCGGAAGCACCGCGGAACAACAAGCGTGCATGTGCCTTTTGAAACAATCTGAAACAAAGAACAAATCTCTCACAAATGTATTCAGATTTGGAATGAAAAAAAAAAAAGAGTGTACAGGAATTTCCAAGCAATCATATTTAGCTCAAATCCAATAAGAAGGTTAAACGAATTCAAATATCCAAAGGAGCAGGCAGAATATATTGAAATCGACCAAAGCTTCGATTTCGGACAGAATTCCAGTGGCACATCAAACAAATATTTCAGAATATCAATTATGCTCCAATACCCATAAGAAAACTATGGTCGAACCATATATCAATCTATATTCTGATGGAACAAATTTCATATGAAACAGGGTTCCCAACGCGGAGTTACCTTTGATTTGGTAACACAAGGTCAAAAACACAATCACTGGTTTTGCAGAATTTATAGGGTCGGATTCAACAGACAATAGGGTAGGCAATTGAAATCCAAAATTTTTTCAAACTATAAGTCAAAAGAAAGATTTTCAAGTCTAGTTTCAAATAAAATCAGTTTGGTACAATTCAGAATTTTCAACAGGGAGTTATAGGCATTTTAGTATCGACAGGTCAGAAATCTTGAACCCTGTTTTACAGCGTCTATAGGCTCAATTGAATCAGATGTTTGGGTAAGTATTCGGTGTCCAAAATCTACAAAATCAGTGTCAAAGGAAGATATAAGAGTCTAATTTTCAAACAAAATAGTTCCTGCCCGAATTCACATTTTGTACTAAAACTTATAGCTGAAACAGTGTATAGGGGTCAGTTTACCGAAAAAAACTTCAAAATCCATGGTTCTATGTCCAAAGAGAGACATATCAGTTTCTAGATAGAAAATCCTTCAGTTTATTTTGAAACAACATAAAAACAGAGACTAATTTTCTGTAGGATGGGGTTAGAAACACTTGCCTTTGAGAATTTTGACCCTAAATGAAAAGATTGAGCAAAAACCTTAAAGCCCCAATTTTTTCTTCTTCTTCTTCTTCTTCTTCTTCTTCTTCTTCTTCTTCTTTTTCTTTCTTTCTTTCTTTCCCAGATCATCCACGCAGCTGCCTTCTCTGCTTCCTTAAGAACGAAGGCAGCAGAGGCTTAAGCAGTGGAGTTTGTATTTTTTGTACATTTTACAGTTTAGTCCTTGTATTTATCATATTTACGATTAGGTCCTCAGGGTTTACATATAGGTCCTCAGATTTTTTGTTTTAACAAATCCTCCAACTCTTATGAATAAGTTCTCAGATTCATACTTTGATTTTTTTATCAAATTTAAAATAGATACATACATTACAACTAGAAACTTATCTGAAAATTAGGAAAATGGGGGTTTACGGATCTCTCCCACCACTTCCTGTGAAACCCTAGAACTTTACTACTCGCCCGCAGGCTCTAGCCCCCGGAGTTCGATGGGATCCGGTGCTTTAGTGCTGGTATGTTTTCGCTTTTCGTTTTGTGTGCGTCAGGACTTCCAGGGGGTCCTTTGTACTACTCGTCGCGGACCGTATCGACGACTGATGGGACCCTGCGCCCGTAAACCCTCGAGCGATCTCGGAATCGCCGCCATTCTCGGATCTCTCCGGGACCCACGAGGCCGAAACCCCGCGCACGGACCACCGACAATGTCGCTGAAACCCTCAGAACTTTCTCGACAATCGGAAACCCTCGGAACTTTCTCGATATTGCGACCCCATTTCGGAAAGCTCTCGGAGCCCCCGAGACTGACTGCGTGGCGGTCACGACAAATTCGAGGCCCAAAACCATCGCCTCGGAGGTCGGCGGGGAGAGTTTTTTGGTAATTTCGGGGCACAAAAAGGAGTGCAACGAGGACTTCCCAGGGGTCACCCATCCTAGTACTACTCTCGCCCAAGCAAGCTTAACCCGGAGTTCTGATGGGATCCGGTGCTTTAGTGCTGGTATGATCGCTTTTCGTTTTTGTGTCGTCATCCCCCGCCTTTATTGCGTCACGGGACGGCGTATCGACGACCGGGGACCCTCGCGCCCGAAACCCTCGAGCGATCTCCGGAATCGCCATTCTCGGATCTCTCCCGATGCCCACGAGGCCGACCGGCGCGGACCGGACACGACAAGTGTGCGCTGAAACCCTCAGAACTTTCTCGATCGGACTCGGAATCGCTATTGCGACCCCATTGCGGAAAGCTCTCTCGGAGCCCCACGAGACTGACTGCGTAGCGGTCACGACAAATTTCGAGGCCCAAAACCGTCGCCTCGTAGGTCGGCGGGGAGGTTTTTGGTGCTTTCGGGGCACAAAAGGAGTGCAACACGAGGACTTCCCAGGGGTCACCCATCCTAGTACTACTCTCTCGCCCAAGCAGCGCTTAACCCGGAGTTCTGATGGGATCGGTGCTTTAGTGCTGGTATGATCGCTTTTCGTTTTTTTGTGTCGTCATCCCTCGCCTTTTATGCGCGTCCGCGGACGGCGTATCGACGACCGGGGACCCTCGCGCGCCCGAAACCCTCGAGCGATCTCGGAATCGCCATTCTCGGATCTCTCCGATGCCCACGAGGCCGACCGGCGCACGGGACGACAAGTGTGTGCGCTGAAACCCTCAGAACTTTTCGATCGGACTCGGAATCGCTATTGCGACCCCATTCGGAAAGCTCTCTCTCGGAGCCCACGAGGACTGACTGCGTGGCGGTCACGACAAATTCGAGGCCCAAAACCATCGCCTCGGAGGTCGGCGGGAGAGGTTTTTGTCATTTCGGGGCACAAAAAGGAGTGCAACACGAGGACTTCCCGGGGGTCACCCATCCTAGTACTACTCTCGCCCAAAGCGCTTAACCCGGAGTTCTGATGGGATCCGGTGCTTTAGTGCTGGTATGATCGCTTTTCGTTTTGTGTGCGTCATCCCTCGCCTTTTATGCGTCGCGGACGGCGTATATCGGCGACCGGGGGGACCCCGCGGCCCGAAACCCTCGAGCGATCTCGGAATCGCCATTCTCGGATCTCTCCGATGCCCACGAGGCCGACCCGCGCACCGGACACGACAAGTGTCGCTGAAACCCTCGAACTTTTCGATCGGACTCGGAATCGCTATTGCGACCCCATTCGGAAAGCTCTCTCGGCCCCCCACGAGGACTGACTGCGTGGCGGTCGACAAATTCGAGGCCCAAAACCATCGCCTCGGAGGTCGGCGGGAGAGGTTTTGGTAATTTCGGGGCACAAAAAGGAGTGCAACACGAGGACTTCCAGGGGGTCACCCATCCTAGTACTACTCTCGCCCAAACGCGCTTAACCCGGGTTCTGATGGGATCGGTGCTTTAGTGCTGGTATGATCGCTTTTCGTTTTTTGTGTCGTCATCCCACCGCCTTTATATGCGTCCGCGGACGGCGTATCGGACGACCGGGGACCCTCCTCGCGCCCGAAACCCTCGAGCGATCTCGGAATCGCCATTCTCGGATCTCTCCGATGCCCACGAGGCCGACCGCGCCGGACCACGACAAGTGTGCGCTGAAACCCTCTGAACTTTTCGATCGGACTCGGAATCGCTATTGCGACCCCATTCGGAAAGCTCTCTCGGAGCCCCACGAGACTGACTGCGTGGCGGTCGACAAATTCGAGGCCCAAAACCATCGCCTCGGAGGTCGGCGGGAGAGGTTTTGGTGCTTCGGGGCACAAAAGGAGTGCAACACGAGGACTTCCCAAGGGGTCACCCATCCTAGTACTACTCTCCCCAAAGCGCGCTTAACCCGGAGTTCTGATGGGATCCGGTGCTTTAGTGCTGGTATGATCGCTTTTCGTTTTTTGTGTCGTCATCCCTCGCCTTTATGCGTCGTCACGGACGGCGTATCGACGACCGGGGACCCCGCGCCCGAAACCCTCGAGCGATCTCGGAATCGCCATTCTCGGATCTCTCCGATGCCCACGAGGCCGACCCGCGCGCACCGGACCACGACAAGTGTGTGGCTGAAACCCTCAGAACTTTCTCGATCGGACTCGGAATCGCTATTGCGACCCCATTCGGAAAGCTCTCTCGGACCCCCCACGAGACTGACTGCGTGGCGGTCGACAAATTTCGAGGCCCAAAACCATCGCCTCGGAGGTCGGCGGGGGAGAGGTTTTGGTCATTTCGGGGCACAAAAGGAGTGCAACACGAGGACTTCCCAGGGGGTCACCCATCCTAGTACTACTCTCGCCCAAGCACGCTTAACCGGAGTTCTGATGGGATCCGGTGCTTTAGTGCTGGTATGATCGCTTTTCGTTTTTTGTGTCGTCATCCCTCGCCTTTATATGCGTCCGCGGACGGCGTATCGACGACCGGGGACCCTCGCGCGCCCCGAAACCCTCGAACGATCTCGGAATCGCCATTCTCGGATCTCTCCGATGCCCACGAGGCCGACCGCGCACCGAACACGACAAGTGTGCGCTGAAACCCTCAGAACTTTCTCGATCGGACTCGGAATCGCTATTGCGACCCCATTCGGAAAAGCTCTCTCGGCCCCCCCAGAGACTGACTGCGTGGCGGTCACGACAAATTCGAGGCCCAAAACCATCGCCTCGGAGGTCGGCGGGAGTTTTTTGGTCATTTCGGGGCACAAAAAGGAGTGCAACACGAGGACTTCCCGGGGGTCACCCATCCTAGTACTACTACTCGCCCAAGCGCGCTTAACCCGGAGTTCTGATGGGATCGGTGCTTTTAGTGCTGGTATGATCGCTTTTCGTTTTTGTGTCGTCATCCCTCGCCTTTATTGCGTCGTCGTCGCGGGCGTGTCGACGACCGGGGGACCCTCGCGCGCCCGAAACCCTCGAGCGATCTCGGAATCGCCATTCTCGGATCTCTCCGATGCCCACGAGGCCGACCGCGCACGGACCACGACAAGTGTCTGGCTGAAACCCTCAGAACTTTCTCGATCGGACTCGGAATCGCTATTGCGACCCCATTCGGAAAGCTCTCGGAGCCCCCGAGAGACTGACTGCGTGGCGGTCACGACAAATTCGAGGCCCAAAACCATCGCCTCGGAGGTCGGCGGGGAGAGTTTTTTGGTAATTTCGGGGCACAAAAAGGAGTGCAACACGAGGACTTCCCGGGGTCACCCATCCTAGTACTACTCTCGCCCAAGCACGCTTAACCCGGAGTTCTGATGGGATCCGGTGCTTTAGTGCTGGTATGATCGCTTTTCGTTTTGTGTGCGTCATCCCTCGCCTTTTATGCGCGTCGCGGACGACGTATCGACGACCGGGGACCCTCCTGGCGCCCGAAACCCTCGAGCGATCTCGGAATCGCCATTCTCGGATCTCTCCGATGCCCACGAGGCCGACCGCGCCGGACCACGACAAGCGTCGGCTGAAACCCTCAGAACTTTCTCGATCGGTTCGGAATGGCTATTGCGACCCCATTCGGAAAAGCTCTCTCTCGGGCCCCCCACGAGGACTGACTGCGTGGCGGTCACGACAAATTTCGAGGCCCAAAACCATCGCCTCGGAGGTCGGCGGGAGAGGTTTTTTGGTGGCTTCGGGGCACAAAAAAGGAGTGCAACACGAGGACTTCCCGGGGTCACCCATCCTAGTACTACTACTCGCCCAAGCGCTTAACCCGGAGTTCTGATGGGATCGGTGCTTTAGTGCTGGTATGATCGCTTTTCGTTTTTGTGTCGTCATCCCCCTCGCCTTTATGCGTCGCGGACGGCGTATCGACGACCAGGGGACCCTCGCGCGCCCGAAACCCTCGAGCGATCTCGGAATCGCCATTCTCGGATCTCTCCGATGCCCACGAGGCCGACCCGCGCCGGACGACAAGCGTGTCGCGCTGAAACCCTCAGAACTTTCTCGATCGGACTCGGAATCGCTATTGCGACCCCATTTCGGAAAAGCTCTCGGAGCCCCCGAGACTGACTGCGTGGCGGTCACGACAAATTCGAGGCCCAAAACCATCGCCTCGGAGGTCGGCGGAGAGGTTTTGGTGGCTCGGGGCACAAAAAGGAGTGCAACACGAGGACTTCCGGGGTCACCCATCCTAGTACTACTCTCGCCCAAGCACGCTTAACCCGGAGTTTGATGGGATCGGTGCTTTAGTGCTGGTATGATCGCTTTTCGTTTTTGTGCGTCGTCCCTCGCCTTTATGCGCGTCGGACGCGCGTGTCGGCGACCAGGGACCCTCGCGGCGCCCGAAACCCTCGAGCGATCTCGGAATCGCCATTCTCGGATCTCTCCGATGCCCACGAGGCCGACCGCGCGCCGGACCACGACAAGTGTGTGGGCTGAAACCCTCAGAACTTTCTCGATCGGACTCGGAATCGCTATTGCGACCCCATTTGGAAAGCTCTCTCGGCCCCCGAGGACTGACTGCGTGGCGGTCACGACAAATTCGAGGCCCAAAACCATCGCCTCGGAGGTCGGCGGGAGAGGTTTTTGGTCATTTCGGGGCACAAAAGGAGTGCAACACGAGGACTTCCCGGGGGGTCACCCATCCTAGTACTACTCTCGCCCAAACGCGCTTAACCCGGAGTTCTGATGGGATCGGTGCTTTAGTGCTGGTATGATCGCTTTTCGTTTTGTGTCGTCGTCATCCCTCGCCTGCCTTTGCCGTCGTCGCGGACGGCGTATCGGCGACCGGGGACCCTCGCGCGCCCGAAACCCTCGAGCGATCTCGGAATCGCCATTCTCGGATCTCTCCGATGCCCAGGAGGCCGACCGCGCGCCGGGACCCGACAAGCGTGGCTGCTGAAACCCTCAGAACTTTTCGATCGGACTCGGAATGCGCTATTGCGACCCCATTCGGAAAAGCTCTCTCGGAGCCCCCCGAGGACTGACTGCGTGGCGGTCACGACAAATTCGAGGCCCAAAACCATCGCCTCGGAGGTCGGCGGGAGAGGTTTTGGTGCATTTCGGGGCACAAAAAAGGAGTGCAACGAGGACTTCCGGGGTCACCCATCCTAGTACTACTCTCGCCCAAAGCAGCGCTTAACCCGGAGTTCTGATGGGATCGGTGCTTTAGTGCTGGTATGATCGCTTTTCGTTTTTTGTGTCGTCATCCCTCGCCTTTATGCGTCACGGACGGCGTATCGACGACCGGGGACCCTCGCGGCGCCCGAAACCCTCGAGCGATCTCGGAATCGCCATTCTCGGATCTCTCCGATGCCCACGAGGCCGACCGCGCACCGACCACGACAAGTGTCTTGGCTGAAACCCTCGAACTTTCTCGATCGGACTCGGAATCGCTATTGCGACCCCATTCGGAAAAGCTCTCTCGGAGCCCCACGAGACTGACTGCGTGGCGGTCACGACAAATTTCGAGGCCCAAAACCATCGCCTCGGAGGTCGGCGGGAGAGGTTTTGGTCGCTTTCGGGGCACAAAAAAGGAGTGCAACACGAGGACTTCCCAGGGGTCACCCATCCTAGTACTACTCTCGCCCAAGCTGCGCTTAACCCGGAGTTCTGATGGGATCCGGTGCTTTAGTGCTGGTATGATCGCTTTTCGTTTTGTGTGCGTCATCCCTCGCCTTTATGCCGCGTCACGGACGGCGTATCGACGACCGGGGACCCTCGCGGCGCCCGAAACCCTCGAGCGATCTCGGAATCGCCATTCTCGGATCTCTCCGATGCCCACGAGGGCCGACCGCGCCGGACCACGACAAAGTGTCGCTGAAACCCTCGAGAACTTTCTCGATCGGACTCGGAATCGCTATTGCGACCCCATTTCGGAAAGCTCTCTCGGAGCCCCCACGAGACTGACTGCGTGGCGGTCGACAAATTCGAGGCCCAAAACCATCGCCTCGGAGGTCGGCGGGGAGAGGTTTTGGTATTTCGGGGCACAAAAAAGGAGTGCAACACGAGGACTTCCCAGGGGTCACCCATCCTAGTACTACTCTCGCCCAAGCGCGCTTAACCGGAGTTCTGATGGGATCGGTGCTTTAGTGCTGGTATGATGCTTTTCGTTTTGTGTGCGTCGTCCCTCCCGCCTTTATGCGTCGCGGACGGCGTATCGACGACCGGGGACCCTCGCGCGCCCGAAACCCTCGAGCGATCTCGGAATCGCCATTCTCGGATCTCTCCGATGCCCACGAGGCCGACCGCGCGCCGGACCGACGACAAGTGTGCGCTGAAACCCTCGAACTTTCTCGATCGGACTCGGAATCGCTATTGCGACCCCATTCGGAAAAGCTCTCTCGGAGCCCCCCGAGGACTGACTGCGTGGCGGTCACGACAAATTCGAGGCCCAAAAACCACGCCTCGGAGGTCGGCGGGGGAGAGGTTTTGGTGCATTTCGGGGCACAAAAAGGAGTGCAAACGAGGACTTCCAGGGGTCACCCATCCTAGTACTACTCTCGCCCAAAAGCGCTTAACCCGGAGTTCTGATGGGATCCGGTGCTTTTAGTGCTGGTATGATCGCTTTTCGTTTTGTGTGCGTCATCCCTCGCCTTTATGCACGCGTCGCGGACGGCGTATCGGCGACCGGGGACCCTCGCGCGCCCGAAACCCTCGAGCGATCTCGGAATCGCCATTCTCGGATCTCTCCGATGCCCACGAGGCCGACGCGCGCGCGGACCGACAAGTGTTGGCGAAACCCTCAGAACTTTTCGATCGGACTCGGAATCGCTATTGCGACCCCATTCGGAAAGCTCTCTCGGCCCCCCACGAGACTGACTGCGTGGCGGTCAGTCACGACAAATTCGAGGCCCAAAACCATCGCCTCGGGGTGGGCGGGGAGTTTTTTTAATTCTTTCGGGGCACAAAGGAGTGCAACACGAGGACTTCCCAGGGGTCACCCATCCTAGTACTACTCTCGCCCAAGCTTGCGCTTAACCCGGAGTTCTGATGGGATCGGTGCTTTAGTGCTGGTATGATCGCTTTTCGTTTTGTGTCGTCATCCCTCGCCTTTATGCACGTCACGGACGGCGTATCGACGACCGGGGACCCTCGCGCGCCGCGAAACCCTCGAACGATCTCGGAATCGCCATTCTCGGATCTCTCCGATGCCCACGAGGCCGACCGCGCACCGGACACGACAAGTGTGCGCTGAAACCCTCAGAACTTTCTCGATCGGACTCGGAATCGCTATTGCGACCCCATTGCGGAAAGCTCTCTCGGAGCCCCACGAGACTGACTGCGTAGCGGTCACGACAAATTTCGAGGCCCAAAACCGTCGCCTCGGAGGTCGACGGGAGAGGTTTTGGTCGCTCGGGGCACAAAAAGGAGTGCAACACGAGGACTTCCCAGGGGGTCACCCATCCTAGTACTACTCTCGCCCAAGCACGCTTAACTTCGGAGTTCTGATGGGATCCGGTGCTTTAGTGCTGGTATGATCGCTTTTCGTTTTTGTGTCGTCATCCCATCCCTCGCCTTTATGCACGTCACGGACGGCGTATCGACGACCGGGGACCCTCGCGCGCCCCGAAACCCTCGAACGATCTCGGAATCGCCATTCTCGGATCTCTCCGATGCCCACGAGGCCGACCGCGCACCGGACACGACAAGTGTGGGCTGAAACCATCAGAACTTTCTCGATCGGACTCGGAATCGCTATTGCGACCCCATTCTGGAAAGCTCTCTCGGAGCCCCACGAGACTGACTGCGTAGCGGTCACGACAAATTTCGAGGCCCAAAACCATCGCCTCGGAGGTCGACGGGAGAGGTTTTTTTGGTTTCGGGGCACAAAAGGAGTGCAACACGAGGACTTCCCAGGGGGTCACCCATCCTAGTACTACTCTCGCCCAAACGCGCTTAACCGGAGTTCTGATGGGATCCGGTGCTTTAGTGCTGGTATGATGCTTTTCGTTTTTTGTGTCGTCATCCCCGCCTTTTTTGCGCGTCGCGGACGGCGTATCGACGACCGGGGACCCTCGCGGCGCCCGAAACCCTCGAGCGATCTCGGGAATCGCCATTCTCGGATCTCTCCGATGCCCACGAGGCCGACCGCGCCGGACCACGACAAAGTCGTCGCTGAAACCCTCAGAACTTTTTCGATCGGTTCGGAATCGCTATTGCGACCCCCATTCGGAAAGCTCTCTCGGAGCCCCCGAGGACTGACTGCGTGGCGGTCCGACAAATTCGAGGCCCAAAAACCATCGCCTCGGAGGTCGGCGGGGAGGTTTTTGTATTTCGGGGCACAAAAAAGGAGTGCAACACGAGGACTTCCCGGGGGGTCACCCATCCTAGTACTACTCTCGCCAAAAGCGCGCTTAACCCGGAGTTCTGATGGGATCGGTGCTTTAGTGCTGGTATGATCGCTTTTCGTTTTTTGTGTGCGTCATCCCTCGCCTTTATGCGCGTCGCGGACGGCGTATCGACGACCAGGGGACCCCTCGTGGCGCCCGAAACCCTCGAGCGATCTCGGAATCGCCATTCTCGGATCTCTCCGATGCCCACGAGGCCGACCCGCGCACGGACCACGACAAGTGTGCGCTGAAACCCTCAGAACTTTCTCGATCGGACTTCGGAATCGCTATTGCGACCCCCATTCGGAAAGCTCTCTCGAGCCCCCCGAGACTGACTGCGTGGCGGTCACGACAAATTCGAGGCCCAAAACCATCGCCTCGGAGGTCGGCGGGAGAGGTTTTGTCATTCGGGGGGGCACAAAAGGAGTGCAACACGAGGACTTCCGGGGGGGGTCACCCATCCTAGTACTACTCTCGCCCAAACGCTTAACGGAGTTCTGATGGGATCCGGTGCTTTAGTGCTGGTATGATCGCTTTTTTTTTGTGTCGTCATCCCTCGCCTTTATGCGTCGCGGACGGCGTATCGACGACCGGGGACCCTCGCTGCGCCCCGAAACCCTCGAGCGATCTCGGAATCGCCATTCTCGGATCTCTCCGATGCCCACGAGGCCGACCGCGCGCCGGACCACGACAAGTGTCGCTGAAACCCTCGAGAACTTTTCGATCGGACTCGGAATCGCTATTGCGACCCCCATTCGGAAAGCTCTCTCGGAGCCCCACGAGACTGACTGCGTGGCGGTCACGACAAATTCGAGGCCCAAAACCATCGCCTCGGAGGTCGGCGGGAGAGGTTTTGGTGCTTTCGGGGCACAAAAAAGGAGTGCAACACGAGGACTTCCCGGGGGTCACCCATCCTAGTACTACTCTCGCCCAAAGCAGCTTAACCCGGAGTTCTGATGGGATCCGGTGCTTTAGTGCTGGTATGATCGCTTTTCGTTTTTGTGTGTCGTCATCCCCGCCTTTATGCGTCACGGACGGCGTATCGACGACGACAGGGGACCCTCGCGCCCGAAACCCTCGAGCGATCTCGGAATCGCCATTCTCGGATCTCTCCGATGCCCACGAGGCCGACCGGCGCGCCGGACCCGACAAGTGTGCGCTGAAACCCTCTGAACTTTCTCGATCGGACTCGGAATGGCTATTGCGACCCCATTCGGAAAGCTCTCTCGGAACCCCCGAGAGACTGACTGCGTGGCGGTCGACAAATTCGAGGCCCAAAACCATCGCCTCGGAGGTCGGCGGGAGAGGTTTTGGTGGTTTCGGGGCACAAAAAGGAGTGCAACACGAGGACTTCCCGAGGGGTCACCCATCCTAGTACTACTCTCGCTTCGCCTGCGCTTAACCCGGAGTTCTGATGGGATCGGTGCTTTAGTGCTGGTATGATCGCTTTTCGTTTTTTGTGTCGTCATCCCTCCCCTTTATGCGTCACGGACGGCGTATCGACGACCGGGGACCCTCGCGCGCCCGAAACCCTCGAGCGATCTCGGAATCGCCATTCTCGGATCTCTCCGATGCCCACGAGGCCGACCCGCGCACCGGACCACGACAAGTGTGGCTGAAACCCTCGAGAACTTTCTCGATCGGACTCGGAATCGCTATTGCGACCCCATTCGGAAAAGCTCTCTCGGCCCCCGAGACTGACTGACTGCGTGGCGGTCACGACAAATTCGAGGCCCAAAACCATCGCCTCGGAGGTCGGCGGGAGAGGTTTTGGTGGCTTTCGGGGCACAAAAAGGAGTGCAACACGAGGACTTCCCGGGGGGGGTCACCCATCCTAGTACTACTCTCGCCCAAAGCAGCTTAACCCGGAGTTCTGATGGGATCCGGTGCTTTAGTGCTGGTATGATCGCTTTTCGTTTTTGTGTGCGTCATCCCTCGCCTTTTATGCGCGTCGCGGACGGCGTATCGGCGACCGGGGACCCTCGCGCGCCCGAAACCCTCGAGCGATCTCGGAATCGCCATTCTCGGATCTCTCCGATGCCCACGAGGCCGACCCGCGCACGGACCACGACAAGTGTGCTGAAACCCTCAGAACTTTCTCGATCGGACTCGGAATCGCTATTGCGACCCCATTCGGGAAAGCTCTCGGAGCCCCACGAGAGACTGACTGCGTGGCGGTCACGACAAATTTCGAGGCCAAAAACCGTCGCCGGAGGTCGGCGGGAGAGGTTTTTGGTATTTCGGGGCACAAAAGGAGTGCAACACGAGGACTTCCCAGGGGTCACCCATCCTAGTACTACTCTCGCCCCAAACGCGCTTAACCCGGAGTTTTGATGGGATCCGGTGCTTTAGTGCTGGTATGATCGCTTTTCGTTTTTGTGTCGTCGTCCCTCGCCTTTTATGCGCGTCCGGACGGCGTATCGACGACCAAGGGGACCCTCGCGCGCCCGAAACCCTCGAGCGATCTCGGAATCGCCATTCTCGGATCTCTCCGATGCCCCCGAGGCCGACCGGCGCACCGGACCACGACAAGTGTGCTGAAACCCTCGAACTTTTCGATCGGACTCGGAATCGCTATTGCGACCCCATTTCGGAAAGCTCTCTCGGACCCCCCCGAGACTGACTGCGTGGCGGTCGACAAAATTCGAGGCCCAAAACCATCGCCTCCTCGGAGGTCGGCGGGGAGGTTTTGGTGCTTTCGGGGGCAAAAAAGGAGTGCAACACGAGGACTTCCAAGGGTCACCCATCCTAGTACTACTCTCGCCCAAGCGCGCTTAACCCGGAGTTCTGATGGGATCCGGTGCTTTAGTGCTGGTATGATCGCTTTTCGTTTTTTGTGTCGTCATCCCTCGCCTTTATGCGCGTCGTCACGGACGGCGTATCGACGACCGGGGACCCCGCGCGCCCGAAACCCTCGAACGATCTCGGAATCGCCATTCTCGGATCTCTCCGATGCCCACGAGGCCGACCGCGCACCGGACACGACAAGTGTGCGCTGAAACCCTCAGAACTTTCTCGATCGGACTCGGAATCGCTATTGCGACCCCATTCCGGAAAGCTCTCTCGGAGCCCCACGAGACTGACTGCGTGGCGGTCGACAAATTCGAGGCCCAAAACCATCGCCTCGGAGGGGGCGGGGAGAGGTTTTGGTCGCTTCGGGGCACAAAAAGGAGTGCAACACGAGGACTTCCCAGGGGGTCACCCATCCTAGTACTACTCTCGCCCAAGCACGCTTAACTTCGGAGTTCTGATGGGATCCGGTGCTTTAGTGCTGGTATGATCGCACTCGTTTTGTGTGCGTCATCCCTCGCCTTTATGCACGTCACGTCGGCGTATCGACGACCGGGGACCCTCGCGCGCCCCGAAACCCTCGAACGATCTCGGAATCGCCATTCTCGGATCTCTCCGATGCCCACGAGGCCGACCGCGCACCGGACACGACAAGTGTGCGCTGAAACCCTCAGAACTTTCTCGATCGGACTCGGAATCGCTATTGCGACCCCATTGCGGAAAGCTCTCTCGGAGCCCCACGAGACTGACTGCGTAGCGGTCACGACAAATTTCGAGGCCCAAAACCGTCGCCTCGGAGGTCGGCGGGAGAGGTTTTGGTAATTTCGGGGCACAAAAAGGAGTGCAACACGAGGACTTCCCGGGGTCACCCATCCTAGTACTACTCTCGCCCAAGCAGCGCTTAACCCGGAGTTCTGATGGGATCCGGTGCTTTAGTGCTGGTATGATCGCTTTTCGTTTTGTGTGCGTCATCCCCTCGCCTTTATGCACGTCACGGACGGCGTATCGACGACCGGGGACCCTCGGCGGCGCCCGAAACCCTCGAGCGATCTCTGGAATCGCCATTCTCGGATCTCTCCGATGCCCACGAGGCCGACCCGCGCGCCGGACCACGACAAGTGTCGCTGAAACCCTCGAGAACTTTTCGATCGGACTCGGAATCGCTATTGCGACCCCATTCGGAAAAGCTCTCTCGGAGCCCGAGACTGACTGCTGCGTGGTCACGACAAATTCGAGGCCCAAAACCATCGCCTCGGAGGTCGGGGGGGAGAGGTTTTGGTAATTTCGGGGGCACAAAAGGAGTGCAAACGAGGACTTCCCGGGGGTCACCCATCCTAGTACTACTCTCGCCCAAACGCGCTTAACCCGGAGTTCTGATGGGATCCGGTGCTTTAGTGCTGGTATGATCGCATTTCGTTTTGTGTGCGTCATCCCTCGCCTTTATGCACGTCACGTCGGCGTATCGACGACCGGGGACCCTCGCGCGCCCCGAAACCCTCGAACGATCTCGGAATCGCCATTCTCGGATCTCTCCGATGCCCACGAGGCCGACCGCGCACCGGACACGACAAGTGTGCGCTGAAACCCTCAGAACTTTCTCGATCGGACTCGGAATCGCTATTGCGACCCCATTGCGGAAAGCTCTCTCGGAGCCCCACGAGACTGACTGCGTAGCGGTCACGACAAATTTCGAGGCCCAAAACCGTCGCCTCGGAGGTCGACGGGAGAGGTTTTGGTCCCTCGGGGCACAAAAAGGAGTGCAACACGAGGACTTCCCAAGGGGTCACCCATCCTAGTACTACTCTCGCCCAAGCGCTTAACCCGGAGTTCTGATGGGATCGGTGCTTTAGTGCTGGTATGATCGCTTTTCGTTTTTTGTGTCGTCATCCCTCGCCTTTATGCGCGTCGGACGGCGTATCGACGACCGGGGACCCTCCGGCGCCCCGAAACCCTCGAGCGATCTGGAATCGCCATTCTCGGATCTCTCCGATGCCCACGAGGCCGACCCGCGCGCCGGACACGACAAGTGTGCGCTGAAACCCTCGAACTTTCTCGATCGGACTCGGAATCGCTATTGCGACCCCATTCGGAAAGCTCTCTCGGGCCCCCGAGGACTGACTGCGTGGCGGTCACGACAAATTCGAGGCCCAAAACCATCGCCTCGGAGGTCGGCGGGAGAGGTTTTGGTGGCTCGGGGCACAAAAAGGAGTGCAAACGAGGACTTCCCGGGGTCACCCATCCTAGTACTACTCTCGCCCAAACACGCTTAACGGAGTTCTGATGGGATCCGGTGCTTTAGTGCTGGTATGATCGCTTTTCGTTTTTGTGTGCGTCATCCCTCGCCTTTTACGCGCGTCGGACGGCGTATCGGCGACCGGGGGACCGCGCGCCGCCGAAACCCTCGAAGCGATCTCGGAATCGCCATTCTCGGATCTCTCCGATGCCCACGAGGCCGACCGCGCGCCGGACCACGACAAGTGTCTTGAAACCCCTGAACTTTCTCGATCGGGACTCGGAATCGCTATTGCGACCCCATTCGGGAAAGCTCTCGGAACCCCCGAGACTGACTGCGTGGCGGTCACGACAAATTCGAGGCCCAAAACCATCGCCTCGGAGGTCGGCGGGAGAGGTTTTGGTCGCATTTCGGGGCACAAAAAGGAGTGCAACACGAGGACTTCCCGGGGGTCACCCATCCTAGTACTACTCTCGCCCAAGCACGCTTAACTTTGGAGTTTGATGGGATCCGGTGCTTTAGTGCTGGTATGATCGCACTTTCGTTTTGTGTGCGTCATCCCTCGCCTTTATTATGCGTCACGGACGGCGTATCGACGACCGGGGACCCCCTGGTGCGCCGAAAACCCTCGAGCGATCTCGGAATCGCCATTCTCGGATCTCTCCGATGCCCACGAGGCCGACCGCGCGCGGACACGACAAGTGTCGGGCTGAAACCCTCGAACTTTTCGATCGGACTCGGAATCGCTATTGCGACCCCATTCGAAAAGCTCTCGGAGCCCCACGAGGACTGACTGCGTGGCGGTCACGACAAATTCGAGGCCCAAAACCATCGCCTCGGAGGTCGGCGGGAGAGGTTTTGGTTCTTTCGGGGCACAAAAGGAGTGCAAACGAGGACTTCCCGGGGTCACCCATCCTAGTACTACTCTCGCCCAAGCGCGCTTAACCCGGAGTTACGATGGGATCGGTGCTTTAGTGCTGGTATGATGCCTTTTCGTTTTGTGTCGTCATCCCTCGCCTTCCCTTTATGCGCGTCACGGACGGCGTGTCGGCGACCGGGGACCCCCGTGCGCCCGAAACCCTCGAAGCGATCTCGGAATCGCCATTCTCGGATCTCTCCGATGCCCCCGAGGCCGACCGCGCGGGGACACGACAAGTGTGCGCTGAAACCCTCAGAACTTTCTCGATCGGACTCGGAATCGCTATTGCGACCCCATTCCGGAAAGCTCTCTCGGAGCCCCACGAGACTGACTGCGTAGCGGTCACGACAAATTCGAGGCCAAAACCCATCGCCGGAGGTCGGGGACGGAGAGGTTTTGGTCTTTCGGGGGGCAAAAAGGAGTGCAACACGAGGATGTAACACCCCTCATTTCGATTTTTTAGTATAAGTTTCTAGTTGATAATGTAAGTATCTATTTTAAATTTGATAAAAAGTCAAAGTATGAATCTGAGAACTTATTCATAAGAGTTGGGGATTTGTTAAAAGAAAAATCTGAGGGACCTATATGTAAACCCTAAGGACTAAATCGTAAATATGATAAAAACAAGGACTAAACTGTAAAATGTACAAAAATACAAACTTCACCGTTTAAGCCTCTCTGCCTTCGTTCTTAAGGAAGCAGAGAAGGCAGCTAAATGGATGATCAAAGAAAGAAAGAAAGAAAGAAAGAAAAAGAAGAAGAAGAAGAAGAAGAAGAAGAAGAAGAAGAAAAGAAAAAAATTGGGGTTTTAGGGTTCTTGCTTTAATCTTTTCATTTCGGATCAAAATTCTCAAAGGCAAGTGTTCTAACCCCATCCTACAGATTTTTTTTAGTCTCTGTTTTTTATGTTGAATCAAAATAAATTGAAGGATTTCTATTTAGAAACTGATATGTCTCTCTTTGGACATAGAACCATGGATTCTGAAGTTTTTTTTTCGGTAAACTGACCCCTATACACTGTTTCAGCTATAAGTTTTAGTACAAAATGTGAATTCGGGCAGAAACTATTTTGTTTGAAATTAGACTCTTATATCTTCCTTTTGACACTGATTTTGTAGATTTTGGACACCGAATACTTACCCAAACATCTGATTCAATTGAGCCTATAGACGCTGTAAAACAGGGTTCGAGATTTCTGACCTGTCGATACTAAAATGCCTATAACTCCCTGTTGAAAATTCTGAATTGTACCAAACTGATTTTATTTGAAACTAGACTTGAAAATATTTCTTTTGACTTATAGTTTGAAAATTTTGGATTTCAATTGCCTACCCTATTGTCTGTTGAATCCGACCCTATAAATTCTGCAAACCAGTGATTGTGTTTTTGATCTTGTGTTACCAAATCAAAGGTAACTCCGCGTTGGGAACCCTGTTTCGTATGAAATTTGTTCCATCAGAATATAGATTGATATATGGTTCGACCATAGTTTTCTTATGGGTATTGGAGCATAATTGATATTCTGAAATATTTGTTTGATGTGCCACTGGAATTCTGTCGAAAATCGAGCTTTGGTCGATTTAGCATATTCTACTCCGTTCCTTTGGATATTTGAATTCGTTTAACCTTCTTATTGGATTTGAGCTAAATATGATTGCTTGGAAATTCCTGTACACTCTTTTTTATTTCATTCCAAATCGAATACATTTGTGAGAGATTTGTTCTTTGTTTCGTATTGTTTTGAAAAAAGGCACATGCTGCGTTCGTTGTTCAGCGTGTGCTTCGATATATGCTACTTATTGTTAAAACTGCCCTCTTGTACTCTGGTGTATGGGATTGTGCGGACCTTTGCCAGAAATGGTAAAGGGTATCGCTTATTACCCGCTCCGTGGGGTCCCGCTCTGTGGGATCGCTTATTACCGCTCTGTGGGGTCCGCTCAGGTGGGATATTCGGACCTTTGGGATATGCTTAGAGCCTGCGATGCTCTGCGAGCCCCTCGACTTCACCTAGGCGTGGGTGGATGGATCTCCCAGGCGTGGGAGACTTTTTTTGTCAGTGGTCATTCAGAAATGGATGAATCACATTCTTTGAGATCCCACCACACCTTCTATATGTTTGATATGACATCGAGTTTTGGTGAGTTGTTTCTGTTTCATGCTCTGGATAAGAATGATATGATTACAGCGTCAAGGATGACGTTTGAGCTTCATGCGATATTTGTTTTGATATGCTCGATATGCTTCTTCATTCACTGATGATTTTGCTTGAAATGTTCCATATGCCGTTGATATGTTTGAACATTTTATATGCCATTGATAAGCTCGATATGTTACCTTTATTCTTGATATGCTCCAATTACTCTATGCCCCAATCTGTGGGGAACCAAATATGTAAGATTGAAAGGACAATTGTGTTTCTGCTCTTAATGATATTATGTCTACGAAATCGTATATTCTGCCTTGTATTTTGGAACTGTATCTCTTTGGAAGTTGTACTATTTTGATATGGATATGTTAGTCACTTCTTTGAGCTCTTTATGCTCACCCGTTTGTTGATAAATTTTTTTTAGGGATAGCATATTGCTTGCTTAAATGTTAAGATTGGGATTGGCGATTGGAAATTTTTAGAAGATTTTGGGCAGATCTTTGTTAGCATATGTGTATTTGTTGTATAAGATACTCTGAATCTTATGAAATGTGACGATGAATCTAAACCTGTGGATTTTGTGTAAGATAAAGGATCCCTCATGTATAGGATTTTGGTATGTTAAGTTAAATTCGTGTAATGATATGATCTTATGGTAATCGTTGGTTTGGTGACTGCATAGACTTCCCCATTTGTGAATTTATGTTGTGGTTATTATTTTGATGAGTTGAGTTCTGATTGTATGAATTATCGAGTGATGTGTGGTATGTTTATGAATTACACAGGGTTATGAATTTGTAAACTATAGAGGTGAAATTTTGATCTGAATGTTTTCTTAGTGACCTCAAATGTGTGCTTGGATCCTGGGTTAGTTATGATGAAAATTTTAAATATTGTCGATATTTTTAGGGGCGTGACAGAGGTGGTATCAGAGCATTGTTTGAGGATCTTAAAATATTTGATATGTTGGCGTGCAAAATATATTGAGGTCAGTGATAATGATTGGTGGAAATTTTCTTTGATGCATTTTAGGAATCTAGGATGATGAGGACATATGGTCCTCCTATTTCATTTGTTTTGATTAATTAAGGGGATGAAAGGGTTGATCGAGGATACAAAATCAGAGTAGAATGATGATGAAAACATGGTGAAACAAATTTCATTGGTGGTAGAAAAAAGCGGATGATGCAAACAGAGAAGATATTTGATGTACAAAATTTTTCTAATGATTGAAAGATTTCTTTTTCCTCCTTATATTGGAAGTAGAGGTTTGATCATTAATGGCAACAAAGAAAATAATTTTTTGGAGATCGATTGTTACGAATGATAAGGACAAGTTTACCAATAAAAATATGATTGGAAATGAATGAGAAAGTAATAACAATAGTGTCAAGACATTTGGATTTGAAAAGGAAAGTCATCATTGCAAAAAGACTCAATCATATGTGAATTGCAAGTTAAGTTATGAAACATGTTAGTGTTTTTTGGTGGTTGGGGCATGTTTTGGTTGTGGAAAGTTGGATCATCAAATAAAAGATTGCCCTTTGAGGAAGGAAAAAAGAGCCACTGTCTCCTAGACCCTCAGCCCATGCTAGAGTATGCGCTATCTTTGAACAAGATTCTAAAGCTTCTAAATCGGTGGTGGTGGAAGGTATTCTTCATGTTTCTAAAAGAAATGCAAAATTTTTGTTTGATCCGGCTCCAACTTATCGTTTGTTTCACAATACTTTGCTTGTCACTTGGATATTCTACCTAAACCCTGGATTATATGTTATATGTAACAACTGCTGTTGGAGATTCATTGGCAACAAACTTGGTCTACCCATCTTGTTTGATCTCTATTGGGGACCACGAACTCCTTTGCTGATTTGATTCTCCTAGAGATCCGGGGCTTTGATATTATACTTGGCATGGATTGGTTATCTTCTCATCACGCTAGTATTGATTGTTACAAAAAAAATAATTACTTTTCTGCATACCGGATCACCTATATTTTTCTTTGAGGGCATTAGGCATGATTTGCCTCCTTGCTTGATATCGGCACTTCAAGTTTATCGTCTTATGCAGAAAGGTTGTTTTTTTGTTATATGGTGTGTGTAAAGGAGCATTCAAATCAGGAAACCCATCTAGATGAAATTGTAGTGGTCAAAGAATTCCCGATGTATTCCCGGATGACTTGCCTGGTTTACCTCTAGATAGAGAGGGTGAATTTGCTATTGATCTGGTCTCCAATACAACCCCAATATCTAAGCCTCCTTACAGAATGGCACCACTCGAGCTAGAGGAATTAAAGAAGCAAATACAAGAATTATTAGATAAGGGTTTCAAACGACCTAGTGTATCCCCATGGGGTACTCCGGTACTATTAGTGAAGAAGAAGGATGGAACATTTAGGCTTTGTATTGATTATAGACAGTTGAATCAGGTGACCATCAAAAATAAGTATCCCATACCTAAAATCGATGATTTGTTTGATCAACTGCAGGGTGCACAAGTATTCTCTAAGATTGACCTGAGGTCAGGTTACTATCAGTTGAAGATCAAGGAGGAGGATATTTCAAAAACGACTTTTTAGAACTTCGATATGGTCATTATGAATTCTTGGTGATGCCTTTCGGTTTGACAAATTCCCTGCAGCTTTTATGGAACTAATGAATAGGATATTTCAACCGCTCTTGGATATCTGTGTAATTGTATTTATTGATGACATATTGGTGTATTCAAAAAGTAATCGAGAGCATGAGGAACACTTGAGAGATGTGTTGTCCATACTAAGAGAAAAGAAGTTGTATGCGAAGTTTGACAAATGTGAATTTTGGTTGAATGAAGTTGCTTTCTTAGGCCATGTGATTTGAGGGAAGGGTATATCTGTTGATCCACGGGAAAATAGAAGCTGTAGTTGAATGGGAAGTACCAACAAATGTAACAGAAGTTGAAGCTTTTTGGGCATGGCAGGTTATTACAAGAGATTTGTTGAGGATTTTTTCTCAGAATGCTCAACCTCTCACCAACCTCACTAAAAAGAATATGAAATTTGTATGGGGTGATGATTGTGAGCAAAGTTTTCAAGAGTTAAAAAGAAGATTGACTAGTGCCCCTATTCTCACTATTCCAAGTGGTAGTGAGGGATTTGTAGTTTATCTTGATGCTTCAAGAAAAGGCCTAGGATGTGTTTTTTTGATGCAGGAAGGAGAGTAATTGCTTATGCTTCTAGGCAACTTAAAGGTTATGAATTGAATTATCAACTCATGATTTGGAAATAGCAGCAATTATTTTTTGCTCTAAAGATTTGGAGACATTATTTGTATGGTCGACGGTTTGAAATCTTCAATGATCACAAGAGTTTAAAATACATTTTCACTCAGAAAGAGTTAAACATGAGGCAGTGAAGATGGATAGAACTTCTGAAGGATTATGATTGTGCCATCCGTTATCACCGGGCAAAGCCAATGTTGTGGTGATGCACTTAGTAGGAAATCTACAAGTTTTATGGCTAGTCTGGTTTGTGAAGCAATGGAAGTTATTAGAAGAAAATTTTGATTTGAAAGCTTTGAGGAAAAGCAAGACTTCGATGATATTGATGGCCTCCATTCAAGTGCAATCCGATCTTATTCAACAAATTAAGGAAGGACAATTACGAGATCCACATTTAATCTACTTGAGGAATAAAGTAGAAAAGGAATTGAAGCCCAAAATTTCAAGTTTCAAAGGATGGCCTATTGAGATTTGGGGAGAGGGTATGTGTACCAAATGAACGGATATCAAGAATCAAATCCTAAAGGAAAGTCATACTTCAAAGTACACCATACATCTGGGAGCACTAAGATGTATAGAGATCTTCAAAGTCATTATTGGTGGGAAGGCATGAAGAAGGAAATTGCAATGTATGTTTCAAAATGTTTGACTTGTCGACAAATCAAAGTAGAACACCAAAGACACGGAGGGTTGTTACAACCTTTAGATATTCTGAATGGAAATGGGAATGCATTACTATGGATTTTGTTTCAGGACTACCCAGAACCTCTAAAAAGCATGATGCTATTTGGGTTATCATTGATAGGTTAACAAAATCTGCACATTTCCTACCGATTAATATGACTTATTAAGCTTGATAGACTTGCAGATTTATATGTCGGTGAAATAGTAAGACTTCATGGTATTCCAAAGGAGATCATCTCGATAGAGACTCAGATTTCTCTCTAGATTCGGAGAAGATTACAGGAATCTATGGGCACTAAAGTTAAGTTTAGTTATGCATATCATCCTCCAGATTGATGGTGGTCGGAAAGAACAATTCAAACACTTGAGGATTTGCTTAGAGCCTATGTTATGGATTGGAAAGGTGAATGGGATAAGGATATTTCACTTGTTGAGTTCACTTATAATAATAGTTATCATTCAAGTATTCAGATGGCTCCTTATGAAGATTTATATGGTAGAAAGTGCATAACACCTATATGTTGGGAAGAAGTTGGTGATGAAAAGCTGTTAGCACGGGGACAAGGTACAAGAAACTTCGAGAAAATTCAAGTTATAAGAAAAAGGTTAAAAACTGCTTAGAGTCGTCAAAAGAGTTATGCCGACAATAGAAGGCGAGATATTGAGTTTGAAATCGGAGATTTTTTGTATTCTTGAAAGTCTCCCCTTCCAAAGGCATTATTAGGTTTGGGAAGAAAGGAAAGTTAAGCCCCAGATTTATTAGACCTTTTGAGGTTCTCGAGAGGGTTGGTTACGTAAACTACAGGATTGCCTTGCCACCAACATTGAGTCATGTCCATGATATATTTCATGTCTCGATGATTAGGAAGTATATATATGACCCTTCTCACATCATTAAGTATGAGCTGGTGGAGATTGATAAAGATTTATCTTATGTGGAAGAGCCTATTCAGATCGTTGATAAGAAAAAAAAAAGTCCTAAGGAATGGGTCATCTCTTTGGTTCAAGTAATTTGGAGACATCATTCGGAGAGGAAACAACTTGGGAGCTAGAGGAGGAAATGAAAAAAAGGTGTACCCCCATCTTTTCATCGATAGAGGTACGATAAATTTAGAGGACTAAATTTTTCTTTTAAGGGGGGGAGAGTGTAACACCCCTCATTTCCGAATTTTCATATAAATTTCTGGTGATAATGTAAGCATTTATTTTAAATTGACAAAAGAAATAGAGTATGAATCAGAGGTAACTTATTTGTAAGATTTGGGAGATCTGTTCAAAAAAAAAAAAAAAAGAATCTGAGGACCTATATGTAAACCCTAAGGACTTAATCGTGAATATGATAAAAACAAGGACTAAACTGCAAAACACACAAAATGACAAATTTCACCGTTTAAGCCTCTCTGCCTTCGTTCTTAAGGAAGCAGAGAAGGCAGCTCGTGGGTGATCAAAGAAAGAAAGAAAGAAAGAAAGAAAGAAGAAGAAGAAGAAGAAGAAGAAGAAGAAGAAGAAGAGAAAAAAATTGGGGTTTTTAGGGTTCTTGCTTTAATCTTTTCACTTCGGGTCAAAATTCTCAAAGGCAAGTGTTCTAACCCCATCCTACAGAATTTTTAGTCTCTGTTTTTATTTGAATCAAAATAAATTGAAGGATTTCTATTTAGAAACTGATATGTCTCTCTTTGGACATAGAACCATGGATTTTGAAGCCTTTCTCGGTAAACTGACCCCTATACACTGTTTCAGCTATAAGTTTTAGTACAAAATGTGAATTCGGGTAGGAACTATTTTGTTTGAAAATTAGACTCTTATATCTTCCTGTTGACACTGATTTTGTAGATTTTGGACACCGAATACTTACCCAAACATCTGATTCAATTGAGCCTATAGACGCTGTAAAACAGGGTTCGTGATTTCTGACCTGTCGATACTAAAATGCCTATAACTCCCTGTTGAAAATTCTGAATTGTACCAAACTGATTTTATTTGAAACTAGACTTGAAAATATTTCTTTTGACTTATAGTTTGAAAATTTTGGATTTCAATTGCCTACCCTATTGTCTGTTGAATCCGACCCTATAAATTCTGCAAACCAGTGATTGTGTTTTTGATCTTGTGTTACCAAATCAAAGGTAACTCCGCGTTGGGAACCCTGTTTCGTATGAAATTTGTTCCATCAGAATATAGATTGATATATGGTTCGACCATAGTTTTCTTATGGGTATTGGAGCATAACTGATATTCTGAAATATTTGTTTGATGTGCCACTGGAATTCTGTCCGAAATCGAGCTTTGGTCGATTTCGCATATTCTGCTCCGTTCCTTTGGATATTTGAATTCGTTTAACCTTCTTATTGGATTTGAGCTAAATATGATTGCTTGGAAATTCCTGTACACTCTTGTTTTTATTTCATTCCAAATCTTAATACATTTGTGAGAGATTTGTTCTTTGTTTCGTATTGTTTCGAAAAGGCACATGCACGTTCGTTGTTCCGCGTGTGCTTCCGATATATGCTACTTATTGTTAAAACTGCCCTCTTGTACTCTGGTGTATGGGATTGTCTGGACCTTTGCAGAAATGGTAAAGGGTATGCGCTTATTACCCGCTCCGTGGGGTCCCTCTCGTGGGATGCGCTTATTACCCGCTCTGTGGGGTCCCGCTCCATGGGATATGCTTAGAGCCTGCGATGCTCTGCCGCCCCCCTCGACTTCACCTAGGCGTGGGTGGATGGATCTCCCGGGCGTGGGAGACTTTTGTCGGTGGTCATTCAGAAATGGATGAATCACATTACATTTGAGATCCCACCACACCTTCTATATGTTTGATATGACATCGAGTTTTGGTGAGTTGTTTTGTTCATGCTCGGATAAGAATGATATGATTGCAACGTCAAGGACGACGTTTGAGCTTCTGTATGATATTTGTTTTGATATGCTCGATATGCTTCATTCATTCGATGATTTTGCTTGAAATGTTCCATATGCCGTTGATATGCTTTGAACATTTTATATGCCATTGATAAGCTCCGATATGTTACCTTTGTTCTTGATATGCTCCAATTACTCTATGCCCCAATCTGTCGGGGAACCAAATATGTAAGATTGAAAGGACAATTGTGTTTCTGCTCTTAATGATATTATGTCTACGAAATCGTATATTCTGTCTTGTATTTTGGAACTGTATCTCTTTGGAAGTTGTACTATTTTGATATGGATATGTTAGTCACTTCTTCGAGCTCTTTATGCTCACCCCGTTTGTTGATAAATTTTTCAGGATAGCATATTGCTTGCTTAAATGTTAAGATTGGGCTGAGGCGGTGGAAAGTTTAGAAGATTTTGGGCAGATCTTTGTTAGCATATGTGTATTTGTTGTATAAGATACTCTGCATCTTATGGAATGTGACGATGAATCTAAACCTGTGGATTTTGTGTAAGAAAAGGATCCCTCATGTATAGGATTTTGGTATGTTAAGTTAAATTCGAGTAATGATATGATCTTATGGTAATCGTTGGTTTGGTGACTGCATAGACTTCCCCATTTATGAATTTATGTTGTGGTTATTATTTTGTTGAGTTGAGTTCTGATTGTATGAATTATCGAGTAATGTGTGGTATGTTTATGAATTGCACAGGGTTATGAATTTGTAAACTATAGAGGTGAAATTTTGATCTGAATGTTTTCTTAGTGATCTCAAATGTGTGCTTGGATCCTGGGTTAGTTATGATGCAAATTTTAAATATTGTCGATATTTTGAGGGGCGTGACAGAGGTGGTATCAGAGCATTGTTTGAGGATCACTGAAATATTTGATATGTTGACGTGCAAAATATATTGAGGTCCAGTGATAATTATTGGTGGAAATTTTCTTTGATGCATTTTAGGAATCTAGGATGATGAGGACATATGGTCCTCCTATTTCATTTGTTTTTGATTAATTAAGGGGGATGAAAGGGTTGATCGAGGATACAAAATCAGAGTAGCGCGATGAAAACATGGTGAACCAAATTTCATTGGTGGTAGAAAAACGGATGATGCAAACAGAGAAGATATTTGATGTACAAAATTTTTCTAATGATTGAAAGATTTCTTTTTCCTCCTTATATTAGAAGTAGAGGCTGATCATTAATGGCAACAAAGAAAATAATTTTTGGAGATCAGTGTTACGAATGATAAGGACAAGTTTACCAATAAAAATATGATTGGAAATGAATCAGAAAGTAATAACAATAGTGTCAAGACATTTGGATTTGAAAAGGAAAGTCATCGCAAAAGACTCAATCATATGTGAATTGCAAGTTAAGTTATGAAACATGTTAGTGTTTTCGGGTGACTGGGGCATGTTTTGGTTGTGGAAAGTTGGATCATCAAATAAAAGATTGCCCTTTGAGGAAGAAGAAAGAGCCACTGTCTCCTAGACCCTCAGCCCATGCTAGAGTGTACGCTATCACTGAACAAGATTCTAAAGCTTCTAAATCAGTGGTGGAAGGTATTCTTCATGTTTCTAAAAGAAATGCAAAATTTTTGTTTGATCCCGGCTCCAACTTATCGTTTGTTTCACAATACTTTGCTTGTCACTTGGATATTCTACCTAAACCCCTGGATTATATGTTATATGTAACAACTGCTGTTGGAGATTCATTGGCAACAAACTTGGTCTACCCATCTTGTTTGATCTCTATTGGGGACCACGAACTCCTTGCTGATTTGATTCTCCTAGAGATCCAGGGCTTTGATATTATACTTGGCATGGATTGGTTATCTTCTCATCACGCTAGTATTGATTGTTACAAAAAAATAATTACTTTCTGCATACCAGATCAGCCTATATTTTTCTTTGAGGGCATTAGGCATGATTTGCCTCCTTGCTTGATATCAGCACTTCAAGTTTATCGTCTTATGCAGAAAGGTTGTTTTTGTTATATGGTGTGTGTAAAGGAGCATTCAAATCAGGAAACCCAACTAGATGAAATTGTAGTGGTCAAAGAATTCCCTGATATATTCCCAGATGACTTGCCTGGTTTACCTCTAGATAGAGAGGGTGAATTTGCTATTGATCTGGTCTCCAATACAACCCCAATATCTAAGCCTCCCTACAGAATGGCACCACTCGAGCTAGAGGAATTAAAGAAGCAAATACAAGAATTATTAGATAAGGGTTTCATACGACCCAGTGTATCCCCATGGGGTGCTCCGGTACTATTAGTTTTTTTGGTAAGTAAAAGTAAATTGATTATGTGTAAAGTTTCTACAAATAGCTTTATCTATACAAGTCATAGACAAAGCCATGTAACTCATAGAGTGCGAATGCGATAGTTATGACTACACATGTTGTAGACTATAACTCCTAATTATAATCAAAATAGAAAATGTTTATCCAGATATATCAAAATTTGGCATCATTCCCAAGATCTTTAGCTAATAGCAAAATTAAAATTGATAAAAATATATTTTTCTCTTTGGGTAAAGTGCTCCGTTTTGAGATCTTGCTCCATCTGAGGATCTTGAGTCTCTAATAATCTCTTTCAATAGGTGAGCATTGTTTGTGTGTTGACATTTAAAGATTACATTACATCTCTCCTTCCACATCCACCAAATAAGCGATCGAAAGTAACCTTTGCCGGTTGTGTGAGAGGACCTTTTCTTGAGAAACATTGCATGAGTTCGCCTAGTTCTTGGTGCAAGTTTGGTTGTGCGGCAGTCTATTGAGTTCAAATGTTTGGAGAATCTCCTTCCATATCCATTTTGTATAATCACAAAGCAAAATAAAGGTGGTCAACAGTTTCTTCTTGTTGCATACAAAGGGAGCATCGGTTAACATGATAGATACCTCTTCTTTTCATATTGTCTATTGTAGGTAGTTTATTGAGAAGGGCCTGCCATGTACATAAGGAATGTCTTTGTGATCCCGGTCGATCCCATGTCCAACTGCTTGGGACCCACTTGTTATTTCTTTGCCTAATTTGATTCCATGCAGATGTGGCACTAAATTTGCCATTGTCATGAGGCCAAATAAGTTTATCCGAAGAGTTGTTCGTGATTGGAATAGCTATAATAGTCGGCCAAAGTGATAACATTTTGGGGAAATAGGATTAGGGAGACACAGTGTACAGATTAGCAATGAACTCGAAACCTTCCAATCTTTGGGAGCCCAGAGATCTTTTAAGTATTCTGTCACCATATAATTGAAATATACTCTTCCCATTCACCCAAGGATCGTACCACATATTAGTACTAGTTCAGGAAGAGATTGCATAGGAAATGTGTTTGATTAGCCAATTCCTTGCCTTTAAAATTCCTTTCCAAGTCAGAGTGGTATGTTCTTGTTGAAATTTCCCAGATTGATTCTTTTTGAAAGATACCTAGCAGAAACCCAAAGTGACCATAAGGAACATTTGTTTTGCAAAAGATCCCACAATTGCTGCACGGACATGCTTGATTCCAATCTCTAGTATTTCTCAAGTTTAGCCCCCCTTCATCTTTCGGTTTACAAATGCTATCCCAATTTACCATATGCATTGCCTTATCATTTGTGCCATTCGGAAGAAGTTCATTAATAACCATTCAATATCTTGGAGAAGTCCAGCAGGTAGAAGAAATGCATTACACCAATATATAGAGTAGGAGTGCAATACCGAACGGATGAGTTCGAAGTCGATCCCCGCTTTTGATAGAAACCTATTTTTCCAAGAAGAAATTCTATTCTTTATTTTTTTTTTGCAAGATAGGTGATGGGTGGGTTTTGTGAATGCACGTGGATATGAGAGGAGACCCAAATAAAGGAACTGGCAAGCTTCCCTCACTAACCCCAAAGTTTGTGCAATAAAGACATTATCCTCAACGTAAGGGCTCATATATACTTTACTTTTTCGCATGATTTAACTGAAGTCCGAAACCATACCAAAGTCATTCATAATAGTAGCCGGGTTCTTTCTTGAAGTTGGTTCATTTTGGAGAAAAGATAAGTAAGTCATCTGCAAATGTTATATGTGATATATGAAAGAACCAAAGAATGGGTACCTTAATGCTGCCATTTAAGACTGCGTGTTCCAACATACAGCTAAGTCCTTCCATCATAATAGTAAAAAAAGATCTGGAGAGAGTGGATCACCTTGTCGGATGCCATTCGTGCTCCCAAAAAAACCAATTGGTGAGCCATTAAAGAGTATCGAAAACTTTGGAGTTTCCAGGCAAGATTGAATCAATTAACCCATTTGTGGGAAGTTCATATCGAGGAGCATCTTATAGATAAACTTCCTATTAACTGAATCGAAGGCTTTCCGTAAATCAGCTTTAAAACATATTTTTGTCCCTCTTGCTTTTGAATGCAAATCTTTGACCAAGTCATTAGTAAGCAAAATGTTATGATGTATACTTCTCCCTTTGATGAAAGCAGACTTGGTTTGGGCTAATGATCTTGTGTATTACCTTTTGCATTCTATTTGCCAATACTTTGGAGATGATCTTGTAAATAAAGTTGCATAATGATATGGGTCGATAGTTCTCTAGTGAATCAGCCCCTGCATTCTTGAATTAAGGAAATAAAAGTGCAATTCATCTCTCTAAGAATATGACTGAAGAGAAAAAATGTTGGCAAGCCTTGATCACATCATTTCCAATAATAGACCAAGCAGTTTGGTAAAATCAGCTGGAAATCCATCTGGACTGGCTTTTTTTGTGCTTTGGTGACTTAAAGATAACACATACAATTTCGTCATCTGTAATTGGGGCATTGAGGATTGAAATAGCTTCGAATCAAGTTTTCTAGTCGGCTCCACATGAATGTTATTAGGTTTCCCAGCTTGATTGAGTAAGGAATAAAAAATTGCTTTCTGTGTGTGCTTTAACCTCATCCAACTTCTCAATAAGATTATCATCTTTGTCTCTGCATTTTTGTCTGGTTAATAGCCCTTCGAGTAGCAATTGAAGCATAGAAAAATTTTGTATTGGAATCCCCTAGCGTAAGCCAATGTTGTCGAGACTTCTGCTTTGCAAAACTTTCCTCCTGTTTTAAGGCTTGCATGAAGTTATTTCGGCTTCGCCTCTTTGTAGATAATATTTTCATCATTTGGTTGAAGTTGCAGCTCATGTTGCATAGACATTAGTTCCTTTCGCAAAGTTGAACTCACGGTGTTAATATTGCCAAAGGTATTTGTATTCCACTCCTTTAGTCTTTGCTTTTACTGGGCTTTGAGCTTTTGACATAAGATGGGGGGGGATCCATGCACATTAACATTCCAAGCAGATCGATAACATCAAGAAATTGAGGATGAGTACTCCACATGTTAAAGAATCTAAATGGTTTCTTGCCTCTTGGTGTCGCTTTTTTTTCTGCGTGTATATACATTAAAGAATGGTGGAGGAAAAAAAAAGCAAACACCATACTCAAGAAGTGAATCTGGGTAAACTGTTAACCATTCATGATTAATCAAACACCTATCAAGTCGAGCCATTATTTTTCTGTTAGCGACATCTTGATTACTCGGGAGAGCCAATTACCCACAGATTTCATATCAAACAATGCTGCAGTGTCAATGTAATCATTGAACTTTTGAAGTCTGGCTTTACGAAAGTTGTCTACCACCCTTTTTTTCATTTGTGTACCGAACAGTATTAAAGTCTCCAAGAACAATCCAAGGTACATTGAGACAGCCATTTACAATATTAGTCAGGTCGGACCAAAGAGTATTTCTTTCTTGCATCTTGTTTGAAGCATATATACCAGTGAAATTGAATTGTGACCATTCTTTTTATCCTCTACCTTAAGATGAATGAATTGATCAAGTAGCAGAAATAAACCAAGCATTAATAGAGTTAGGATGCCATAAGACCCATATTCTACCAAAAGTGTCATTTGAGTCATTGGTAAACAGTTCTGTGTCCGGCCATATTAAATTCTTTTGAGCTTGAACGCGCGATTGTTTAATTTTTGTTTCCACTAGAATAATAATATCACATGCGGCAGACTTGATTATTCTATTGAGCTCCTGACATTTCTCCTGCTTATTAAGTCCGCGAACATTCTAGCATGTTATCTTCATTAGTAAAAGATAGTAAGGTATTCATCCTACGACTTTGGATGGATTGTACCATCCTTTTTCTTATCTTTCGGTTTTGTATTTTCCTCCCGCACAATATCGTTACCTTTTATGGCTTTATTCCTATATTTATCCACTTCATCTACAGCTTGCAGATTTTTAAACTTTAAAATACCTTGAATCATGTGGTCTTGATTGGCGGGGTTTGTTGAAGTTTCGATAAGATTGTTGCATCACAATATCTGGATTGTACTTGTTGGAGCGATCTCGGCTATAGAGGTTTGTTGGAGCATGAGTTTGTTGAGACAGAATATCCTTGTTGGCAATGTTTGTTGTGGCTTTGAGTTTGTTGAGGAATAATATCCTTGCTAGCGAGATTTGCTTGGACCTGAGTTCGTTGAGCTAGTGTGGATGGATCCGATGATATTGGAAGAGATGAAGTTCCTGACTTATGTTTCTCCTGTCCACTAGTACCATGGGAAACATCTGTTGTGGAAGGCTCTGACATTATAGGTACAGATAAAGTTTTGGAATTGTCCTTCTGTCCGCGGTGCTTTCCTTGCGAGTCGGAATGCTCAATAGTTTTTGCCACCATCGGTGCTGCTGCCATTAGAGAAGAATCACTTTGTTGCTGCCATCGGTGCTATTAGTGAAGAAGAAGGATGGAACATTTAGGCTTTGTATTGATTATAGACAGTTGAATCAGGTGACCATCAAAAATAAGTATCCCATACCTAAAATCGATGATTTGTTTGATCAACTGCAGGGTGCACAAGTATTCTCTAAGATTGACCTGAGGTCAGGTTACTATCAGTTGAAGATCAAGGAGGAGGATATTTCAAAAACAGCTTTTAGAACTCGATATGGTCATTATGAATTCTTGGTGATGCCTTTCGGTTTGACAAATTCCCCTGTAGCTTTTATGGAACTAATGAATAGGATATTTCAACCGCTCTTGGATATCTGTGTAATTGTATTTATTGATGACATATTGGTGTATTCAAAGAGTAATCAGGAGCATGAGGAACACTTGAGAGATATGTTGTCCATACTAAGAGAAAAGAAGTTGTATGCGAAGTTCAGCAAATGTGAATTTTGGTTGAATGAAGTTGCTTTCTTAGGCCATGTGATTTCAGGGAAGGGTATATCTGTTGATCCACGGAAAAATAGAAGCTGTAGTTGAATGGGAAGTACCAACAAATGTAACAGAAGTTCGAAGCTTTTTGGGCATAGCAGGTTATTACAAGAGATTTGTTGAGGGATTTTCTCGAATCGCTCAACCTCTCACCAACCTCACTAAAAAGAATATGAAATTTGTATGGGGTGATGATTGTGAGCAAAGTTTTCAAGAGTTAAAGATTGACTAGTGCCCCTATTCTCACTATTCCAAGTGGTAGTGAGGGATTTGTAGTTTATACTGATGCTTCAAGAAAAGGCCTAGGATGTGTTTTGATGCAGGAAGGGAGAGTAATTGCTTATGCTTCTAGGCAACTTAAAGGTTATGAATTGAATTATCCAACTCATGATTTGGAAATAGCAGCAATTATTTTTGCTCTAAAGATTTGGAGACATTATTTGTATGGTCGACAGTTTGAAATCTTCACTGATCACAAGAGTTTAAAATACATTTTCGCTCAGAAAGAGTTAAACATGAGGCAGTGAAGATGGATAGAACTTCTGAAAGATTATGATTGTGCCATCCGTTATCACCCGGGCAAAGCCAATGTTGTAGCTGATGCACTTAGTACGAAATCTACAAGTTTTATGGCTAGTCTGGTTGTGAAGCAATGGAAGTTATTAGAAGAAAATTTTGATTTGAAAGCTTTGAGGAAAGAGCAAGACTCGATGATATTGATGGCCTCCATTCAAGTGCAATCCGATCTTATTCAACAAATTAAGGAAGGACAATTACGAGATCCACATTTAATCTACTTGAGGAATAAAGTAGAAAAGGAATTGAAGCCACAATTTCAAGATTCAAAGGATGGCCTATTGAGATTTGGGGAGAGGGTATGTGTACCAAATGAACCAGATATCAAGAATCAAATCCTAAAGGAAAGTCATACTTCAAAGTACACCATACATCCTGGGAGCACTAAGATGTATAGAGATCTTCAAAGTCATTATTGGTGGGAAGGCATGAAGAAGGAAATTGCAATGTATGTTTCAAAATGTTTGACTTGTTAGTAAATCAAAGTAGAACACCAAAGACCTGGAGGGTTGTTACAACCTTTAGATATTCCTGAATGGAAATGGGAATGCATTACTATGGATTTTGTTTCAGGACTACCCAGAACCTCTAAAAAGCATGATGCTATTTGGGTTATCATTGATAGGTTAACAAAATCTGCACATTTCCTACCGATTAATATGACTTATTCGCTTGATAGACTTACAGATTTATATGTCAGTGAAATAGTAAGACTTCATGGTATTCCAAAGGAGATCATCTCTGATAGAGACTCCAGATCATCTCTCTAGATTCTAGAGATCATCTCTCGGAGCCCCACGAGACTGACTGCGTAGCGGTCACGACAAATTTCGAGGCCCAAAACCATCGCCTCGGAGGTCAACGGGAGAGGTTTTGGTCACTCGGGGCACAAAAAGGAGTGCAACACGAGGGCTTCCCAGGGGGTCACCCATCCTAGTACTACTCTAGCCCAAGCACGCTTGACTTCAGAGTTCTGATGGGATCCGGTGCTTTAGTGCTGGTATGATCGCACTCGTTTTGTGTGCGTCGTCCCTCGCCTTTGTGCACGTCACGAACGGCATATCGACGACCGTGGACCCTCGCGCACCCTGAAACCGTCGAATGATCTTGGAATCGCCATTCTCGGATCTCTCCGATGCCCACGAGGCCGACCGCGCACCGAACACGACAAGCGTGAGCCGAAAGCTTCTGAACTTTCTCGATCGGACTCGGAATCGCTATTGCGACCCCATTCCGTAAAGCTCTCTCGGAGCCCCACGAGACTGACTGCGTACCGGTCATGGCAAATTTCGAGGCCCAAAACCATCGCCTCGGAGATCGACGGGAGAGGTTTTGGTCTCTCGGGGCACAAAAAGGAGTGCAACACGAGGACTTCCCAGGGGGTCACCCATCCTAGTACTACTCTCGCCCAAGCACGCTTGACTTCGGAGTTCTGATGGGATCCGGTGCTTTAGTGCTGGTATGATCGCTTTTCGTTTTTTTGCGTCGTCCCTCGCCTTTATTGCACGCGTCACGGACGGCGTATCGACGACCGGGGACCCTCGCGCCCGAAACCCTCGAAGCGATCTCGGAATCGCCATTCTCGGATCTCTCCGATGCCCACGAGGCCGACCGCGACCGGGGACACGACAAGCGTGCGCGCCTAAACCCTCAGAACATTCTCGATCGGTTCGGAATCGCTATTGCGACCCCATTCAGGAAGCTCTCTCTGAGCCCCACGAGACTGACTGCGTGGCGGTCACGCAAATTTCAAGGCCCAAAACTAACGCCTCGGAGGTCAACGGGAGAGGTTTTGGTCGCTTCGGGGCACAAAAGGAGTGCAACACGAGGACTTCCAGGGGTCACTCATCCTAGTACTACTCTCGCCCAAAGCACGCTTCGACTTGAGGAGTTACGATGGGATCCGGTGCTTTAGTGCTGGTATGATCGCACTCGTTTTTGTGTGCGTCGTACCTCGCCTTTGTACGCGTCGCGGGACGGCGTGTCGACGACCGGGGACCCTCGCGCACCCCGAAACCCTCGAACGATCTCTGAATCGCCATTCTCGGATCTCTCCGATGCCCACGAGGCCGACCGCGCACCGGACACGACAAGCGTGCGCCGAAAGCTTCTGATCTTTCTCGATCGGACTCAGAATCACTATTGCGACCCCATTCCAGAAAGCTCTCTCAGAGCCCCACGAGACTGACTGCGTAGCGGTCACGGCAAATGTCGAGGCCCAAAACCATCGCCTCGGAGGTCGATGGGGGAGGTTTTGGTCGCTCGGGGCACAAAAAGGAGTGTAACACGAGGACTTCCCAGGGGGTCACCCATCCTAGTACTACTCTCGCCCAAGCACCCTTACCTTCGGGGTTCTGATGGGATCCGGTGCTTTAGAGCTGGTATGATCGCACTCGTTTTGTGTGCGTCGTACCTCGCCTTTGTGCACGTCACGGACGGCGTATCGACGACCGGGGACCCTCGCGCACGCCGAAACCCTCGAACGATCTCTGAATCGCCATTCTCGGATCTCTCCGATGCCCACGAGGTCGACCGCACACCAGACACGATAAGCGTGCGCCTAAACCCTCAGAACATTCTCGATCGGACTCGGAATCGCTATTGCGACCCCATTCCGGAGAGCTCTCTCGGAGCCCCACGAGACTGACTGTGTAGCGGTCACGACAAATTTCGAGGCCCCAAACCATCGCCTCGGAGGTCGACGGGAGAGGTTTTGGTCGCTCGGGGCACAAAAAGGAGTGCAACATGAGGACTTCCCTGGGGGTCACCCATCCTAGTACTACTCTCGCCCAAGCATGCTTAACTTCGGAGTTATGATGGGATCCGGTGCTTTAGTGCTGGTATGATCGCACTGGTTTAGTGTGCGTCGTCCCTCGCCTTTGTGCACATCACGGACGGCGATCGACGACCGGGGACCCCCTGGCGCCCCGAAACCCTCGAGCGATTACGGAATCGCCATTCTCGGATCTCTCCGATGCCCACGAGGCCGACCCGGCGCAAGCCGGACCGACAGCGTCTTGAAACCCTCGAACTTTTTCGATCGGACTCGGGATCGCTATTGCGACCCCATTCTGGAAAGCTCTCTCGGAGCCCCACGAGGCCCGACTATGTAGCGGTCACGGCAAATGTCGAGGCCAAAAACCATCGCCCTCGGAGGTCGTGGGGGAGAGGTTTTGGTCGCTTCGGGGCACAAAAAAGGAGTGCAACACGAGGACTTCCAGGGGTCACCCTTCCTAGTACTACTCTCGCCCAAGCTGCGCTTGGCCCGGCGTTCTGATGGGATCCGGTGCTTTTAGTGCTGGTATGATGCTTTTCGTTTTTTGTGTCGTCGTACCTCGCCTTTGTGCCGTCCGCGTCACGGCGTGTCGACGACCGGGGACCCTTGCGCGCCCCAAACCCTCGAGCGATCTCTGAATCGCCATTCTCGGATCTCTCCGATGCCCACGAGGCCGACCGGCGCGACCGGGACACGACAAGCGTCGCCTAAACCCATGAGAACATTCTCGATCGGACTCGGAATCGCTATTGCGACCCCATTGGAAAGCTCTCTCGAGCCCCCCGAGGACCGACTGCGTGGCGGTCACGACAAATTTGGAGGCCCAAAACCATCGCCTCGGAGGTAGCAGGGAGAGGTTTTGGTCGCTTCGGGGGCACAAAAGGAGTGCAACACGAGGACTTCCGGGGGTCACCCATCCTAGTACTACTCTCGCCCGGCACGCTTAGCTTCTAAGTTCGATGGGATCCGATGCTTTTCTTGCTGGTATGATCGCACCCATTTTTGTGTGTCGTCCCCCGCCTTTGTGCACGTCACGGACGGCGATCGACGGCAGGGGACCCTCAGCGCCCGAAACCATCGAGCGATCTCGAATCGCCATTCTCGGATCTCTCCGATACCCACGAGGCCGACGCGCGACCGGACCACGACAAGCGCGCGCGAAACCTTCTGAACTTTCTCGATCGGACTCGGAATCGCTATTGCGACCCCATTCCGGAAAGCTATCTCGGAGCCCCACGAGACTGACTGCGTAGCGGTCACGACAAATTTCGAGGCCCAAAACCATCGCCTCGGAGGTCGACGGGAGAGGTTTTGGTCGCTCGGGGCACAAAAAGGAGTGCAACACGAGGACTTCCCAGGGGGTCACCCATCCTAGTACTACTCTCGCACAAACACGCTTAACTTCGGAGTTATGATGGGATCCGATGCTTTAATGCTGGTATGAACGCACTCGTTTTGTGTGCGTCGCCCCTCGCCTTTGTACACGTCACGGACGGCGTATCGACGACCGGGGACCCTCGCGCGCCCCGAAACCCTCGAACGATCACGGAATCGCCATTCTCGGATCTCTCCAATGCCCACGAGGCCGGCCGCGCACCGGACACGACAAGCGTGCGCCTAAACCATCAGAACATTCTCGATCGGACTCGGAATCGCTATTGCGACCCCATTCCGGAAAGCTCTCTCGGAGCCCCACGAGACTGATTGCGTAGCAGTCACGGCAAATGTCGATGCCCAAAACCATCGCCTCGCAGGTCGACGGGAGAGGTTTTGGTCGCTCGGGGCACAAAAAGGAGTGTAACACGAGGACTTCCCAGGGGGTCACCCATCCTAGTACTACTCTCGCCCAAGCACGCTTACCTTCGGGGTTCTGATGGGATCCGGTGCTTTAGAGCTGGTATGATCGCACTCGTTTTGTGTGCGTCGTCGTACCTTCGCCTTTGTGTGCGTCCACGGACGGGCGTATCGACGACCGGGGACCCTGGCGCCGCCGAAACCCTCGAGCGATCTCTGAATCGCCATTCTCGGATCTCTCCGATGCCCACGAGGTCGCCCGGCACGGACCACGACAGCGTGTGCGCCTAAACCCTGAGAACATTCTCGATCGGACTCGGAATCGCTATTGCGACCCCATTCGGAAGCTCTCTCGGAGCCCCACGAGACTGACTGCGTGGCGGTCACGACAAATTCGAGGCCCCAAACCATCGCCTCGGAGGTCGGCGGGAGAGGTTTTGGTAATTTCGGGGCACAAAAGGAGTGCAACACGAGGACTTCCTGGGGGTCACCCATCCTAGTACTACTCGCGCACAAACATGCTTAACCGGAGTTATGATGGGATCCGATGCTTTTAATGCTGGTATGAGCGCTTTTCGTTTTGTGTGCGTCGCCCCTCGCCTTTTGTACGTGCGTCACCGGACGGCGTATCGGGCGACGACCAGGGGACCCGGCGGCGCCCGAAACCCTCGAGCGATCTCGGAATCGCCATTCTCGGATCTCTCCAATGCCCACGAGGCGACCGCGCGCTGCCGGACACGACAAGCGTGCGCCTAAACCATCGAGAACATTTTCTCGATCGGACTCGGAATCGCTATTGCGACCCCATTCGGAAAGCTCTCTCGGAGCCCCACGAGACTGATTGCGTAGCGGTCACGGCAAAATGTCGATGCCCAAAACCATCGCCTCGCCGCGGAGGTCGGCGGGAGAGGTTTTGGTCATTTCGGGGCACAAAAGGAGTGCAACACGAGGACTTCCCAGGGGTCACCCATCCTAGTACTACTCTAGTCCAAGCACGCTTAACCGGAGTTCTGATGGGATCCGGTGCTTTAGTGCTGGTATGATCGCTTTTCGTTTTGTGTGCGTCGTCCCTCGCCTTTTGTGCCGCGTCACGGACGGCGTGTCGACGACCGGGGACCCTCGCGCACCCGAAACCCTCGAGCGATCTCTGAATCGCCATTCTTGGATCTCTCCGATGCCCACGAGGCGGCCGGCTGACCGGACACGACAAGCGTGCGCCTAAACCCTCAGAACATTCTCGATCGGTTCGGAATCGCTATTGCGACCCCATTCGGAAAGCTCTCTGGAGCCCCACGAGACTGACTGCGTGGCGGTCACAGCAAATTTCGAGGCCCAAAACTAACGCCTCGGAGGTCAACGGGAGAGGTTTTGGTGGCTTCGGGGCACAAAAAGGAGTGCAACGCGAGGACTTCCGAGGGTCACCCATCCTAGTACTACTCTCGCCCAAGCACGCTTAACCCGGAGTTATGATGGGATCCGGTGCTTTAGTGCTAGTATGATCACACTCGTTTTGTGTGCGTCGCCCCTCGCCTTTGTGCACGTCCGCGGACGGCGTATCGACGACCGGGGACCCTTGCGCGCCCCGAAACCCTCGAACGATCAAGGAATCGCCATTCTCGGATCTCTCCGATGCCCACGAGGCCGACCACGCACCGGACACGACAACGTGCGCCGAAACCCTCAGAACTTTCTCGATCGGACTCGGAATCGTTATTGCGTCCCCATTCCGGAAAGCTCTCTCGGAGCCCCACGAGACTGACTGCGTAGCTGTCACGGCAAATGTCGAGGCCCAAAACCATCGCCTCGGAGGTCGACGGGAGAGGTTTTGGTCGCTAGGGGCACAAAAACGAGTGTAACACGAGGACTTCCCTGGGGGTCACCCATCCTAGTACTAGTCTCGCCCAAGCACGCTTACCTTCGGAGTTCTGATGGGATCAGGTGCTTTAGAGCTGGTAAGATCGCACTCGTTTTGTGTGCGTCGTACCTCGCCTTTGTGCACATCACGGATGGCGTATCGACGACCGGGGACCCTCGCGCACCCCGAAACCCTCGAACGATCTTTGAATCGCCATTCTCGGATCTCTCCGATGCCCACGAGGCCGACCGCGCACCGGACACGACAAGCGTGCGCCTAAACCCTCAGAACATTCTCGATCGGTTCGGAATCGCTATTGCGATCCCCATTTAGGAAAGCTCTCTCGGAGCCCCACGAGACTGACTACGTGGCGGTCACCGACAAATTTCGAGGCCCAAAACCATCGCCTCGGAGGTTGGTTGACGGGAGAGGTTTTGGTCTTTCGGGGCAAAAAAGGAGTGCAACACGAGGACTTCCGGGGGGGTCACCCATCCTAGTACTACTCTCGCCCGAAGCAGCTTAACCGGAGTTTTGATGGGATCGGTGCTTTAGTGCTGGTATGATCGCACTCATTTTTTGTGCGTCGTCCCTCGCCTTTGTGCACGTCACGGGCGGCGTATCGACGGCCGGGGGACCCCGTGGCGCCCGAAACCCTCGAGCGATCTCGGAATCGCCATTCTAGGATCTCTCCGATGCCCACGAGGCCGACCGCGCACCGGGACCCGACAAGCGTCGCGAAACCCTCAGAACTTTTCGATCGAACTTCGGAATCGCTATTGCGACCCCATTCGGAAAGCTCTCGAAGAGCCCACGAGACTGACTGCGTGGCGGTCACTACAAATTTCGAAGCCCAAAACCATCGCCTCGGAGGTCGGCCGGGAGAGGTTTTGGTCGCTCGGGGCAAAAAAAGGAGTGCAACACGAGGACTTCCCAGGGGTCACCCATCCTAGTACTACTCTCGCCCAAGCACGCTTGACTTCGGAGTTCTGATGGGATCGGTGCTTCGAGTGCTGGTATGATCGAACTTCGTTTTTGTGTCGTCGTCCCTCACCTTTGTGCGCGTCACGGACGGCGTATCGACGACCAGGGGACCCTCTGCGCCCGAAACCGTCGAGCGATCTCGGAATCGCCATTCTCGGAACTTTTCCGATGCCCACGAGGCCGACCGCGCACGGATATGACAAAGCGTCGGCGAAACCTTCTGAACTTTTTCGATGGGACTCGGAATCACTATTGCGACCCCATTCGGAAAAGCTCTCTCGAGCCCCATGAGACTGACTGCGTGGCGGTCACGGCAAATTCAAGGCCCAAAACCATCGCCTCGGTGGTCGACGGAGGAGGTTTTTGGTGGCTCGGGGCACAAAAAGGAGTGCAACACGAGGACTTCCAGGGGTTACCCATCCTAGTACTACTCGCCCAAACACACTTAACCCGTGAGTTCTGATGGGATCCGGTGCATTAGTGCTGGTATGATCGCACTCGTTTTGTGTGCGTTGTCCCTCGTCTTTGTGCACGTCTCCGGATAGCGTGTCGACGACAAGGGGACCCTCGGCGCCCCGAAACCCTCGAGCGATCTCTGAATCGCCATTCTCGGATCTCTCCGATGCCCACGAGGCCGACCCGGCGCGACGGACACGACAAGCGTCGCCTAAACCCTCTGAACTTTCTTGTCCGGACTCGGAATCGCTATTGCGACCCCATTCGGAAAGCTCTCTCGGAGCCCCATGAGCGTGGCGACAGCAAAAGCGGTCACGACAAATTCGAGGCCCAAAACCATCCCAGTACTACTCTCGCCCAAGCACTCTTGACGGTTTCTGATGGGATCGGTGCCGAGTGCTGGTATGATCGCTTTTCGTTTTTGTGTGCGTCGTCCCTCGCCTTTATTGCCGTCGCGGACGGCGTGTCGACGACCGGGGACCCTCGCACGCCCCGAAACCGTCGAACGATCTCGGAATCGCCCTTCTCGGATCTCTCCGATGCCCACGAGGCCGACCGCGCACTGGACACGACAAGCGTGCGCCAAAACCTTCTGAACATTCTCGATCGGACTCGGAATCGCTATTGCGACCCCATTCTGGGAAGCTCTCTCGGAGCCCCACGAGACTGACTGCGTAGCGGTCACGACAAATTTCGAGGCACAAAACAATTGCCTCGGAGGTTGACAGAAGAGGTTTTGGTTGCTCGGGGCACAAAAAGGAGTGCAACAAGAGGACTTCCCAGGTGGTCACCCATCCTAGTACTACTCTCGCCCAGGCACGCTTAACTTCGGAGTTCTGATGGGATCCGGTGCTTTAGTGCAGGTATGATCGCACTCATTTTGTGTGCGTCGTCCCTCGCCTTTGTGCACATCACGGACGGCGTATCGACGACCGGGGACCCTCGCGCGCCCCGAAACCCTCGAACGATCTCGGAATCGCCATTCTCGGATCTCTCCGATGCCCACGAGGCCGACCCGCACCGGACAAGACAACGTGCGCCGAAACCCTCAGAACTTTCTCGATCGGACTCGGAATCGCTATTGCGACCCCATTCCGGAAAGCTCTCTCGGAGCCCCACGAGACTGACTGCATAGCAGTCACGGCAAATTTCGAGGCCCAAAACCATCGCCTCGGACGTCGACGGAAGAGGTTTTGGTGGCTCGGGGCACAAAAAGGAGTGCAACACGAGGACTTCCCAGGGGGTCACCCATCCTAGTACTACTCTCGCCCAAGCACGCTTGACTTCGGAGTTCTGATGGGATCCAGTGCTTTAGTGCTGGTATGATCGCACTCGTTTTGTGTGCGTCGTCCCTCGCCTTTGTGCATGTCATGGAAGGCGTATCGACGACCGAGGACCCTCGCGTGCCCCGAAACCCTCGAACGATCTCTGAATCGCCATTCTCGGATCTCTCCGTTGCCCACAAGGCCGACCGCGCACCGGACACGACAAGCGTGCGCCTAAATCCTCAGAACTTTCTTGATCGGACTCGGAATCGCTATTGCGACCCCATTCCGGAAAGCTCTCTCGGAGCCCCATGAGACTGACAGCATAGCGGTCACGACAAATTTCGAGGCCCAAAACCATCCCAGTACTACTCTCGCCCAAGCACTCTTGACTTCGGATTTCTGATGGGATCCGGTGCATTAGTGCTGGTATGATCGCACTCGGTTTGTGTGCGTTGTCCCTCGTCTTTGTGCACGTCACGGATAGCGTATCGACGACCGGGGACCCTCGCGCGCCCCGAAACCCTCGAACGATCTCTGAATCGCCATTCTCGGATCTCTCCGATGCCCACGAGGCCGACCGCGCACCGGACACGACAAGCGTGCGCCTAAACCCTCAGAACATTCTTGATCGGACTCGGAATCGCTATTGCGACCCCATTCCGGAAAGCTCTCTCGGAGCCCCATGAGACTGACAGCATAGCGGTCACGACAAATTTCGAGGCCCAAAACCATCCCAGTACTACTCTCGCCCAAGCACTCTTGACTTCGGATTTCTGATGGGATCCGGTGCTTCAGTGCTGGTATGATCGCACTCGTTTTGTGTGCGTCGTCCCTCACCTTTGTGCACGTCACGGACGGCGTATCGACGACCGGGGACCCTCGCACGCCCCGAAACCGTCGAACGATCTCGGAATCGCCCTTCTCGGATCTCTCCGATGCCCACGAGGCCGACCGCGCACTGGACACGACAAGCGTGCGCCGAAACCTTCTGAACATTCTCGATCGGACTCGGAATCGCTATTGCGACCCCATTCAGGAAAGCTCTCTCGGAGCCCCACGAGACTGACTGCGTAGCGGTCACGACAAATTTCGAGGCCCAAAACAATCGCCTCGGAGGTTGACGGAAGAGGTTTTGGTTGCTCGGGGCACAAAAAGGAGTGCAACAAGAGGACTTCCGGTGGTCACCCATCCTAGTACTACTCTCGCCCAAGCGCGCTTAACCCGGAGTTCTGATGGGATCCGGTGCTTTAGTGCTGGTATGATCGCACTCATTTTGTGTGCGTCGTCCCTCGCCTTTGTTACGCGTCGCGGGGCGTGTCGACGACCGGGGACCCTGCGGCGCCCCGAAACCCTCGAGCGATCTCGGAATCGCCATTCTCGGATCTCTCCGATGCCCCCGAGGCCGACCGGCGCACCGGACAAGACAGCGTCGCCCGAAACCCTCAGAACTTTCTCGATCGGACTCGGAATGCTAGCTATTGCGACCCCATTAGGAAAGCTCTCTCGAGCCCCACGAGGACTGACTGCGTGGCAGTCGGCAAATTCGAGGCCCAAAACCATCGCCTCGGACGTCGGCGGAAGAGGTTTTGGTGCTTTCGGGGCACAAAAAGGAGTGCAACATGAGGACTTCAGGGGTCACCCATCCTAGTACTACTCTCGCCCAAGCACGCTTGACTTGACCGGAGTTCTGATGGGATCGGTGCTTTAGTGCTGGTATGATGCTTTTCGTTTTTTGTGTGCATCGTCCCTCGCCTTTGTGCATGTCATGGAAGGCGTATCGACGATAGGGACCCTCGCGTGCCCCGAAACCCTCGAGCGATCTCTGAATCGCCATTCTCGGATCTCTCCGTTGCCCTGAGGCCGACCGGCGCGCCGGGACGACAAGCGTCGCGAAACCCTCAAAACTTTCTCGATCGGACTCGGAATCGCTATTGCGACCCCATTCCGGAAAGCTCTCTCGGAACCCCACGAGACTGACTGCGTAGCGGTCATGGCAAATTTCGAGGCCCAAAACCATCGCCTCGGGAGGTCGACGGAGAGGTTTTTTGGTGCTTTCGGGCACAAAAGGAGTGCAACATGAGGACCTCCCAGGGGTCACCCATTCTAGTACTACTCTCGCCCAAACACGTTTGACCGGAGTTCTGATGGGATCCGGTGCTTTAGTGCTGGTATGATCGCTTTTCGTTTTGTGTGCGGCGTCCCTCATAACTTTGTGCATGTCGCGGACGGTGTATCGACGATCGGGGACCCTCGTGCGCCCCGAAACCGTCGAACGATCTCGGAATCGCCATTCTCAGATCTCTCCGATGCCAACAAGGCCGACCGCGCACCGGACACGACAAGCGTGCGCCGAAACCTTCTGAACTTTCTCGATCGGATTCGGAATCGCTATTGCGACCTCATTCTGGAAAGCTCTCTCGGAGCCCCACGAGACTGACTGCGTAGTGGTCACGACAAATTTCGAGGCCCAAAACAATCGCCTCGGAGGTCGACGGGAGAGGTTTTGGTCGCTCGGGGCACAAAAAGCAGTGCAACACGAGGACTTCCCAGGGGGTCACCCATCCTAGTACTACTCTCGCCCAAGCACGCTTGACTTCGGAGTTCTGATGGGATCGGTGCTTTAGTGCTGGTATGATCGCTTTTCGTTTTTGTGTCGTCGTCCCTCGCCTTTGTATTGTCATGGAAGGCGTATCGGCGACCGAGGGACCCTCGCGTGCCCGAAACCCTCGAGCGATCTCTGAATCGCCATTCTCGGATCTCTCCGATGCCCACGAGGCCGACCCGCGCGCCGGGACACGACAGCGTGCGCGATACCCTCAAAACTTTTTCGATCGTCGGTTCGGAATGGCTATTGCGACCCCATTCGGAAAAGCTCTCGAGCCCCACGAGACTGACTTCATAGCGGTCACGGCAAATTTCGAGGCCCAAAACCATCTTCTCGGAGGTCGACGAGAGAGGTTTTGGTCGGGCACAAAAAGGAGTGCAACATGAGGACTTCCCAGGGGGTCACCCATTCTAGTACTACTCTCGCCCAAGCACGCATGACTTCGGAGTTCTGATGGGATCCTGTGCTTTAGTGCTGGTATGATCGCACTCGTTTTGTGTGCGTCGTCCCTCGCCTTTGTGCACGTCACGGACGGTGTATCGACGATTGGGGACCCTCGTGCGCCCCGAAACCGTCGAACGATCTCGGAATCGCCATTCTCGGATCTCTCCGATGCCCACAAGGCCGACCGCGCACCGGACACGACAAGCGTGCGCCGAAACCTTCTGAACTTTCTCTATCGGATTCGGAATCGCTATTGCGACCCCATTCTGGAAAGCTCTCTCGGAGCCCCACGAGACTGACTGCGTAGTGGTCACGACAAATTTCGAGGCCCAAAACAATCGCCTCGGAGGTCGACGGGAGAGGTTTTTTTGGTCGCATTTCGGGGCACAAAAAGGAGTGCAACACGAGGACTTCAGGGGGGTCACCCATCCTAGAACTACTCTCGCCCAGGCACCCTTAACTTGGGGTTCTGATGGGATCCGGTGCCTTAGTGCTGGTATGATCGAACTTTTCGTTTTGTGTCGTCGTCCCTCGCCTTTGTGCGCGTCACGGACGGCGTATCGACGACCGGGGACCCCCTGGCGCCCCGAAACCCTCGAGCGATCTCTGAATCGCCATTCTCGGATCTCTCCGATGCCCACGAGGCCGACGCGCGATCCGGACCACGACAAGCGTCTTGAAACCTTCTGAACTTTCTCGATCGGACTCGGAATCGCTATTGCGACCCCATTCTGGAATGCTCTCTCGGAGCCCCATGAGACAGACTGCGTAGCGGTCACGACAAATTTCGAGGCCCAAAACAATCTCCTCGGAGGTCGACGGGAGAGGTTTTGGTCGCTCGGGGCACAAAAAGAGTGCAACACGAGGACTTCCCAGGGGGTCACCCATCCTAGTACTACTCTCGCCTAGGCACGTTTAACTTCGGAGTTCTGATGGGATCTGGTACTTTAGTGCTGGTATGATCGCACTCATTTTGTGTGCGTCGTCCCTCGCCTTTGTGCAGGTCACGGACGGCGTATCGATGACCGAGGACCCTCGCGCGCACCGAAACCCTCGAACGATCTCGGAATCGGTATTTTTGGATCTCTCCGATGCCCACGTGGCCGACCGCGCACCGGACACGACAACGTGCGCCGAAACCCTCAGAACATTCTCGATCGGACTCGGAATCGCTATTGCGACCCCATTCTGGAAAGCTCTCTCGCAGCCCCACGAGACTGACTGCGTAGCGGTCACGGCAAATTTCGAGGCCCAAAACCATCGCCTCGGAGGTCGACGGGAGAGGTTTTGGTGCTTCGGGGCCCAAAGGAGTGCAACACGAGGACTTCGGGGGGGGTCACCATCCTAGTACTACTCTCGCCCAAGCACTCTTGACTTCCCGGGTTCTGATGGGATCGGTGCTTGAGTGCTGGTATGATCGCTTTTCGTTTTGTGTCGTCGTCCCTCGCCTTTATGCCGCGTCGCGGACGGCGTCGAGGACTGGGGACCCTCGCGACCCGCGCCCGAAACCGTCGAGCGATCTCGGAATCGCCATTCTCGGATATCTCCGATGCCCACGAGGCCGACCGACCGCACACTGGACCACGACAAGCGTGCGCGAAACCTTCTGAACATTCTCGATCCGGACTCGGAATCGCTATTGCGACCCCATTCTGGAAAGCTCTCTCGGAGCCCCCGAGGACTGACTGCGTGGCGGTCGCGACAAATTACGAGGCCCAAAACAATCGCCTCGGAGGTCGGCGGAAAAGGTTTTTTGGTTTTCGGGGCACAAAAGGAGTGCAACGAGGACTTCCCAGGGGTCACCCATCCTAGTACTACTCTCGCCCAAACGCGCTTAACCGGAGTTCTGATGGGATCCGGTGCTTTAGTGCTGGTATGATCGCACTCGTTTTGTGTGCGTCGTCCCTCGCCTTTTTGTGCGTCGTCCGGACGGCGTATCGACGACAGGGGACCCTCGCGTGCCCCGAAACCCTCGAGCGATCTCCGGAATCGCCATTCTCGGATCTCTCCGATGCCCCAAGGCCGACCGCGCACCCGGACCGACAAGCGTCGCCGAAACCATCTGAACTTTCTCGTCGGACTTCGGAATCGCTATTGCGACCCCATTCCGGAAAGCTCTCTCGGAGCCCCACGAGACTGACTGCTTGGCGGTCACGGCAAATTCGAGGCCCAAAACCATCGCCTCGGAGGTCGGCGAGGAGAGGTTTTGGTGCTTCGGGGCACAAAGGAGTGCAACAACGAGGACTTCCCGGGGGGTCACCCATCCTAGTACTACTCGCCCAAGCACACTTAACCCGGAGTTCGATGGGATCGGTTGCTTTAGTGCTGGTATGATCGCGCTTTTCGTTTTTGTGTGCATTGTCCCTCGTCTTTGTGCCGCGTCCGGACGGCGTATCGACGACCGGGGACCCTGGCGTGCCCCGAAACCCTCGAACAATCTCTGAATCGTCATTCTCGGATCTCTCCGATGCCCACGAGGCCGACCGACCGCGCACGGACCACGACAAGCGTCGCCTAAACCCTCTGAACTTTTCCTCGATCGGACTTCGGAATCGCTATTGCGACCCCATTCGGAAAGCTCTCCGGAGCCCCACGAGGACTGATAAGCGTGGCGGTCACGGCAAATTCGAGGCCCAAAACCATCGCCTCGGAGGTCTATGGGAGAGGTTTTGGTGGCTCGGGTCACAAAAAGGAGTGCAAACACGAGGACTTCGGGGGTCACCCATCCTAGTACTACTCTCGCCCAAGCACGCTTGACCGGAGTTCTGATGGGATCCGGTGCTTTAGTGCTGGTATGATCGCTTTCGTTTTGTGTGCATCGTCCCTCGCCTTTATTGCGCGTCCGGACGGCGTATCGACGACCGGGGACCCTCGCGCGCCCGAAACCATCGAGCGATCTCGGAATCGCCATTCTCGGATCTCTCCGATGCCCACGAGGCCGACCGCGCCTTTGGAGGCGACAAGCGTCTTGCGAAACCTTCTGAACTTTCTCGTCGGACTCGGAATCGCTATTGCGACCTCATTCTGGAAAGCTCTCTCGAGCCCCATGAGACTAACTGCGTGGCGGTCACGGCAAATTCGAGGCCCAAAACCATCGCCTCGGTGGTCGATGGAAGAGGTTTTGGTCACTTTCGGTGCACAAAAGGAGTGCAACACGAGGACTTCCAGGGGTCACCCATCCTAGTACTACTCTCACCCAAGCAGCTTAACTTCGGAGTTCTGATGGGATCCGGTGCTTTTAGTGCTGGTATGATCGCACTTTCGTTTTGTGTGCATTGTCCCTCGTCTTTTGCTGCCGTCACGGACGCGTATCGACGACCAGTGACCCCCTCGCCCCGAAACCCTCAAGCGATCTCTGAATTGCCATTCTCGGATCTCTCCGATGCCCGCCGAGGCCGACCGCGCGCACGGACCGACAAGCGTGCGCCCTAAACCCTCTGAACTTTCTCGATCGGTTCGGAATCGCTATTGCGACCCCATTCGGAAAGCTCTCTCGGAGCCCCGAGACTGACTGCGTGGCGGTCACGACAAATTTCGAGGCTCAAAACCATCGCCTCGGAGTTCGATGGGAGAGGTTTTTGGTGCTTCGGGGCACAAAAGGGTGTGCAACACGAGGACTTCCCAGGGGTCACCCATCCTAGTACTACTCGCGCCCAAACGCAGCAACTTAACCGGAGTTCTGATGGGATCGGTGCTTCGGTGCTGGTATGATCGCTTTTCGTTTTTGTGCGTCGTCCCTCGCCTTTGTGCATGTCACGGACGGCGTATCGACGACCGGGGACCCTCGCCGCGCCCGAAACCGTCGAGCGATCTCGGAATCGCCATTCTCGGATCTCTCCGATGCCCCACGAGGCCCGACCAGCGCTTTGGACCACGACAAGCGTCGCGAAACCCTCTGAACTTTCTCGATCGGACTTGGAATAGCTATTGCGACCCCATTCTGGAAAGCTCTCTCGAAGCCCCATGAGGACTGACTGCGTGGCGGTCACGGCAAAATTCGAGGCCCAAAACCATCGCCTCGGTGGTCGGCGGGAGAGGTTTTGGTCACTTTCGGGGCACAAAAGGAGTGCAACGAGGACTTCCCAGGGGTCACCCATCCTAGTACTACTCTCGCCCAAGCACATGTAACCCGGAGTTCTGATGGGATCCGGTGCTTTAGTGCTGGTATGATCCTTTTCGTTTTGTGTGCGTCGTCCCTCGCCTTTATTGCCGCGTCCCGGACGGTATATCGGGACCGGGGGACCCCTCCTCGGCGCCCGAAACCCTCGAAGCGATCTCGGAATCGCCATTCTCGGATATCTCCGATGCCCCACGAGGCCGACCGCTGCCGGGACCACGACAAGCGTGCGCCGAAACCCTCTGAACATTCTCGATCGAACTCGGAATCGCTATTGCGACCCCATTCGGAAAGCTCTCGGAGCCCCCACGAGGACTGACTGCGTGGCGGTCGCGACAAATTCGAGGCCCAAAACAATCGCCTCGGAGGTCGGCGGGAAAAGGTTTTGGTCGCTTCGGGGCACAAAAGGAGTGCAAACGAGGACTTCCCAAGGGGTCACCATCCTAGTACTACTCTCGCCCAAACGCGCTTAACCGGAGTTCTGATGGGATCGGTGCTTTAGTGCTGGTATGATCGCTTTTCGTTTTGTGTCGTCGTCCCTCGCCTTTATTGCGCGTCACGGACGGCGTATCGACGACCGGGGACCCTGGCGTGCCCGAAACCCTCGAGCGATCTCGGAATCGCCATTCTCGGATCTCTCCGATGCCCACAAGGCCGACCAGCGCCGGACCACGACAAGCGTGCGCCGATACCATCTGAACTTTCTCGATCCGGACTTCGGAATCGCTATTGCGACCCCATTCCGGAAAGCTCTCTCGGAGCCCCACGAGACTGACTGCTTAGCGGTCACGGCAAATTTCGAGGCCCAAAACCATCGCCTCGGAGGTCGACGAGAGAGGTTTTGGTCGCTCGGGGCACAAAAAGGAGTGCAAGACGAGGACTTCCCAGGGGGTCACCCATCCTAGTACTACTCTCGCCCAAGCACACTTAACTTCGGAGTTCTGATGGGATCCGTTGCATTAGTGCTGGTATGATCGCACTCGTTTTGTGTGCATTGTCCCTCGTCTTTGTGCACGTCACGGACAGCGTATCGACGACCGGGGACCCTCGCGTGCCCCGAAACCCTCGAACAATCTCTGAATCGTCATTCTCGGATCTCTCCGATGCCCACGAGGCCGACCGCGCACCGGACACGACAAGCGTGCGCCTAAACCCTCAGAACTTCCTCGATCGGACTCGGAATCGCTATTGCGACCCCATTCCGGAAAGCTCTCTCGGAGCCCCACGAGACTGATAGCGTAGCGGTCACGGCAAATTTCGAGGCCCAAAACCATCGCCTCGGAGGTCTATGGGAGAGGTTTTGGTCGCTCGGGTCACAAAAAGGAGTGCAACACGAGGACTTCCCAGGGGGTCACCCATCCTAGTACTACTCTCGCCCAAGCACGCTTGACTTCGGAGTTCTGATGGGATCCGGTGCTTTAGTGCTGGTATGATCGCACTCGTTTTGTGTGCATCGTCCCTCGCCTTTGTGCACGTCACGGACAGCGTATCGACGACTGGGGACCCTCGCACGCCTCGAAACCATCGAACGATCTCGGAATCGCCATTCTCGGATCTCTCCGATGCCCACGAGGCCGACCGCGCACTGGAGACGACAAGCGTGCACCGAAACCTTCTGAACTTTCTCGATCGGACTCGGAATCGCTATTGCGACCTCATTCTGGAAAGCTCTCTCAGAGCCCCATGAGACTAACTGCGTAGCGGTCACGGCAAATTTCGAGGCCCAAAACCATCGCCTCGGTGGTCGATGGAAGAGGTTTTGGTCACTCGGTGCACAAAAAGGAGTGCAACACGAGGACTTCCCAGGGGGTCACCCATCCTAGTACTACTCTCACCCAAGCACACTTAACTTCGGAGTTCTGATTGGATCCGGTGCATTAGTGCTGGTATGATCGCACTCGTTTTGTGTGCATTGTCCCTCGTCTTTGTGCTCGTCACGGACAGCGTATCGACGACCGTGGACCCTCGCGCGCCCCGAAACCCTCAAACGATCTCTGAATTGCCATTCTCGGATCTCTCCGATGCCCACGAGGCCGACCGCGCACCAGACACGACAAGCGTGCGCCTAAACCCTCAGAACTTTCTCGATCGGACTCGGAATCGCTATTGCGACCCCATTCCGGAAAGCTCTCTCGGAGCCCCACGAGACTGACCGCGTAGCGGTCACGACAAATTTCGAGGCTCAAAACCATCGCCTCGGAGTTCGATGGGAGAGGTTTTGGTCGCTCGGGGCACAAAAAGGTGTGCAACACGAGGACTTCCCAGGGGGTCACCCATCCTAGTACTACTCTCGCCCAAGCACGCTTGACTTCGGAGTTCTGATGGGATCCGGTGCTTCAGTGCTGGTATGATCGCTTTTCGTTTTGTGTGCGTCGTCCCTCGCCTTTATTGCCGCGTCCGCGGACGGGTGTATCGACGACGGGGACCCTCGCTGCCCCGAAACCGTCGAGCGATCTCGGAATGCCATTCTCGGATCTCTCCGATGCCCCGAGGCCGACCGGCGCCTTTGGACCCGACAAGCGTCGCGAAACCTTCTGAACTTTCTCGATCGGACTTGGAATAGCTATTGCGACCTCATTCTGGAAAGCTCTCTCGAAGCCCCATGAGACTGACTGCGTAGCGGTCACGGCAAATTTCGAGGCCCAAAACCATCGCCTCGGTGGTCGACGGAAGAGGTTTTGGTCACTCGGTGCACAAAAAGGAGTGCAACACGAGGACTTCCCAGGGGGTCACCCATCCTAGTACTACTCTCGCCCAAGCACATGTAACTTCGGAGTTCTGATGGGATCCGATGCATTAGTGCTGGTATGATGCTTTTCGTTTTGTGTGCGTTGTCCCTCGTCTTTGTGCGTCGCGTCACGGACGGTATCGGCGACCGGGGACTCTGGCGGCGCTCTGAAACCCTCGAGCGATCTCTGAATCGCCATTCTCGGATCTCTCCGATGCCCCCGAGGCCGACCGCGCACGGACCACGACAAGCGGCGCCCTAAACCCTCAGAACTTTCTCGTCCGGACTCGGAATCGCTATTGCGACCCCATTCGGAAAGCTCTCTCGGAGCCCAGCGAGACTGAGTCCGTAGCGGTCACGACAAATTTCGAGGCCCAAAACAATCGCCTCCGAGGAGGTTCGGCGGGAGAGGTTTTGGTGCTTTTCGGGGCACAAAAGGAGTGCAACGCGAGGACTTCCCGGGGGTCACCCATCCTAGTACTACTCTCGCCCGGGCGCGCTTAACCGGAGTTCTGATGGGATCCGGTGCTTTTAGTGCAGGTATGATCGCACTCATTTTGTGTCGTCGTCCCTCGCCTTTGTGCGCGTCGCGGACGGCGTATTGATGACCGGGGACCCTCGGCGCCCGAAACCCTCGAGCGATCTCCGGAATCGCCATTCTCGGATCTCTCCGATGCCCACGAGGCCGACCGCGCACGGACGACAGCGCGTCGCGGAACCCTCGAGAACTTTCTCGATCGGACTCGGAATCGCTATTGCGACCCCATTTCGGAAAAGCTCTCTGGAGCCCCACGAGACTGACTACGTGGCGGTCACGGCAAATTTTGAGGCCCAAAACCATCGCCTCGGAGGTCGGCAAGGGGGAGGAGGTTTTGGTAATTTCGGGCACAAAAGGAGTGCAACACGAGGACTTCCCGGGGTCACCCATCAAATCTTTGTTGAATCTCGGATTTTCATGATGAAATCAATTGTCATTTGTTATCTAATCTATGTGTTGAGATAAGTGTGCAGGATTAACTTCGATGAAAGACAAGCAGCAGGTGTTGCTTGCGGAGTCAAGATCATGATCACGTTGGGAGTTGAGAGTTGACGGAAGTTCGGACGGTCGTCGGAGGTTCAGCGAGAACAGATCTGAGAAGTCCAGAAGCTTGCCAAGCGAAGCTCGTCGGAACTCGCCAAGTGGATCGTCGCAAAGTCCAGGAGTTTGCCGGATGTCTGCAGAAGGATCACCGAGGGTTCATCGGATGATCAACGGAAATTCGCCAGAAACTCGCTGGAAGAAGCGATTGACGCATCGGTGCCAAGTTGCAGAAGTTGTCTTAGATTTAATCGTAGTTAGCACGTTGATTAAGCTTGAAAATGGGAGGTGATCCCATTAGCTTAATCTTGGGGCAATTGGGCCCCTGAAAAGATTGAAATTGGGCCGAATGGAACTAACCATTCGGACCCGATTCTACACCAGCGGTGCAACCGCCTAAACGGGAGGAGGTGCAACCGCGAGGAACTCGTCTCCCAGCGAGGCTGGGCGGTGCAACCGCTCAGCCAGGAGGTGCAACCGCCCGAGCTTCGGTCTTCGAGCTAGGCTGGGCGGTGCAACCTCTCTGAAGAAGGTAGCACCGCGCTGGCTTCGGTCTTGGCCCTTGATCAGGCGGTGCAACCGCCCTGACGAAGGTGCAACCTTTGGGCTCGATCTCGAGCTCCAGCGGCGGTGCAACTTCTCTAGTCAAGAAGGTGCAACCGCTGATCCGGAATTCGGGATTTGATCGATTTGTCGTTTTGAGCTCAAATTTGAATTGGGTTGGGGCCTATAAATACCCCACCCATTCAGCACTGAAAAGACACAGATCTACACGAATTCTTGATCTTTTCAGTGATTCTAAAACTCAAATTTGTGTAAAGTCCTAAAGTTCTCCTCTTTCTGTTCTTCAAGTCTTGAGTTGTAAAAGAGGGAAAAGGATCTGTAAAGGGTTGTCTCATGTGCCCGTCAAAGGAGAGGAACTGTAAAGGGCAGTTAGCCTTAGCCCATTGAAGGAAGGCAGCTAGTTGGCGTCGGTGACCTCGTCGGAGGAGGAAGCCAAAAGTGGAGTAGGTCAAGACTGGCCGAACCACTCTAAATCTCTGGTTTGCTTTTTTGCTTGAGCACTTTATCATTACTGCAAACTTCCTACATAGCTACTGCCCTCTGGCGCTTTTCTGAGCGAGTCTCTAAACTCTTATCTTTCGAATCTGCATTCAGGCGTAAATCAGTGTCTTGAATGCGATCTTTACGCTGCAGTTTATGTTTACGTTTTGATTCCATTTATAACTGCAAATTATCTTCTGCGTATTCAAAGCGCTTTTCAAAATTCAAAACTGCGTTTAGGCGTAAAATTACGTTTTGGCGTAAAACTGCGTTTAGGCGATAAAACAGCGTTTAGGCATAAAAACTGCGTTTAGGCGTAAAATTCGTTTAGACATAAAATAGCGTTTAGGCATAAAACTGCATTTAGGCATAAAACTGCGTTTAGGCGTAAAACTGCGTTTAGGCGAAAAACTGCGTTTAGGCGTAAATCAGCTTTCCTCATTACAATCATCAGATTTCAGTTTACGTTTACATCTTGATTTCAACTGCATACTGCCTTCTACGATTTTACAAAGCGAGTTTCAAAGTTTAGGCGTAAATCTGTGTTTAGGCGTAAATTTGCGTTTAGGCGTAAATCTCGTTTAGGCGTAAATCTGCTTTTGCAGATTACTTTTTTTACTATACAATAGCAGCACACTGTCTTTAAACTTTTGTCTAAACTAGTGATTTCTGAATCGACACTTAAGGCGTAAATCTGTTTCTTCGATCTGAACATCAGATTTCAGTTTCGCCCGATATTCTGGTTTTCATCATTATTGCAAACTGCCTGCATAGATTGACTGAAACCTTGCTTAGTTGTCCTTATCATTCAAAGCGCGGCAGCGCCGGTTAAAGGGCGGCCTACTGTGGCGGCGGCCAGATCTAGGCTGACGGTACTGTAGCGACAACCATATCTCCCTAAAGGCGATCTAACTCCTGCAGCGTCGGCTTTCTCCCCCGGCGAAGGCGAAGACACTGTAGAGGTGATCAGATCTCCCAAGGGCGACAGTACTGTGGCGGCGGCGACGACACTATAGCAGCGACCAGATCTCTGTGGCGTCGACTTCTCCCAAAGGCGGCGATACTGTAGCCGCAACCATAAATCCCTAGGGTGGCCGGTACCATAGCGGCGATCTAATATACTGCAGCGGTGGCTTTTCCCAATGGCGTCGTTTCGTGGCGGCGACCGGAAGGCGATCAAACATGGCAGCGATGGCCCCTAGGGCTAGCGATGGTGGCGGAGAGGGTTGAAAGCGATGGCAAGGCTCCCCCGCTACCCCCAAGTTGCTCTTCAACATATCTTTTCAGAGAAACTCCTTCGACCAACCAGCATCGAAGCAGGTCGGCGCTCTAGATCGCGACAGCCTGATCAGCGGAAATTAGCGGCTTCGCTGGAAGAAGCGATTGACCTTATCGGTGCCAAGTTGCAGAAGTTGTCTTAGATTTGTCGTAGTTAGCACGTTGATTAAGCTTGAAAATGGGAGGTGATCCCATTAGCTTAATCTTGGGGCAATTGGGCCCCCTGAAAAGATTGAAATTGGGCGAATGGAACTAACCATTGGGACCACGATTACACCAGGCGGTGAACCGCCTAGGCCGAGGAGGTGCAACCGCTAGGAACTCGTCTCCAGTGAGGCAGGGCGGTGCAACCGCTCAACTAGGAAGGTGCAACCGCCCGAGCTTCGGTCTTCGAGCTAGGCGGGCGGTGTAACCTCGACGAAAAATGCAGCACCACGAGCTCGGTCTTGGCGCGGTCGGTGATGTAACCGCCCACGGCGAGAGAGGTGCAACCACACAGGCTCGATCTCGAGCTCAGCCGGGCGGTGCAACCTCTCGATCAAGAGGTGCAACCTTTGATCGAGGAATTCGGGGATTTGATCGATTGATCGTTTTGAGCTCCAAATTTGAACTGGGTTGGGGCCTATAAATACCCCACCCATTCAGCACTGAAAAAGACACAGATCTACACGAATTCTTGATCTTTTCAGTGATTCTAAACTCAAATTTGTGTAAAGTCCTAAAGTTCTCCTCTTTCTGTTCTTCAAGTCTTGAGTTGTAAAGAGGAGAGAAAGGATCTGTAAGGGTTGTCTCTGTGCCGTCAAAGGAGAGGAACTGTAAAGGGCAGTTAGCCTTAGCCCATTGAAGGAAGGCAGCTAGTTGGCGTCGGTGACCTCGTGGGAGGAGGAAGCCAAAAGTGGAGTGGTCAAGACTGACCGAACCACTCTAAATCTCTGGTTTGCTTTTGCTTGAGCACTTTATCATTACTGCAAACCTCCTACACATAGCTACTGCCCTCTGGCTTTTCTGAGCGAGTCTCTAAACTCTTATCTTTCGAATCTGCATTCAGGCGTAAATCAGTGTCGCCGTGCGATCTTTACGCTGCAGTTTATGTTTACGTTTTGATTCCATTTATAACTGCAAATTATCTTCTGCGTATTCATAAAACGCTTTTCAAAATTCAAAACTACGTTTAGACGTAAAATTACGTTTTGACGTAAAATTGCGTTTAGACGTAAAACAGCGTTTAGACGCAAAACTGCGTTTAGACGTAAAATTGCGTTTAGACATAAAATAGCGTTTAGACGCAAAACTGCATTTAGACGCAAAACTGCGTTTAGACGTAAAACTTCGTTTAGACGAAAAACTGCGTTTAGACGTAAATCGGCTTTCCTCGTACAATCATCAGATTTCAGTTTACGTTTACATCTTGATTTCAACTGCATACTGCCTTCTACGATTTTACAAAGCGAGTTTCAAAGTTTAGGCGTAAATCTGTGTTTAGGCGTAAATTTGCGTTTAGGCGTAAATCTCGTTTAGGCGTAAATCTGCTTTTGCAGATTACTTTTTGAGCTATACAATAGCAGCACACTGTCTTTAAACTTTTGTCTAAACTAGTGATTTCTGAATCGACACTTAAGGCGTAAATCTGTTTCTTAAATCTGAACATCAGATTTCAGTTTGCGCCGATATTCTGGTTTTCATCATTATTGCAAACTGCCTGCATAGATTGACTGAAACCTTGCTTAGTTGTCCTTATCATTCAAACGCAGCCTTCGGTTAAAGGGCGACGCTACTGTAGCGGCGGCGGCCCAGATCTAGGGCGACGGTACTGTAGCGACAACCATATCTCCCTAAGGCGATCTAACTCCTGCAGCGTCGGCTTTCTCCCACGAGCGAAGGGCGAAGACACTGTAGAGGTGATCAGATCTCCCAAGGACGACAGTACTGTAGCGGCGGCGACGACACTATAGCAGCGACCAGATCTCTGTAGCGTCGACTTCTCCCCAAGGGCGACGATACTGTAGCCGCAACCATAAATCCCTAGGGTGACGGTACCATAGCGGCGATCTAATATACTGCAGCGGTGGCTTTTCCCAATGGCGTCGTTTCTGTAGCGGCGACCAGAGCGATCAAACATGGCAGCGATGGCCCCTAGGGCTGGCGATGGTGGCGAGAAGGGTTGAAAGCGATGGCAAAGGCTCCCTACGCTACCCCCAAGTTGCTCTTCCAACATATCTTTCGAGGAGAAACTCCTTGACCAACCAGCATCAAAGCGGTCGCGCTCTAGATGTGACGCCTGCTCTCATTTCCAGCGATCCTCGGCCTTGGACTAGCCTCTTCAAGGCTCGGTTGGAAGTCAGATCTAAGCTTGGAATTCTTTACTCAGTTCGGTGATAATAAGAATTGCTGTATATGAGGCTGTTGATTCATTGAGCTTATTGAGACATGGTCTATGGCGATTGTTGGCTATGTGGTAGGTCTCAAAACATCTTATTTCCCACTATCCTCATTTATCAAAACTCGATGGGGAATATCGTCATTTGATCTTCATATCTTTGGAGAACGGATTCTTTGTTTGCAAGCTATACTACGAAGAAGATTTGCAGCGAATCCTCGAAGGATTACGGACTATCATGGTCATCCAATGATTTCTGGCGTTGGTCTCGATGTCCGTTTGGAGTTAGATAGCCTACAGATCTATTCCATTATGGGTATCCTTTCAAGGACTGCCTCTACATCTTTGGGTCGACGTTTTATTGCAAAGTTATGCAGCACTGGGGACGACCACTCTACATCGACAAAACAGCGGCGGCTCGGGGCAGAGATTAGCATTTGCGAGCATGTGTGCTTGTTTCTTCCGATGAAGATCTTCTAATGAGGTTTTCTATCGTGATCTTGATGGGAAACTTTCGGAAGGTACATGTCTCATATTCTGGAAGCCCAAGCGATGTCGGCGTTGCTTATCTTTTGGTCATCCAAATGGAGCTTGTCGACAAACCCCAAATCCAACCACAAAGGTCTATCGACCCGTCAAGCCCCTCGACAACAAAGTGATTCTTCTCTAATGGCAGCAGCACCGATGGTGGCAAAAACTATTGAGCATTCCGGCTCGCTTAAGGAAAGCACCATGAGGACAGAAGGACAATTCCAAAACTTTATCTATACCTATAATGTGAGCCTTCCCACAAGAGAGGTTTCCCATGGTACTAGTGGGCCGGGGAGAAACATAAGTCGGGGAACTTCATCTCTTCCAATATCGCCGGATCCATCACACTAGCTCAGCGAACTCGGGTCCAAGCAAATCTAAGCTAGCAAGGATATTATTCCTCAACAAACTCAGGCCACAACAAACATTGCCAACAAGGATATTCTGTCTCAACAAACTCATGCTCCAACAAACCTCTCTAGCGGTTGCTCCAACAAGTACTATCCGGGATATTGTGATGCAACAATCTTATCGAGCTTCAACAAACCCCTGCCAATCAAGACCACATGATTCAAGGTATTTTTAAAGTTTAAAAATCTGCAAGCTGTAGATGAAGTGGATAAATATAGGAATAAAAGCCATAAAAGGTAAGGATATTGTGCGGGAGGAAAATACAAAACGAAAGATAAAGAAAAAGGATGGTACAATCCATCCAAAGTCGTAGGATGAATAACCTTACTATCTTTTACTAATGAAGATAACATCTTTGGAATGTTCAGCGGACTTAATAAGCGAGGAGAAATGCCGGGGAGCTCAATAGAATAATCAAGTCTGCCGCGCATGTGATATTGTTATTCTAGTGGAAACAAAAATTAAACAATGGCGTTCAAGCTCAAAAAAAATTTAATATGGTAGGACCTTGAAGCTGTTTACCAATGATTCAAATGACACTTTTGGTAGAATATGGGTCTTATGGCATCTAACTCTATTAATGCTTGGTTTATTTTTGCTCTTGATCAATTCATTCATCTTAAGGTAGAGGATAAAAAGAATGGTTTGTCAATTCAATTTCTTTGGTATATATGCTTCAAACGGTATGCAAGAAAGAAATACTCTTTGGTGCGGCGACTAATATTGTAAATGGCTGTCTCAATGTACCTTGGATTGTTCTTGGAGACTTTAATACTGTTAATTACACAAATGAAAAAAGCAGGGTGGTAGACAACTTTTGAAAGCCGACTTCAAAAAGTTCAATGATTACATTGACACTGCAGCATTGTTTGATATGAAATCTGTGGGTAATTGGCTCTCTGGAGTAATCAAAGGTCTTGCTAACAGAAAATAATAATTTCGACTTGATAGGTGTTTGATTAATCATGAATGGTTAACGGTTTACCCAGATTCACTTCTTGAGTATGGTGCTCCTTTGTTTTCGACCATTCTTTAATGTATATATACGCAGAAAGCGACACCAAGAGGCAAAAACCATTTAGATTCTTTAACATGTGGAGTACTCATCCTCAATTTCTTGATGTTATCGGATCTGCTTGGAATGTTAATGTGCATGGATCCCCCCTTACATCTTATGTCAAAAGCTCAAAGCCTGTAAAAGCGACACTAAAAGTGGAATACAAATACCTTTGGCAATATTAACACCGAGTTCAACTTTGAGAAAAGGAACTAATGTCTTTGCAACATGAGCTGCAACTTGACCAAATGATGAAAATATTATCTACTGACATAAGAAATAACTTCATGCAAGCCTTAAAACGGGAGGAAAGTTTTGCAAAGCAGAAGTCTACCGACAACATTAAAAACGCAGCTAGGATTTCAATACAAAATTTTTCTATGCTTCAATTGCTACTCGAAGGGCTATTAAGCAGTATCGACAAATCTGAGAGACAAAGATAATAATCTTATTGAGAAGTTGGATGAGGTTAAAGCACACACAGAGCAATTTTTTTATTCCTTACTCAATCAATTTGGGAAACCTAATAACATTCATGTGGGGCAGACTAGAAAACTTGATTAGGAAGCTATTTCAATCCTCAATGCCCCAATTACGGATGGATGAAATTGTATGTGTTGTCTTTAAGTCACCAAAGCACAAAAGCCCAGGTCGGATGGATTTCGACTGAATTTTAAAGCTGCTTGGTCTATTATTGGAAATGATGTGATCAAGGCTTGCCAACATTTTTTCTCTTGGTCATATTCTTAGAGATGAATTGCACTTTTATTTCCTTAATTCGAAGAATCAGGGGCTGATTCACTAGAGAACTATCGACCCATATCATTATGCAACTTTATTTACAAGATCATCTCAAAGTATTGGCAAATAGAATGCAAAAGGTAATACACAAGATCATTAGCCCAAACCAAAGCTGCTTTCATCAATGGGAGAAGTATACATCATAACATTTTGCTTGCTAATGACTTGGTCAAAGATTTGCATTCAAAAGCAAGAGGGACAAAAATATGTTTTAAAAGCTGATTCTGGAAAGCCTTGATTGGTTAATAGGAAGTTTATCTATAAGATGCTCCTCGATATGAACTTCCCACAGCAATGGGTTAATTGGATTCAATCTTGCTTGGAAACTCCAAAGTTTTCGATACTCTTTAATGGCTCACCAATTGGTTTTGGGAACACGAATGGCATCCAACAAGGTGATCCACTCTCTCCGTATCTTTTTTACTATTGCGATGGAAGGACTTAGCTGTATGTTGGGAACCTTGGTCTTAAATGGCGACATTAAGGTACCCATTCTTTGGTTACGTTCATATATCACATATAACATTTTTGCAGATGACTTACTTATCTTTCTCCAAAAAATGAACCAACTTCAGTAAAGAACACGGCTACTATTATGAATGACTTTGGTATGGTTTACGGACTTTGGTTAAATCATGCGAAAAGTAAAAGTATATATGAGCCCTTCGTTGAGGATAATGTCTTTATTGCACAAACTTTTGGGGTTAGTGAGGGAAGCTTGCCGGTTCCTTATTTGGGTCTCCGCTCATATCCCTGGGCATTCACAAAACCTTTGTCGACCTATCTTGCAAAAAAAAAAAAATATAATTTCTTCTTGGAAAAATAGGTTTCTATCAAAAGCGGGACGACTTCGAACTCATCCGTTCGGTATTGCACTCCTACTCTATATATTGGTGTAATGCATTTCTTCTACCTTTGGACTTCTCCAAGATATTGAGCGGTTATTAATGAACTTCTTACGGAATGGCACAAATGATAAGGCAATGCATATGGTAAATTGGGATAGCATTTGCAAAATAGAAAAGATGAAGGGGGCTAAACTTGAGAAATACTAGAGATTGGAATCAAGCATATGCAGTGCAGCAATTGTGGGATCTTTTTGCAAAACAAATGTTCCTTATGGTCACATTGGGTTTTGCTAGGTATCTTTCAAAAGAATCAATCTGGGAAATTTCAACAAGAACATACCACTCTGCTGACTTGGAAAGGAATTTTAAAGGCAAGGAATTGGCTAATCAAACACATTTCCTATGCAATCTCTTCTGGAACTAGTACTAATATGTGGTACGATCCTTGGGTGAATGGGAAGAGTATATTTCAATTATATGGTGACAGAATACGAAAAGATCTCGGGGCTCCCAAAGATTGGAAGGTTTCTGAGTTCATTGCTAACGGTACCTGGTGTCTCCCTAATCCTATTTCTCCCGAAATGTTATCACTTTGGCCGACTATTATAGTTTTTTTTTGGTAAGTAGCCGACTATTATATTATTCCAATCACGAACAACTCTTCAAATAAACTTATTTGGCCTCATGACAATGGCAAATTTAGTGCCACATCTGCATGGAATCAAATTTGGCAAAGAAATAACAAGTGGGTCCCAAGCAGTTGGACATGGGATCGACCGGGATCACAAAGACATTCCTTATGTACATGGCAGGCCCTTCTCAATAAACTACCTACAATAGACAATATGAAAGAAGAGGTATCTATCATGTTAACCGATGCTCCCTTTGTATGCAACAAGAAGAAACTGTTGACCACCTTTATTTTGCTTGTGATTATACAAAATGGATATGGAAGGAGATTCTCCAGCGATTTGAACTCAATAGACTGCCACAACCAAACTTGCACCAAGAACTAGACGAACTCATGCAATGTTTCTCAAGAAAAGGGCCTCTCACACAACTGGCAAAGGTTACTTTCAGATGCGCTATTTGGTGGATGTGGAAGGAGAGATGTAACAGAATCTTTAAATGTCAACACACAAACAATGCTCAGCTATTGAAAGAGATTATTAGAGACTCAAGATCCTGTATGGAGCAAGATCTCAAAACGGAGCACTTTACCCAAAGAGAAAAATATATTTTTATCAATTTTAATTTTGCTATTAGCTAAAGATCTTGGGAATGATGCCAAATTTTGATATATCTGGATAAACATTTTCTATTTTGATTATAATTAGGAGTTATAGTCTACAACATGTGTAGTCATAACTATCGTATTCGCACTCTATGAGTTACATGGCTTTGTCTATGACTTGTATAGATAAAGCTATTTGTAGAAACTTGACACATAATCAATTTACTTTTACTTACCAAAAAAAAAAAGTGATTTACGAATCGACACTTAAGACGTAAATCTGTTTCTTCGTACGAACATCGGATTTCAGTTTGCGCCGATATTCTGGTTTTCATCATTACTGCAAACTGCCTGCATAGATTGACTGAAACCTTGCTTAGTTGTCCTTATCATTCAAACACAGCCTTGGTTTTAATCATGAGAAAGTTTTTCAGCTGCACTAATTCACCCCCTCTTAGTGCTCTCGATCCTAACAATTGGTATCAGGGGGGGTATTTCTCATTTCGGATTTACAGGAGAAATGACTCTTCAAGAGGGCTTTTAGGTCTTTAGTCCACCGTTCTTTAGCAGTTGGACTACACTTATTGGAAAACTTCGAATGAGAGTTTTCTTGATTTCTCTAAATCTGGATTTATGGAATATCGTTGAAAAGCGGTTTTCAACTTCCCTCTAAACCGATGAGCGAATGGTGGGGTTTAGAAGAAGTATTTTTCTTTAAGCATAAAGGCTATGAATGCCTTATTTTTGCGCTTTGGACAAAAATGAGTTCAATCGGGTTTCTTTGTGTGAAAGCGGCTTTTCGATATGGCACTCTTGAAATCATGCGAGGGAACTAGTAGAGTCAAAGACTCGAAAGTTAATATTTTCTGTATGATTTCGAGCTTTTTTCATATGAAACCAAGCGAAACCGTTGTTGACATGTACACCGTTTCACGGATGTCGTCAATGGTTTAAAATAAACTTGGTAAAAGCTTTAGGATTTTGAACTCGTTAACAAAGTTTCAAGCTCACTTTCTAAAACTTGGGATTCAAAAAAGTGCTGCTATTCAAGAATGAAAAACTTGAACCAATTTTCACTTGAAGAACTAATTGGTTCATTGATGACATATGAAATGGTGCACAATGCACATGATGAACATGTTGAACACAATCACCTTTCAAAGAACATGAAGGATTTGGAACTCTGGACAAATGAATGCCACTTGAGTGATGACTCAAGTGATGAGGACAATGATGAACAGAACCACCTTCCAAAGAACAGGAAGGATTTGGGACATAGAACATTTGAAGACCACTCGAGCATAAGCTCAAGTGATGGTGAACTTAAACTACAAATGAAACGAAAATTAAAAAGCAAAAAGAATTGAACTACTTGCTTTGAGCAAGAAAGAAAGAACAAAAATTGGGATGAATCGAGGCTCCTCCAGAAGGCGAGGAGAAAATCAACAAAGGCAAGGTGGCAAACTAAGCCTTTCCCTTTTTTTGGTGAGGTAATCAAAATGCCTTTAATTTACTTTGAAATTACATAATGCTTTTTTCATAATGCATTTTTCTTTTTTATTTTCTTAAAATTTGCATGTTTAATAATTTTATAATGAAAATAAAAAATTAGGAATCATGCTTATCATTCTAAGTAATTTTGAAAATAATCATGAAAATTGCTTGTTTATGATAAACAAAATGATACATTATGAAATCATGCTATATGTGGTTGAGAAGTAATAATGTGTATCATGTTGATTTCCATTGTTATTTCTCGATTTTGAGTATATGAAATCATGTTCAATTTGAAGTTATGATTAATGAGTATATATTTTTGAAATTATGGTGATTATCGATTTTCATGATAATAACAGTGGCTTTAAAAATTGATGCATGTTTTCATTTGACATAAATGAAAAGGCATGCTAACATGAAATCGATCACTTAAGATGAAACACTTCAAAAAAAAAGGGGGAGAAATATATGAATTGATGTTATAAACACTATGCTATGATTATGCCATGCTTGCATCATCAAGAGATATATGAATTGATATGATTGCCATATTTGCAATGCTTATATGAATTGATGCTATGATTGCCAAATTTGCATTGTGCCATGTTTGCACCATACGTTAAGATATCAAGAACTTGTATCGTAATTTTACGCATTGATATCTTACCATGTGATGAAATGCCACAATTGATAAACACTTGAAATGCAATCCTCTATCTTATTGATTTTTCAATAAATCTATGATTGTCATATATGAATTTATTGAATGTAATTTTGAGGATGATTTCAGATTTGACAAATGCTTGATTCATTATTCTGACATAAGATACACTTTAAGTATGAATCATGCTTCAATCATGTTAAATGCCTCAATCATTTTCTATCTCTAGAGTTCTCGATTTTGATGAAATACAAGTGATAAATTTATTTATGATATCTTGTAAATTACTTGAATTATGAATGAGTTTTTATGATGTGTTAAAAGAATCACTTAAAAATAAAATGCTTTTCCCATCTTATCGAGATTAATGCATGATATTATGTGAATCTCGAAATTGATTTTGATTAAATAGTAATAACGTTATTCATGTTATGAATCTCAAAAATGATAATATGCTTCATGTGATAATATGAATACACGAAACACTTATGATGTGAATTTTATACAATTCCGTGTATTCATAAAATATTTATTTCCTCATCCAATAACTCTTCTTGATATTCCTTATGAGATGAAATGAAATAATGCATGAAATACAAATGAGAAGTTTTGATCATGCATGGTAGGATATAATTTGACAAAATTGATACCATCATGATATGAAACATTTATAATGTGCAATTATGCATGCAATACTTGCGCTTTCTAATTATGATGTGATGTAATGCATATGATGTAAATCATGATTTAAAATGCTATGAGTGCTAAGTTACACAATTTGAGAAAAAAATTGCTATATTGAAACATTAATATAATTATGAATGGTGATATGAAATTATGCATGTAATACTTCAACCTATCATAACGATGCATGCAATGATATTTATGATGAAAAATTGTCTTGACATTCATGACTTGATTATTCATCCTTTGTTATGATTTTGAAATCATTGTAAAAGCAAAAAGAACTACAAAACTATATTCTTCCTTTCTTTTTGACAATGACAAAGGGGGAGATAGCTAGCTTGTACAAGTCAAGAAGATGCAAAACTTGATTGCTAGCTTGCCTATCTTAAGTAGCAAAGATTGCTAACTTGCTTATTTCAAGAAGAAAAATTGTCTTCTTGAACATCACTATCTTGAATATCTCAAGAAGCAAAACTTGCAATTTGCACATTGCAATAGGAAGCAAGAATCATGAGCTTACACAAGAAAGTTATCTTGCATTTGCTTTTGAAATTTTTGCTAGCTTATATATTGTGAAACTTGTATATCATAAAATTGCTAGCTTGTTGGTCTAAAGAGAAGCAAAAAGTTGCTATCTCAAAAGAAGCAAATGTGCTATCTTGCCTATCTCAAGAGGCAGAAATGCTAACTAGCATCTAGCAAAGTAAACAAAATTTTCAAAAAGCAAGAGTTGCCTTCTTGAACATCTCTAATTGCTAGCTTGCATGATGTAGAACTTGCTATCTTGAACATTACCAAAAGTGCTATCTTATATGCTATAAAACCTGCATATCTAAAACTTGATAGCATGAATGTTCTAAGCATGATGTAACACTTGCTAAATCTTCTAGCTCCAAGATTGCATGATGATAAAACTTGATACTATGTTTTTCATGCAATGAGTTGAATCAATATCACAAGCGATTGATTGTGATACTTCTCCTTTTGTTGATGACAAGGGGGAGAAGTATGTTGATGAAAGTATGTTGAAGACATGACATGTGATGCATAAGTTTATGCATATGTTCATGTTACGTATTACAAGTATTCATGATGAATATTGCAATGACTTGAATTCAGTTTGAATTCAAGGTTCTATCAATATGGCATATAGAGGGGGGGGAGTTAAAGGTAACTCCATTATCAATTGATTGTCATCATCAAAAGGGGAGATTGTTGAATCTCGGTTTTGATGATGAAATCAATGTCATTTATTATCTAATCTATGTGTTGAGATAAGTGTGCAGGATTAACTTCGATGAAAGACAAGCAGTAGGTGTTTGCGGGAGTCAAGATCATGATCCGTTGGGAGTTGAAGTTTCGGCGGAAGTTGGACGGTCGTCGGGATTCAGCGAAACAGTCAGAAGTCGAAGCTTATAGCGGCTTCGTTCGAACTTCGCCAAGTGGATCGTCATAAAGTCCAGGGGGAGTTTGCGGATGTCCATAGAAGGATCACCGAGGTTCATCGGATGATCGGCGGAAGTTAGCGGAAGCTTCGCTGGAAAAGCGATTGGCATCCGAGACCAAAGCTGCAGAAGTTGTCTTAGATTTAATCGTAGTTAGCACATTGATTAAGCTTGAAAATGGGAGGTGATCCATTAAGCTTAATCTTGGGGCAATTGGGCCCTGAAAAGATTGAAAGTGGGCGAATGGAACTAACCATTGGACCCGATTACCTGGCGGTGAACCGCCTAGGCAGGAGAAGTGCAACCGCTGGGGAACTCGTCTCCCAGTGGCTGGGCGGTGCAACCGCTCAACTAGGAAGTGCAATCGCCCGAGCTTCGGTCTTGAGCTAGGCGGCGGTGTAACCTCTCGACAGAAAGGTAGCACCGCTGAGCTTCGGTCTTGGCGCTTGATCGGGCAGTGTAACCGCCCACGGCGAAGAGGTGCAACCACACAGGCTCGATCTCGAGCTCGGACCGGTGGTGCAACCTCTCAGTCAAGAGGTGCAACGCTTTGATCACGATTCCGGGATTTGATCGATTTGATCGTTTTGAGCTCCAAATTTGAGGCTGGGTTGGGGCCTATAAAACCCCCACCCATTCAGCACTGAAAAGACACAGATCTACACGAATTCTTGATCTTTTTCGGTGATTCTAAACTCAAATTTGTGTAAAAAATCCTAAAGTTCTCCTCTTTCTGTTCTTCAAGTCTTGAGTTGTAAAGAGGAGAGAAAGGATCTGTAAGGGTTGTCTCCTGTGCCCGTCAAAGGAAGGAACTGTAAAAGGGCAGTTAGCCCCGCCCATTGAAGGAAGGCAGCTAGTTGGCGTCGGTGACCTCGTGGGAGGAGGAAGCCAAAAGTGGGTAGGTCCAGGCCGGCCGAACCACTCTAAATCTCTGGTTTGCTTTTGCTTGAGCACTTTATCATTACTGCAAACCTCCCATAGCTACTGCCCTCTGCGCTTTTCGAGCGAGTCTCTAAACTCTTATCTTTCGAATCTGCATTGAGGCGTAAATCGGTGTGTGATGCGATCTTTACGCTGCAGTTTATGTTTCGTTTTGATTCCATTTATAACTGCAAATTATCTTCTGCGTATTCATAAGCGGCTTTTCAAAATTCAAAACTTCGTTTAGGCGTAAAATTACGTTTGGCGTAAAAACTGCGTTTAGGCGTAAAACAAGCGTTTAGGCATAAAAACTGCGTTTAGGCGTAAAATTGCGTTTTAGACATAAAATGGCGTTTAGGCAAAACTGCATTTAGGCATAAAACTTCGTTTAGGCGTAAAACCGTTTAGGCGAAAAAAAACTGCGTTTAGACGTAAATCGGCTTTCCTCGTACAATCATCAGATTTCAGTTTACGTTTACATCTTGATTTCAACTGCATACTGCCTTCTACGATTTTACAAACGAGTTTCAAAGTTTAGACGTAAATCTGTGTTTAGACGTAAATTTGCGTTTAGACGTAAATCTACGTTTAGACGTAAATCTGCTTTTTGCAGATTACTTTTTGAGCTATACAATAGCAGCACACTGTCTTTAAACTTTTGTCTAAACTAGTGATTTACGAATCGACACTTAAGACGTAAATCTGTTTCTTCGTACGAACATCAGATTTCAGTTTGCGCCGATATTCTGGTTTTCATCATTATTGCAAACTGCCTGCATAGATTGACTGAAACCTTGCTTAGTTGTCCTTATCATTCAAAGCGCGGCCCGGGTTAAAGGCGGCGCTACTGTAGCGGCCTGGATCTAGAGGCTGACGGTACTGGCGACAACCATATCTCCCCTAAGGCGATCTAACTCCTGCAGCGTCGGCTTTCTCCCACGCGAAGGCGAAGACAACTGTAGAGGTGATCAGATCTCCCAGGGCTGTGATACTGTAGCGGCGGCGGCGACACTATAGCAGCGACCAGATCTCTGTAGCGTCGACTTCTCCCCAAGGCGGCGATCTTTGTAACCGTAACCATAAATCCCTAGGGTGGCGGTACCATAGCGGCGATCTAATATCTGCAGCGGTGGCTTTTCCCAATGGCGTCGTTTCTGTGCGGCGACCAAGGCGATCAAACATGCAGCGATGGCCCCTAGGGCTGGCGATGGTGGCGAGAGGGTTGAAGCGATGGCAAGGCTCCCTACGCTACCCCAAGTTGCTCTTCCAACATATCTTTTCGGAGAAACTCCTTGACCAACCGACATCGAAGGCGGTGGCGCTCTAGATGCGACGACTGCTCTCATTTCAGCGATCCTCGGCCTTGGACTAGCCTCTTCAAGGCTCGGTTGGAAGTCAGATCTAAGCTTGGAATTCTTTACTCGAAGTTGGTGATAAGAAATTGTATCTATGGGTATTGATTCATTGAGCTTATTGAGACATGGTCTATGGCGATTGTTGGCTATGTGGTAGGTCTCAAAACATCTTATTTCCACTATCCTCATTTATCAAAACTTCGATGGGGAATATAGTCATTTGATCTTCATATCTTTGGAGAGCAGATTCTTTGTTTGCAAGCTATACTCTGAAGAAGATTTGCAGCGAATCCTCGAAGGATTCTGGACTATCCATGGTCATCCAATGATTCTCTGACGTTGGTCTCGATGTCCGTTTGAGTTAGATAGCCCTCTGATCTATTCCATTATGGGTATCCTTTCAGGGACTGCCTCTACATCTTTGGAGTCGGCGTTTTATTGCAAAGTTATGCAGCACTCTGGGACAACCACTCTACATCGACAAAGCAACAGCTGCTCGGGGCGAGATTAGCATTTACCGCGAGCATGTGTCTTTGTTTCTTCGATGAAGATCTTTCTAATGAGGTTTTCTATCGTGATCTTGATGGGAACACTTTCGGAAGGTACATGTCTCATATTTCTGGAAGCCACAGCGATGTCGGCGTTGCTTATCTTTTGGTCATCCAAATGGAGCTTGTCGGCAAACCCCAAATCCAACCACAAAGGTCTATCGACCCACGTCAAGCGCCTCGACAACAAAGTGATTCTTCTCTAATGGCAGGCATGGTGGTGGCAAAAACTATTGAGCATTCCGACTGCAAAAGGAAAGCACTTGAGACAGAAGGACAATTCAAAACTTTATCTATACCTATAATGTGAGCCTTCCACAGCAGAGGTTTCCCATGGTACTAGTGGGCAGGGAGAAACATAAGTCGGGGAACTTCATCTCTTCCAATATCATGGATCCATCCACACTAGCTCAGCGAACTTCGGGGTCCAAGCAAATCTGGCTAGCAAGGATATTATTCCTCAACAAACTCAGGCCCACAACAAACATTGCCAACAAGGATATTCTGTCTCAACAAACTCATGCTCCAACAAACCTCTCTAGCGGTGCTCCAACAAGTACTATCGGGATATTGTGATGCAACAATCTTATCGAGCTTCAACAAACCCCTGCCAATCAAGACCACATGATTCAAGGTATTTTAAAAGTTTAAAATCTGCAAGCTGTAGATGAAGTGGATAAATATAGGAATAAAAGCCATAAAAAAGGTAAGGATATTTATGGGGAGGAAAATACAAAACCGAAAGATAAGAAAAAAGGATGGTACAATCCATCCAAATTAAGTAGGATGAATAACCTTACTATCTTTTACTAATGAAGATAACATCTTTGGAATGTTTGCGGACTTAATAATGGGAGAAATGTGGGAGCTCAATAGAATAATCAAATCTGCCGCATGTGATATTGTTATTCTAGTGGAAACAAAAATTAAACAATGCGGCGTTCAAGCTCAAAAAAATTTAATATAATATGGCGGACCTTGAGCTGTTTACCAATGATTCAAATGACACTTTTGGTAGAATATGGGTCTTATGGCATCTAACTCTATTAATGCTTGGTTTTATTTTTTACTCTTGATCAATTCATTCATCTTAAGGTAGAGGATAAAAAGAATGGTTGTCAATTCAATTTCAGGTATATATGCTAAAAAACAGTATGCAAAGAAAGAAATACTCTTTGGTATGACGACTAATATTGTAAATGGCTGTCTCAATGTACCTTGGATTGTTCTTGGAACTTTATCTAACATTCATTACACAAATGAAAAAAGGGGTGGTAGACAACTTTCCGAAGCCAGCTTCAAAAGTTCAATGATTACATTGACACTGCGGCATTGTTTGATATGAAATCATGGGGTGGTGGCTCTCCTAGAGTAATCAAGTTTGCGCTAGAAAACTAATGGCTCGACTTGATAGGTGTTTGATTAATCATGAATGGTTAACGGTTTACCCAGATTCACTTCTTGAGTATGGTGCTCCTTTGTTTTCGACCATTCTTTAATGTATGCGGGGAAAAAAAAAAGCGACGCAAGAGCAGAAACCGTTTAGATTCTTTAACATGTGGGTACTCATCCTCAATTTCTTGATGTTATCAGGATGCTTGGAATGTTAATGTGCATGGATCCTCCCCTTACATCTTATGTCAAAAGCTCAAAGCACAAAAGCGACACTAAAAGTGGAATACAAATACCTTTGGCAATATTAACACGAGTTCAACTTTGGGAGAAAGGAACTAATGTCTTTGCAACATGAGCTGCAACTTGACAAAATGATGAAAATATTATCTACAAAGCGGCAGAAATAACTTCATGCAAGCCTTAAAGCGGGGAGGAAAGTTTTGCAAAGCGAAGTCTACGACAACATTGAAACTACGCTGCTGAGAGTTCCAATACAAAATTTTTCTATGCTTCAATTGCTACTCCGAAGGGCTATTAGCAGGTATCGACAAATCACGAGGAGACAAAATGATAATAATCTTATTGAGAAGTTTGGATGAGGTTAAAGCACACACAGACAATTTTTTTATTCTTACTCAATCAAGTTGGGAAACCTAATAACATTCATGTGGGCCTAGACTAGAAAACTTGATTCGGAAGCTATTTCAATCCTCAATGCCCCAATTCGGATAATGAAATTGTATGTTGTTGTCTTTAAGTCACCAAAAGCACAAAAGCGAGGTCGGATGGATTTCGGCTGAATTTATAAGCTTGCTTGGTCTATTATTGGAAATGATGTGATCAAGGCTTGCCAACATTTTTCTCTTGGGTCATATTCTTAGAGATGAATTGCACTTTTATTTTCTTAATTCGAAAGAATCGCGGTGATTCACTAGAGAACTATCGAACCCATATCATTATGCAACTTTATTTACAAGATCATCTCAAAGTATTGGCAAATAGAATGCAAAGGTAATACACAAGATCATTAGCCAAAAAATTTGCTTTTTTTTTCATCAATGGGAGAAGTATACATCATAACATTTTGCTTGCTAATGACTTGGTCAAAGATTTGCATTCAAAAGCAAGAGAAGGGACAAAATATGTTTTAAAGCTGATTCTGGGAAAGCCCGATTGGTTAATGGAAGTTTATCTATAAGATGCTCTCGATATGAACTTCCCAGCAATGGGTTAATTGGATTCAATCTTGCTTGGAAACTCAAAGTTTTGATACTCTTTAATGGCTCACCAATTGGTTTTGGGAAACCTGAATGGCATCGAACAAAGGTGATCTCTCTCGGTATCTTTTTACTATTGCGATGGAAGGACTTATTTGTATGTTGGAACTATGGTCTTAAATGGCAGCATTAAGGTACACCCATTCTTTGGTTCATTTCATATATCACATATAACATTTTACAGATGACTTACTTATCTTTCTCAAAAAATGAACCAACTTGATAAAGAACACAGCTACTATTATGAATGACTTTGGTATGGTTTTGGACTTGGTTAAATCATGCGAAAAAGTAAAAGTATATATGAACCCCTTAAATTTGAATAATGTCTTTTGTGCACAAACTTTGGGGGTTAGTGAGGGAAGCTTGCCGGTTCCTTATTTGGGTCTCGGCTCCATATCCAGGCATTCATAAAACCCCTTTGCCCCTATCTTGCAAAAAATAAAGAATAAATTTCTTCTTGGAAAAATAGGTTTCTATCAAAAGCGGGGGGCGACTCGAACTCATCCGTTCGGTGTGCACTCCTACTCTATATATTGGTGCAATGCATTTCTTCTACCTCTTTGGACTTCTCCAAGATATTGAGCGGTTATTAATGAACTTCTTGGAATGGCACAAATGATAAGGCAATGCATATGGTAAATTGGGATAGCATTTGCAAACCAAAAAAGATGAAGGGGGTCTAAACTTGAGAAATACTAGGAATTGGAATCAAGCATATACGGTGCAGCAATTGTGGGATCTTTGCAAAACAAATGTTCTTATGGTCACATTGGGTTTCTGCTAGGTATCTTTCAAAAGAATCAATGGGAAATTTCAACAAGAACATACCACTCTGCGGCTTGGAAAGGAATTTTAAAAGGCAAAGGAATTGGCTAATCAACACATTTCCTATACAATCTCTTACGGAACTAGTACTAATATGTGTACGATCCTTGGGTGAATGGGAAGAGTATATTTCAATTATATGGTGACAGAATCTGAAAAGATCTGGGCTCCCAAAGATTGGAAGGTTTCTGGTTCATTGCTAAAATTACTGGTGTCTCCCTAATCCTATTTCTCGAAATGTTATCACTTTGGCCGACTATTATAGTTATTCAATCACGAACAACTCTTCAGATAAACTTATTTGGCCTCA
>LS990918.1:27027642-27163480 GCA_900464855.2 Musa schizocarpa
CCTCAGAACTTTCTCGATCGGACTCGAATCACTATTACACCCCATTCCGGAAAGCTCTCTCGAGCCCCACCAAACTGACTGCGTGGCGGTCACGACAAATTTCGAGGCCAAAACCATCGCCGGAGGTCGACGGAGAGGTTTTGGTCGCTTGGGGCACAAAAAAGGAGTGCAACACGAGGACTTCCCAGGGGTCACCCATCCTAGTACTACTCTCGCCAAGCACGCTTAACTTCGAGTTCTGATGGGATCCGTGCTTTAGTGCTGGTATGATCGTAGTCGTTATGTGTGCGTCGTCCTCGCTTTTGTGCACGTCACGGACGGCGATCGACGACCGGGGACCTCAGCTACTTTCCGAACCCTCGACGATCTCGAATCGCCATTCTCGGATCTCTCCGATGCCCACGAGGTCGAAGCGCACCGACACCACAACGTCGCCGAAACCCTCAGAACTTTCTCGATCGGACTCTGAATCTCTATTGCGACCCCATTCCGGAATGCTCTCTCGGAGCCTAACGAGACCGACTGCGTAGCAGTCACGGCAAATTTCGAGGCCCAAAACAATCGCCTCGGAGGTCGATGGGAGAGGTTTTGGTCGCTCGGGGCACAAAATGGAGTGCAACACCAGGACTTCCCAGGGGGTCACCCATCCTAGAACTACTCTCGCCCAAGGACGCTTGACTTCGGAGTTCTTATGGGATCCGGTGCTTTAGTGCTGGTATGTTCGCACTCGTTTTGTGTGCGTCGTCCCTCACCTTTGTGCACATCACGGACGGCGTATCGACGACCGGGGACCCTCACGCGCGCCGAAACCCTCGAACGATCTCTGAATCAGCATTCTCGATCTCTCCGATGCCCACGAGGCCGACCGGCGACCGGACACGACAAGCGTGCGCCTAAACCTCAGAACTTTCTCGATCGGACTCGAATCGCTATTGCGACCCCATTCCGAAAAAGCTCTCTCGAGCACCACGAAACTGACTGCGTGAAGGTCACGACAAATTTCGAGGCCCAAAACCATCGCCTCGGAGGTCGACGGGAGAGGTTTTGGTCGCTTGGGGCACAAAAAGGATTGCAACACGTGGACTTCCCAGGGGGTCACCCATTCTAGTACTACTCTCGCCCAAGCAAGCTAAACTTCGAAGTTCTGATTGGATCCGGTGCTTTAGTGCTGGTATGATCGCAGTCGTTATGTGTGCGTCGTCCCTCGCTTATGTGCACGTCACGGACGACGTATCGACGACCGGGGACCCTCGCGCTCCCCGAAACCCTCGAACGATCTCGGAATCGCCATTCTCTGATCTCTCCGATGCCCACGAGTCCGACCGGCAAGATCGGACACGCGACAACGCGCGCCGAAACCCTCAGAACTTTCTCGACGGACTCAGAATCGCTATTATAACCCCATTCCGAAAGCTCTCGAGCCCCACGAGACTGACGCGAAGGCCACGGCAAATGTCGAGGCCCAAAACCATCGCCGGAGGTCGACGGAGAGGTTTTGGTCCTCGGGGCACAAAAAAAGAGTGCAACACGAGGACTTCCCAAGGGGTCACCCATCCTAGTACTACTTCTCGCCAAGCACGCTTTGACTTTGGAGTTCTGATTGATCCGTGCTTTGGTGCTGGTATGATCGCGACTTTCGCTTTGTGTGCGCTGTCCCTCGCCTTTGTGCACGCCACGGACGGCGATCGACGACCGAGGACACTTTCGCGCCGAAACCCTCGAACTATCTCGAAATCGTCATTCTCGGATCTCACCGATGCCCACGAGGTCGACCGGCGACCGGACACGACAACGTCGCCAAAACCCTCAGAACTTTCGATCGATCGACTCGAATCGCTATTGCGACCCCATTCGAAAGCTCTCGAGCACCACGAGACTGACTGCATAGCGGTCACGGCAAATGTCGGGCCCAAACCATCGCCTCGGAGGTCGACGGGAGAGGTTTTGGCTGCTCGGGCACAAAATGGAGTGCAACACGAGTACTTCCCAAGGGGTCACCCATCCTAGTACTACTCTCCCCAAGCACGCTTTGACTTCGAGTTCTGATGGGATCCGTGCTTTAGTGCTGGTATGATCGCACTCGTTTTGTGTGCGCCGCCCCTCGCCTTTGTGCACGCCACGGACGGGCGATCGACGACCGGGGACCCTCGCTACCCAAAATCCTCGAACGATCTCGAATCCCACCCTCGGATCTCTCGATGCCCACGAGGGCCGACACAAGACCGGACACGACAAGCGTCGCGAAACTTTCTGAACTTTCTCGTTAGGACTCGGAATTGCTATTGCGACCCCAATCTGGAAAGCTCTCTCGGAGCCCCATGAGACAGACTGCGTAGCGGTCACGGCAAATTTCGAGGTCCAAAACCATCGCCTCAGTGGTCGACGGGAGAGGTTTTGGTCATTCGGGGCACAAAAATGAGTGCAACACGAGGACTTCCCAGGGGGTCACCCATTCTAGTACTACTCTAGCCCAAGCACACTTAACTTCGGAGTTCTGATGGGATCCGGTGCTTTAGTGCTGGTATGATCGCACTCGTTTTGTGTGCGTCGTCCCTCGCCTTTGTGCACGTCACGGACGGCGTATCGACGACCGGGGACCCTCGCGCGCCCCGAAATCCTCGAACGATATCGGAATCCCCATTCTCGGATCTCTCGGATGCCCACGAGGCCGAACATGCACCGGACACGACAAGCGTGCGCCGAAACTTTCTGAACTTTCTCGATCGGACTCGGAATCGCTATTGCGACCCCATTCTGGAAAGCTCTCTCGGAGCCCCATGAGATAGACTGCGTAGCGGTCACGGCAAATTTTGAGGCCCAAAACAATCGCCTCGGAGGTCGATGGGAGAGGTGTTGGTCGCTCGGGGCACAAAAAGGAGTGCAACACGAGGACTTCCCAGGGGGTCACCCATCCTAGTACTACTCTCGCCCAAGCACGCTTGACTTCGTAGTTCTAATGGGATCCGGTGCTTTAGTGCTGGTATGATCGCACTCGTTTTGTGCGCGTCGTCCTTCACCTTTGTGCACGTCACGGACAGCGATATCGACGACCGGGGACCCTCGCTTCCGAAACCCTCGAACGATCTCGAATCGCCATTCTCGATCTCTCCGATGCCCACGAGGCCGATCACAAGACCGGACACGACAAGCGGCGCCAAAACTTTCTGAACTTTCTCGATCGGACTCGAATCGCTATTACGACCCCATTCTGGAAAGCTCTCTCGAGCCCCACGAGACTGATTATGTGAAGTCACGGCAAATTTCGAGGCCCAAAACCATCGCCTCGGTGGTCGAAGGGAGAGGTTTTGGTCGCTCGGGGCACAAAAAGGAGTGCAACACGAGGACTTCCCAGGGGGTCACCCATCCTAGTACTACTCTCGCCCAAGCACACTTAACTCAATTATATGGTGACAGAATACGAAAAGATCTTGGGGCTCCCAAAGATTGGAAGGTTTCTGAGTTCATTGCTAACGTTACCTGGTGTCTCCCTAATCCTATTTCTCCCGAAATGTTATCACTTTGGCCGACTATTATAGTTATTCCAATCACGAACAACTATTCAGATAAACTTATTTGGCCTCATGACAATGGCAAATTTAGTGCCACATCTGCATGGAATCAAATTAGGCAAAGAAATAACAAGTGGGTCCCAAACAGTTGGACATGGGATCGACCGGGATCACAAAGACATTCCTTATGTACATGGCAGGCCCTTCTCAACAAACTACCTACAATAGACAATATGAAAAGAAGAGGTATCTATCATGTTAACCGATGCTCCCTTTGTATGCAACAAGAAGAAACTGTTGACCACCTTTATTTTGCTTGTGAATATACAAAATGGATATGGAAGGAGATTCTCCAGCGATTTGAACTCAATAGACTGCCGCAACCAAACTTGCACCAAGAACTAGGCGAACTCATGCAATGTTTCTCAAGAAAAGGGACTCTCACACAACTGGCAAAGGTTACTTTCAGATGCGCTATTTGGTGGATGTGGAAGGAGAGATGTAACAGAATCTTTAAATGTCAACACACAAACAATGCTCAGCTATTGAAAGAGATTATTAGAGACTCAAGATCCTATATGGAGCAAGATCTCAAAACGGAGCACTTTACCCAAAGAGAAAAATATATTTTTATCAATTTTAATTTTGCTATTAGCTAAAGATCTTGGGAACGATGCCAAATTTTGATATATCTGGATAAACATTTTCTATTTTGATTATAATTAGGAGTTATAGTCTACAACATGTGTAGTCATAACTATCGCATTCGCACTCTATGAGTTACATGGCTTTGTCTATGACTTGTATAGATAAAGCTATTTGTAGAAACTTTACACATAATCAATTTACTTTTACTTACCAAAAAAAAAAACTTCAGAGTTCTGATGGGATCCGGTGCATTAGTGCTGGTATGATCGCACTCGTTTTGTGTGCGTTGTCCATCGTCTTTGTGCACGTCACGGACGGCGTATCGACGACCGGGGACCCTTTTTGCGCCCTTCTAACCCTCGAACGATCTCTGAATCGCCATTCTCGGATCTCCCGATGCCCACGAGGCCGACCGCGACCCGGACACGACAAGCGTCGCGCTAAACCCTCAGAACTTTCTCGATCGACTCGAATCGCTATTGCGATCCCATTCTGGAAAGCTCTCGAGCCCCACGAGACTGACTGCGTAGTGGTCACAACAAATTTCGAGGCCCAATACCATCGCCTTCAGAGGTCGACGGAGAGGTTTTGGTCGCCGCCGGGCACAAAAAGGAGTGCAACACGAGGACTTCCCAGGGGTCACCCATCCTAGTACTACTCTTGCCCAAGCATGCTTGACTTCGAGTTCTGATGGGATCCGGTGCTTTAGTGCTGGTATGATCGCACTCGCTTTTTTGTGCGCCGCCCCTCGCTTTTGTGCACGCCATGGACGGGCGATCGACGACCGGGACCCCTCGCATGCTCAAACCCTCGAATGATCTCGAATCACCATTCTCGGATCTCTCCTATGCCCACGAGGCCGACCGCAAGACCGGACACGACAACGTCAGCCCAAAACCTCAGAACATTCTCGATCGGACTCAGAATCACTATTATGAATTCCCATTCGAAAGCTCTCGAGCCCCACGAGACTGATTATGAAGCGGTCACGGCAAATTTTCGAGGCCCAAAACCATCGCCGAGGTCGACGGGAGAGGTTTTGGTCGCCGGGGCACAAAAAAGGAGTGCAACACGAGGACTTCCCAGGGGTCACCCATCCTAGAACTACTCTCCTCCTAGGACGCTTGACTTCGAGTTCTGATGGGATCCGGTGCTTTAGTGCTGGTATGATCGCACTTCGCTTTTGTGTGCGCCGCCCTCACCTTTTGTGCACGCCACGGACGGGCGATCGACGACCGGGGACCCTGGCACGCCGAAACCGTCGAATGATCTCGATTCGCCATTCTCGATATCTCCGATGCCCACGAGGCCGACCACAAGAACGGACTCGACAAAGCGTGCACCAAACCTTCTGTACTCTCTCGATCTGACTCGAATCGCTATTATGTATTTATTTTGGAAAGCTCTCTCGAGCCCCACGAGACTGACTGAGTAGCGGTCACGGCAAAATTTCGAGGCCCAAAACCTTCGCCTCGGTGGTCGACGGGAGAGGTTTTGGTCGCCGGGGCACAAAAAGGGAGTGCATCACGAGGACTTCCCAGGGGTCACCCATCCTAGTACTACTCTCCCAAGCACGCTTTGACTTCGAGTTCTTATGGGATCCGTGTGCTTTAGTGCTGGTATGATCGCACTCGCTTTTTGTGTGCGCCGCCCCTCGCCTTTGTGCACGCCACGGACAGCGATCGACGATCGGGGACCCTCGCGCCCCAAAACCGTCGAACGATCTCGAATCGCCATTCTCGGCCCTCTCCGATGCCCACGAGGTCGACCACAAGACCGGACACGACAAGCGTCGCGCCAAACCTTCTGAACTTTCTCGATCGGGACTCGAATCGCTATTGCGACCCCATTCGAAAGCTCTCTCGAGTCCAACGAGACTGACTGTGTAGCGGTCACGGGCAAATGTCGAGGCCCAAAACCATCGCCTCGAGGTCGACGGGATAGGTTTTGGTCGCCGGGGCACAAAAGGAGTGCAACACGCGGACTTCCCAAGGGGTCACCCATCCTAGTACTACTTCTCCCCAGGCACGCTTTGACTTCGAGTTCTGATGCGATCCGGTGCTTTAGTGCTGGTATGATCGCAGTCGTTTTGTATGCGCCGCCCCTCGCCGTTGTGCAAATCACGGACGGCGATCGACGACTGGGGACCCTCGCCCCCCAAAACCTCGAACGATCTCGAATCGCCATTCTCGGATCTCTCCGATGCCCACGAGGCCGACCGCGACACCGGACACGCGACAACGTCGTATGCCAAAACCCACAGAACTTTCGACGGACTCAGAATCGCTATTGCGACCCCATTCCGAAAGCTCTCTCGAGCCCCACGACTGACTGACTGAGCGGCGGTCGCGCAAATTTCGAGGCCCAACACCATCGCCTTCGAGGTCGACGGGAGAGGTTTTGGTCGCCGGGACACAAAAAAAGGAGTGCAACACGAGGACTTCCCAGGGGTCACCCATCCTAGTACTACTCTCGCCCAAGCTCGCTTGACTTCGGAGTTCTGATAGGATCCGGTGCATTAGTGCTGGTATGAACGCACTCGTTTTGTGTGCGTTGTCCCTCGTCTTTGTGCACGTCACAGACGGTGTATCGACGACCGGGGACCCTCGTGCTCCCCGAATCCCTCGAACGATCTCTGAATCGCCATTCTCGAATCTCTCCGATGCCCACGAAGCCGACCGCGCCGGACACGACATAACGTCGCCCAAACCCTCAGAACTTTCTCGATCGGACTTCGAATCGCTATTGCGACCCCATTCCGAAAGCTCTCTCGAGCCCCACGAGACTGACTGCGTGGCGGTCACGGCAAATGTCGAGGCCCAAAGCCATCGCCTCGGAGGTCGACGGGAGAGGTTTTCGGTCGCTTCACAAAAAAGGAGTGCAACACGAGGACTTCCCAAAGGCGCCACCCATCCTAGTACTACTCTCGCCAAGCACGCTTTGACTTCGGAGTTCTGATGGGATCCGGTGCTTTAGTGCTGGTATGATCGCAGTCGTTATGTGTGCGCCGCCCCTCGCTTTTGTGCACGTCACGGATGGCGTATCGACGACCGGGGACCCTCGCGCGCCCCGAAACCCTCGAACGATCTCGGAATCGCCATTCTCGGATCTCTCCGATGCCCACGAGTCCCCCCCTTACATCTTATGTCAAAAGCTCAAAGCCTGTAAAGCAGCACTAAAGGAGTGGAATACAAATACCTTTGGCAATATTAACACCAGAGTTCAACTTTGCAGAATGCAACTAATGTCTTTGCAACATGAGCTGCAACTTCAGCCAAATGATGAAAATATTATCTACAAAGAGGCAGAAGCCAGAAATAACTTCATGCAAGCCTTAAAACAGGAGGAAAGTTTTGCAAAGCAGAAGTCTCGACAACATTGGCTTACGCTTAGGGGATTCCAATACAAAATTTTTCTATGCTTCAATTGCTACTCAAGGGCTATTAACCAGATCAGCAAATGCAGAGACAAAGATGATAATCTTATTTAGAAGTTGGATGAGGTTAAAGCACACACAGAGCAATTTTTTTTATTCCTTACTCAATCAAGCTGGGAAACCTAATAACATTCATGTGGAGCCGACTAGAAAACTTGATTCGAAGCTATTTCAATCCTCAATGCCCCAATTACAGATGACTAAATTGTATGTGTTGTCTTTAAGTCACCAAAGCACAAAAAAGCCCAGGTCCAGATGGATTTCCAGCTGAATTTTACCAAACTGCTTGGTCTATTATTGGAAATGATGTGATCAAGGCTTGCCAACATTTTTTTTCTCTTCAGGTCATATTCTTAGAGAGATGAATTGCACTTTTATTTCCTTAATTCCGAAGAATGCAGGGGCTGATTCACTAGAGAACTATCGACCCATATCATTATGCAACTTTATTTACAAGATCATCTCCAAAGTATTGGCAAATAGAATGCAAAAGGTAATACACAAGATCATTAGCCCAAACCAAGCTGCTTTAATCAAAGGGAGAAGTATACATCATAACATTTTGCTTGCTAATGACTTGGTCAAAGATTTGCATTCAAAAGCAAGAGGGACAAAAATATGTTTTAAAGCTGATTTACGGAAAGCCTTCGATTCAGTTAATAGGAAGTTTATCTATAAGATGCTCCTCGATATGAACTTCCCACAGCAATGGGTTAATTGATTCAATCTTGCCTGGAAACTCCAAAGTTTTCGATACTCTTTAATGGCTCACCAATTGGTTTTTTTTGGGAGCACGAATGGCATCCCACAAGGTGATCCACTCTCTCCGATCTTTTACTATTATGATGGAAGGACTTAGCTGTATGTTGGAACACGAGTCTTAAATGGCAGCATTAAGGTACCCATTGCTGGTTCTGTTCATATATCACATATAACATTTGCAGATGACTTACTTATCTTTCTCCAAAAAATGAACCAACTTCAGTAAAGAACCTGGCTACTATTATGAATGACTTTGGTATGGTTTCTGGACTTCAGTTAAATCATGCTAAAAAAGTAAAGTATATATGAGCCCCACGTTGAGGATAATGTCTTTATTGCACAAACTTTGGGGGTTAGTGAGGGAAGCTTGCCAGTTCCTTATTTGGGTCTCCCCGCCATATCCACAGGCATTCACAAAACCCACTGTCAGCCTATCTTGCAAAAAAAAAATAAAGAATAGAATTTCTTCTTGGAAAAATAGGTTTCTATCAAAAGCAGGACAACTCGAACTCATCCGTTCGGTATTGCACTCCTACTCTATATATTGGTGTAATGCATTTCTTCTACCTGCTGGACTTCTCCAAGATATTGAACGGTTATTAATGAACTTCTTCTGGAATGGCACAAATGATAAGGCAATGCATATGGTAAATTGGGATAGCATTTGCAAACCGAAAGATGAAGGGGGGCTAAACTTGAGAAATACTAGAGATTGGAATCAAGCATGTCTGGTGCAGCAATTGTGGGATCTTTTGCAAAACAAATGTTCCTTATGGTCACATTGGGTTTCTGCTAGGTATCTTTCAAAAGAATCAATCTGGAAAATTTCAACAACATACCACTCTGCTGCTTGGAAAGGAATTTTAAAGGCAAAGAATTGGCTAATCAAACACATTTCCTATGCAATCTCTTCTGGAACTAGTACTAATATGTGGTACGATCCTTGGGTGAATGGGAAGAGTATATTTCAATTATATGGTGACAGAATACGAAAAGATCTCGGGGCTCCCAAAGATTGGAAGGTTTCTGAGTTCGTTGCTAACGGTACCTGGTGTCTCCCTAATCCTATTTCTCCCGAAATGTTATCACTTTGGCCGACTATTATAGTTATTCCAATCACGAACAACTCTTCAGATAAACTTATTTGGCCTCATGACAATGGCAAATTTAGTGCCACATCTGCATGGAATCAAATTAGGTAAAGAAATAACAAGTGGGTCCCAAGTAGTTGGACATGGGATCGACCGGGATCACAAAGACATTCCTTATGTACATGGCAGGCCCTTCTCAATAAACTACCTACAATAGACAATATGAAAAGAAGAGGTATCTATCATGTTAACCGATGCTCCCTTTGTATGCAACAAGAAGAAACTGTTGACCACCTTTATTTTGCTTGTGATTATACAAAATGGATATGGAAGGAGATTCTCCAGCGATTTGAACTCAATAGACTGCCGCAACCAAACTTGCACCAAGAACTAGGCAAACTCATGCAATGTTTCTCAAGAAAAGGGCCTCTCACACAACTGGCAAAGGTTACTTTCAGATGCGCTATTTGGTGGATGTGGAGGGAGAGATGTAACAGAATCTTTAAATGTCAACACACAAACAATGCACAGCTATTGAAAGAGATTATTAGAGACTCAAGATCCTGTATGGAGCAAGATCTCAAAACGGATCACTTTACCCAAAGAGAAAAATATATTTTTATCAATTTTAATTTTGCTATTAGCTAAAGATCTTGGGAATGATGCCAAATTTTGATATATCTGGATAAACATTTTCTATTTTGATTATAATTAGGAGTTATAGTCTACAACATATGTAGTCATAACTATCGATTAAATACTGTATGAGTTACATGGCTTTGTCTATGACTTGTATAGATAAAGCTATTTGTTCTGATGGGATTAGATAAAGCTATTTGTAGAAACTTTACACATAATCAATTTACTTTTTACTTACCAAAAAAAAAAAAACGTCGCCAAAAACCCACAGAACTTTCTCGACGGACTCAGAATCGCTATTATTCGACCCCATTCGAAAGCTCTCGAGCCCCCACGAGACTGACTGCGTGCAGTCATGGCAAATTTCGAGGCCCAAAACAATCGCCTCGGAGGTCGACGGAGAGGTTTTGGTCGCCGGGCACAAAAAAGGAGTTCAACACGAGGACTTCCCAGGGGTCACCCATCCTAGTACTACTCCTCCCCAAGCACGCTTTGACTTCGAGTTCTGATGGGATCCGGTGCTTTAGTGCTGGTATGATCGCACTTTCGTTTTGTGTGCGTCGTCCCTCGCCTTTGTGCACGCCATGGACAGCGTGATCGATGACCGGGGACCCTCGGCGCCCCGAAACCCTCGAACGATCTCGAATCGCCATTCTCGGATCTCTCCGATGCCCACGAGGCCGACCGCGACCGGACACGACAACATGCGCCAAAAACCCTCAGAACTTTCTCGATCGGACTCAGAATCACTATTGCGACCCCATTCCGAAAAGCTCTCTCGAGCCCCCACGAGACTGACTGCGTGGCGTCATGGCAAATTTCGTAGCCCAAAACCATCGCCTCGAGGTCGACGGAGAGGGTTTTGGTCGCCGGCACAAAAGGAGTGCAACACGAGGACTTCCCAAGGGGTCACCCATCCTAGTACTACTCTCGCCCAAGCACGCTTTGACTTCAGAGTTCTGATGGGATCCGGTGCTTTAGTGCTGGTATGATCGCACTCGTTTTGTGTGCGTCGTCGCTCGCCTTTGTGCACGTCATGGACGGCGTATCGACGAACGGGGACCCTTGCGCGCCCCGAAACCTTTGAACGATCTCGGAATCGCCATTCTCGGATCTCTCCGATGCCCACGAGGCCGACCGCGCACTAGACACGACAACATGCGCCGAAACCATGAGAACTTTCTCGATCAGACTCGGAATCGTTATTGCGACCCCATTCCGGAAAGCCCTCTCGGAGCCCCACGAGACTGACTGCGTAGCAGTCACGGCAAATGTCGATGCCCAAAACCATCGCCTCGGAGGTTCTGATGGGATCGGGAGAGGTTTTGGTCGCCGGGACATAAAAGGAGTGCAACAACGGGACTTCCTAGGGGGTCACCCATCCTAGTACTATTCTCCGATGCCCAAGCACGCTTTAACTTCGAGTTCTGATGGGATCCGGTGCTTTAGTGCTGGTATGATCGCTTTCGTTTTGTGCGTCATCCCTCGCCTTTATGCACGTCCACGGACGGCGATATGCTCGGCGACCGGGACCTTGCGGCGCCAGAAACCATCGAACGATCTCGAATCGCCATTCTCGGATCTCTCCGATGCCCACGAGGCCGACCAGCCGCACCGGACCACGACAAAGCGTCTTGAAACCTTCTGAACTTTCTCGATCGGACTCGGAATCGCTATTGCGACCCCATTCTGGAATGCTCCCTCGGAGCCCCACGAGACTGACTGCGTAGCGGTCACGGTAAATTTCGAGGCCCAAAACCATCGCCTCGGTGGTCGACAGGAGAGGTTACACAAGAAAACTATCTTGAATATCTCAAGAAGCAAAACTTGCAATTTGCACATTGCAATAGGAAGCAAGAATCATGAGCTTACACAAGAAAGCTATCTTGCATTTGCTTTCGAAATTTTTGCTAGCTTATATATTGTGAAACTTGTATATCACAAAAATTGCTAGCTTGTTGGTCTAAAGAGAAGCAAAAAGTTGCTATTTCAAAAGAAGCAAATGTGCTATCTTGCCTATCTCAAGAGGCAAAAATGCTAACTTGAGCATCTAGCAAAGTGAACAAAATTTTTAAGAAGCAAGAGTTGCCTTCTTGAACATCTCTAATTTGCTAGCTTGCATGATGTAGAACTTGCTATCTTGAACATTACCAAAAGTGCTATCTTATATGCCGTAAAACTTGCATGTCTAAAACTTGATAGCTTGAATGTTCTAAGCATGATGTAACATTTGCTAAATTTTCTGGCTTCAAAACTGCATGATGATAAAACTTGATATTATGATTTTCATGCAATAAGTTGAATCAATATCACAAACGATTGATTGTGATACTTCTCCTTTTTGTTGATGACAAAGGGGGAGAAGTATGTTGATGACATGACATGTGATGCATAAGTTTATGCATATGTTCATGTTGACGTGTTGCAAGTATTCATGATGAATATTGCAATGACTTGAATTCAGTTTGAATTCAAGGTTCTATCAATATGGCATATTGATAGGGGGAGTTTGTTTAAACTCTGGGAGTTAAGGTTAACTCAGTTTATGATGACATGTTGCTTAGATTTTTGAATCTAAGAGTTTCTATCAATATGGCATATTTATAGGGGGAGTTTGTTTAAACTCCGGGAATTAAGTTTAACTCCGTCATCAAGTAGTTGTCATCATCAAAAAGGGGGAGATTGTTGAATCTCGTATTTTGATGATGAAACTACTTGATATATGTTTATGATTTAATCTGCGTTTTGAGTGACGTAGGGTGCTTCGATCAGGATGAGACAATTAAAGCAGGAACATCATGTTGTGCCGAAGGAACATGTCAGAAGATTGGACGTCGGGCCGGTGGATCGGTCGACGTATCGATAGAAGGCTTCGGGTCGTGGACTCGGGCATCGGACCAAGAAGAGCGGGTATTGTGCCAAGGATATTGGAGTTGCAGAGTCAACTGGCCGATTGGGCAATAGGCTGCTGGAAAGGACGATGCGCCGAAGAATCGGACGAAGCGTCGAGGGACCAATGACATGCTGGACAACTTGGTTAATTGCTTTGGATTAATTGTCTCGATCGAAGTTTTTGTTTTGTTGTGTAGGATTAACTACGATGAAAGTCAGACAAGCAGCAGGAGTTGCGCCGGAGTCAAGATCATGATCACGTTGGGAGTTCGAGAGTTCGACGGAAGTTCGAACGGTCGTCGGAGGTTCAGCGAGAACAGATCCGAAAGTCCAGAAGCTTGCCAAGCGAAGCTCGTCGGAACTCGCCAAGTGGATCGTCGCAAAGTCCAGGAGTTTGCCGGATGTCCGCAGAAGAATCACCGAGGGTTCATCGGATGATCGACGGAAGTTCGCCGGAAACTCGCTGGAAGAAGCGATTCACGCATCGGAGCCAAGCTGCAGAAGTTGTCTTAGATTTAATCGTAGTTAGCACGTTGATTAAGCTTGAAAATGGGAGGTGATTCCATTAGCTTAATCTTGGGGCAATTGGGCCCCTGAAAAGATTGAAATTGGGCCGAATGGAACTAACCATTCGGACCCTGATTGCACCAGGCGGTGCAACCGCCTAGGCCAGGAGGTGCAACCGCCAGGGCTACGTCTCCCAGCGAGACTGGGCGGTGCAATCGCTCCAGCCAGGAGGTGCAACCGCCCAGAAGCTCGGTCTTCGAGCTAGACTGGGCGGTGCAACCTCTCTGACAGAGAGGTAGCACCGCCTGAGCTCGGTCTTCGAGCGCAGTCAGGCGGTGCAACCGCCCCTGACAGAGAGGTGCAACCGCCTGGGCTCAGTCTCCGAGCTCTGCCAGGCGGTGCAACCTCTCCAGTCAAGAGGTGCAACCGCCTGATCCCGGAATTCCGGGATTTGATCGATTTGATCATTTTGAGCTCCAAATTTGAACTAGGTTGGGGCCTATAAATACCCCACCCATTCAGCACTGAAAAGGCACAGATCTACACCGAATTCTTGATCTTTCAAGTGATTCTAAGAGCTCAAATTTGTGTAAAGTCCTAAAGTTCTCCTCTTTCTTTTCTTCAAGTCTTGAGTTGTAAAGAGAGGAGAGAAAGGATCTGTAAGGGTTGTCTCCTGTGCCCGTCAAAAGGAGAGGAACTGTAAAAGGGCAGTTAGCCTTCGCCCATTGAAGGAAGGCAGCTAGTTGACGTCGGTGACCTCGTCGGAGGAGGAAGCCAAAAGTGGAGTAGGTCAAGACTGACCGAACCACTCTAAATCTCTGGTTTGCTTTTGCTTGAGCACTTTATCATTACTGCAAACCTCCTACATAGCTACTGCCCTCTGCGCTTTTACAAACGAGTCTCTAAACTCTTATCTTTCCGAATATGCATTCAGACGTAAATCGGTGTCTTCGTACGATCTTTACGATGCAGTTTATGTTTATGTTTTGATTCCATTTATAACTGTAAATTACCTTCTGCGTATTCATAAAACGCTTTTCAAAATTCAGAACTGCGTTTAGACATAAAATTACGTTTTGACGTAAAACTGCGTTTAGACGTAAAATAGCGTTTAGACGCAAAACTGCGTTTAGATGCAAAACTGCGTTTAGACGTAAAACTGTGTTTAGACGTAAATTTGCGTTTAGACGTAAATCTGCATTTAGACGTAAATCTGCATTTTGCAGATTACTTTTTGAGCTATACAATAGCAGCACACTGTCTTTAAACTTCTGTCTAAACTAGTGATTTACGAATCGACACTTAAGACGTAAATCTGTTTCTTCGTACGAACATCGGATTTCAGTTTGCGCCGATATTCTGGTTTTCATCATTACTGCAAACTGCCTGCATACATTGACTGAAACCTTGCTTAGTTGTCCTTATCATTCAAACGCGGCCTTCGGTTTTAATCGCAGAATGTTTTCCGCTGCACTAATTCACCCCCCCCCCCTCTTAGTGCTCTCGATCCATACACGGATCCCATCAAAACTCCGGAGTTAAGCGTGCTTGGGCGAGAGTAGTACTAGGATGGGTGACCCCCTGGGAAGTCCTCGTGTTGCACTCCTTTTTGTGCCCCGGAAATACCAAAACCTCTCCCGTCGACCTCCGGGCGATGGTTTTGGGTCTCGAATTTGTCGTGACCGCTATGCAGTCAGTCTCATGGGGCTCTGAGAGAGCTTTCCGAATGGGGTCGCAATAGCGCGATTCCGAGTCCGATCGAAAAAAGTTCTGAGGGTTTTGGCGACGCTTGTCGTGTCCGTGCACGGTCGGCCTCGTGGGCATCGGAGAGATCCGACAATGGCGATTCAGAGATCGTTCGAGGGTTTCGGGGGGCTCGCGAGGGTCCCCGGTCGTCGATATGCCGTCCGTGACGTGCACAAAGTTAAGCGGGGACAACGCACACAAAACGAAAAGCGATCATACCAGCACTAAAAGCACCGGATCCCAATAGAACTCCGAAGTTAAGCGTGCATGGGCGAGAGTAGTACTAGGATGGGTGACCCCTGGGAAGTCCTCGTGTTGCACTCCTTTTTTTGCCCCGAGCGACCAAAACCTCTCCGTCGACCTCCAAGGCGATTGTTTTGGGCCTCGAATTTGTCGTGACCGCCACGCAGTCAGTCTCGTGGGGCTCCGAGAGACCTTTCGAATGGGGTCGCAATAGCGATTCCTAGTCCGATCGTGAAAGTTCTGAGGGTTTATCGCGCGACGCTTGTCGTGGTCGGTCGCGCGTTGGCCTCGTGGGCATCGGAGAGATCCGAGAATGGCGATTCAGAGATCGCTTCGAGGGTTCCGGGCACGCGAGGGTCCCCGGTCGTCGATCGCCGTCCGTGGCGTGCACAAAGACGAGGGAAAACGCAAACAAAATGAGTGCGATCATACCAGCACTAAAGCACCGGATCCCATCAGAACTCCGAAGTTAAGCGTGCAAGGGAGAGTAGTACTAGATTGGGTGACCCCTGGGAAGTCCCCGTGGTTGCACTCCTTTTTGTGCCCGAAACCAAAACCTCTCCCCGTCGACCTCGAGGCGATGGTTTTGGGCCTTGAAATTGTCGTGACACTTACGCAGTCAGTCTCGTGGGGCTCGAGAGAGCTTTCGAATGGGGTCGCAAAAGCGATTCCGAGTCCGTTCGAGAAAGTTCAGAGGGTTTCGGCGCGACGCTTGTCGTGGTCCGGTCGCCGGTCGGCCTCGTGGGCATCGGAGAGATCCGAGAATGGCGATTCTGAGATCGTTCGAGGGTTTCGGGCGCCAGGGAGGGTCCCCGGTCGTCGATTCACCGTCCGTGGACGCGTGCACAAAAGCGAGGGACGACACACACAAAACGAAAAGGATCATACCAGCACTAAAGCACCGGATCCCATCACAACTCCGAAGTTAAGCGTGCTTGGGCGAGAGTAGTACTAGGATGAGTGACCCACTGGGAAGTCCTCGTGTTGCATTCCGTTTTGTGCCCCGAGCGACCAAAACCTCTCCCGTCGACCTCCGAGGCGATGGTATTGGGCATCGAAACTTGTTGTGACCGCTACGCAGTCAGTCTCGTGGGGCTCCGAGAGAGCTTTCCAGAATGGGGTCGCAATAGCGATTCCGAGTCCGATCGAGAAATTCTGAGGGTTTAGGCGCACGCTTGTCGTGTCCGGTCCGCGGTCGGCCTTGTGGGCATCGAAGAGATCCGAGAATGGCGATTCAGAGATCGCTCGAGGGTTTCGGGCGCGAGGGTCCCCGGTCGTCGATCGCCGTCCGTGACGAGCACAATGATGATGGACAACGACACAAAACGAAAAGTCGCGATCATACGAGCACTAATGCTCCGGATCCCATCAGAACTCCGGGTTAAGTGTGCTTGGGCGAGAGTAGTACTAGGATGGGTGACCCCCTGGGAAGTCCTCGTGTTGCACTCCTTTTTGTGCCCCGAGCGACCAAAACCTCTCCCTTCGACCACCGAGGCGATGGTTTTGGGCCTCGAAATTTACCGTGACCGCTACGCAGTCAGTCTCGTGGGGCTCCGAGAGAGCTTTCCGGAATGGGGTCGCAATAGCGATTCTGAGTCCGTCGAGAAAGTTCTGTGGGTTTTGGCGCACGTTTTTTTTGGTAAGTAAAAGTAAATTGATTATGTGTAAAGTTTCTACAAATAGCTTTATCTAATCCCATCAGAACAAATAGCTTTATCTATACAAGTCATAGACAAAGCCATGTAACTCATAGAGTGCGAATGCGATAGTTATGACTACACATGTTGTAGACTATAACTCCTAATTATAATCAAAATAGAAAATGTTTATCCAGATATATCAAAATTTGGCATCATTCCCAAGATCTTTAGCTAATAGCAAAATTAAAATTGATAAAAATATATTTTTCTCTTTGGGTAAAGTGTCCGGTTTTGAGATCTTGCTCCATACAGGATCTTGAGTATCTAATAATCTCTTTCAATAGCTGTGCATTGTTTGTGTGTTGACATTTAAAGATTCTGTTACATCTCTCCTTCCACATCCACCAAATAGCTTCTGAAAAGTAACCTTTGCCAGTTGTGTGAGAGGCCCTTTTCTTGAGAAATATTGCATGAGTTAAGCCTAGTTCTTGGTGCAAGTTTGGTTCTGTGGCAGTCTATTGAATTCAAATCGCTGGAGAATCTCCTTCCATATCCATTTTGTATAATCACAAGCAAAATAAAGGTGGTCAACAGTTTCTTCTTGTTGCATACAAAGGGAGCATCGGTTAACATGATAGATACCTCTTCTTTTCATATTGTCTATTGTAGGTAGTTTATTGAGAAGGGCCTGCCATGTACATAAGGAATGTCTTTGTGATCCCGGCTTATCCCATGTCCAACTGCTTGGGACCCACTTGTTATTTCTTTACCTAATTTGATTCCATGCAGATGTGGCACTAAATTTGCCATTGTCATGAGGCCAAATAAGTTTATCTGAAGAGTTGTTCGTGATTGGAATAACTATAATAGTCGGCCAAAGTGATAACATTTCGGGAGAAATAGGATTAGGGAGACACCAGGTACCGTTAGCAATGAACTCAGAAACCTTCCAATCTTTGGGAGCCCCGAGATCTTTTCGTATTCTGTCACCATATAATTGAAATATACTCTTCCCATTCACCCAAGGATCGCACCACATATTAGTACTAGTTCCAGAAGAGATTGCATAGGAAATGTGTTTGATTAGCCAATTCCTTGCCTTTACAATTCCTTTCCAAGCTGCAGAGTGGTATGTTCTTGTTGAAATTTCCCAGATTGATTCTTTTGAAAGATACCTAGCAGAAACCCAATGTGACCATAAGGAACATTTGTTTTGCAAAAGATCCCACAATTGCTGCACCAGACATGCTTGATTCCAATCTCTAGTATTTCTCAAGTTTAGACCCCTTCATCTTTCAGTTTTGCAAATGCTATCCCAATTAACCATATGCATTGCCTTATCATTTGTGCCATTCCAGAAGAAGTTCATTAATAACCGCTCAATATCTTGGAGAAGTCCAGCAGGTAGAAGAAATGCATTACACCAATATATAGAGTAGGAGTGCAATACCGAACGGATGAGTTCGAGTCGTCCTGCTTTTTTGATAGAAACCTATTTTTCCAAGAAGAAATTCTATTCTTTATTTTTTTTTTTTGCATAGGCTGACAGTGGGTTTTGTGAATGCCTGTGGATATGAGCGGAGACCCAAATAAGGAACTGGCAAGCTTCCCTCACTAACCCCCAAAGTTTGTGCAATAAAGACATTATCCTCAACGTAAGGGCTCATATATATACTTTACTTTTCGCATGATTTAACTGAAGTCCAGAAACCATACCAAAGTCGTTCATAATAGTAGCCAGGTTCTTTACTGAAGTTGGTTCATTTTGGAGAAAGATAAGTAAGTCATCTGCAAATGTTATATGTGATATATGAACAGAACCAGCAATGGGTACCTTAATGCTGCCATTTAAGACTCATGTGTTCCAACATACAGCTAAGTCCTTCCATCACAATAGTAAAAAGATAATGGAGAGAGTGGATCACCTTGTCGGATGCCATTCGTGTTCCCAAAAAAAAATTGGTGAGCCATTAAAGAGTATCAAAAACTTTGGAGTTTCCAGGCAAGATTGAATCCAATTAACCCATTGCTGTGGGAAGTTCATATCGAGGAGCATCTTATAGATAAACTTCCTATTAACTGAATCAAGGCTTTCCGTAAATCAGCTTTAAAACATATTTTTTGTCCCTCTTGCTTTTGAATGCAAATCTTTGACCAAGTCATTAACAAGCAAAATGTTATGATGTATACTTCTCCCTTTGATGAAAGCAGCTTGGTTTGGGCTAATGATCTTGTGTATTACCTTTTGCATTCTATTTGCCAATACTTTGGAGATGATCTTGTAAATAAAGTTGCATAATGATATGGGTCGATAGTTCTCTAGTGAATCAGCCCCTGCATTCTTCGAATTAAGGAATTAAAAGTGCAATTCATCTCTCTAAGAATATGACCTGAAGAGAAAAAAAATGTTGGCAAGCCTTGATCACATCATTTCCAATAATTGACCAAGCAGTTTGGTAAAATTCAGCTGGAAATCCATCTGGACCTGGGCTTTTGTGCTTTGGTGACTTAAAGACAACACATACAATTTCACATCTGTAATTGGGGCATTGACGATTGAAATAGCTTCCTAATCAAGTTTTCTAGTCGGCTCCACATGAATGTTATTAGGTTTCCCAGCTTGATTGAGTAAGGAATAAAAAATTGCTCTGTGTGTGCTTTAACCTCATCCAACTTCTCAATAAGATTATCATCTTTGTCTCTGCATTTGCTGATATGGTTAATAGCCCTTCGAGTAGCAATTGAAGCATAGAAAAATTTTGTATTGGAATCCCCTAGCGTGAGCCAATGTTGTCGAGACTTCTGCTTTGCAAAACTTTACTCCTGTTTTAAGGCTTGCATGAAGTTATTTTTGGCTTCTGCCTCTTTGTAGATAATATTTTCATCATTTGGCTGAAGTTGCAGCTCATGTTGCAAAGACATTAGTTCCTTTCTGCAAAGTTGAACTCTGGTGTTAATATTGCCAAAGGTATTTGTATTCCACTCCTTTAGTGCTGCTTTACAGGCTTTGAGCTTTTGACATAAGATATAAGGGGGGGATCCATGCACATTAACATTCCAAGCATATCTGATAACATCAAGAAATTGAGGATGAGTACTCCACATGTTAAAGAATCTAAACGGTTTCTTGCCTCTTGGTGCCGCTTTTTCTGCGTGTATATACATTAAAGAATGGTCAGAAAACAAAGGAGCACCATACTCAAGAAGTGAATCTGGGTAAACTGTTAACCATTCATGATTAATCAAACACCTATCAAGTCGAGCCATTATTTTTCTGTTAGCAGCACCTTGATTACTCCAGGAGAGCCAATTACCCACAGATTTCATATCAAACAATGCTGCAGTGTCAATGTAATCATTGAACTTTTGAAGCTGGCTTTCTGAAAGTTGTCTACCACCCTGTTTTTCATTTATGTACCGAACAGTATTAAAGTCTCCAAGAACAATCCAAGGTACATTGAGACAGCCATTTACAATATTAGTCAGGTCAGACCAAAGAGTATTTCTTTCTTGCATACTGTTTGAAGCATATATACCAGTGAAATTGAATTGACAGCCATTCTTTTTATCCTCTACCTTAAGATGAATGAATTGATCAGTAGCAGAAATAAACCAAGCATTAATAGAGTTAGGATGCCATAAGACCCATATTCTACCAAAAGTGTCATTTGAATCATTGGTAAACAGTTCTGCGTCCGGCCATATTAAATTCTTTTGAGCTTGAACGCGCGCGATTGTTTAATTTTTGTTTCCACTAGAATAACAATATCACATGCGGCAGACTTGATTATTCTATTGAGCTCCCGACATTTCTCCGGCTTATTAAGTCCGCGAACATTCCAGCATGTTATCTTCATTAGTAAAAGATAGTAAGGTATTCATCCTACGACTTTGGATGGATTGTACCATCCTTTTTCTTATCTTTCGGTTTTGTATTTTCCTCCCGCACAATATCCTTACCTTTATGGCTTTATTCCTATATTTATCCACTTCATCTACAGCTTGCAGATTTTTAAACTTTAAAATACCTTGAGTCATGTGGTCTTGATTGGCAGGGTTTGTTGAAGCTCGATAAGATTGTTGCATCACAATATCCTGGATAGTACTTGTTGGAGCAGTCTGGCTAGAGAGGTTTGTTGGAGCATGAGTTTGTTGAGACAGAATATCCTTGTTGGCAATGTTTGTTGTGGCCTGAGTTTGTTGAGGAATAATATCCTTGCTAGCTTAGATTTGCTTGGACCTGAGTTCGTTGAGCTAGTGTGGATGGATCCGATGATATTGGAAGAGATGAAGTTCCTGACTTATGTTTCTCCTGTCCACTAGTACCATGGGAAACCTCTGTTGTGGAAGGCTCTGACATTATAGGTACAGATAAAGTTTTAGAATTGTCCTTCTGTCCGGGTGCTTTTCTTTGCGAAATGAATGCTCAATAGTTTTTGCCACAATCGGTGCTGCTGCCATTAGAGAAGAATCACTTTGTTGCTGAGGGGCTTGACGTGGTCGATAGACCTTTGTGGTTGGATTTGGGGTTTGTGACAAGCTCCTTTTGGATGACCAAAAGATAAGCAACGCTGACATCGTTGTGGCTTCCAGAATATGAGACATGTACCTTCCGAAAGTGTTCCCGTCAAGATCACGATAGAAAACCTCATTAGGAAGATCTTCATCGGAAGAAACCAGCACACATGCTCGTGCAAATGCTAATCTCGCCTGAGCTGCTGTTGCTTTGTCGATGTAGAGTGGCTGTCCCAGAGTGCTGCATAACTTTGCAATAAAACGTCGACTCCAAAGATGTAGAGGCAGTCCTTGAAAGGATACCCATAATGGAATAGACTGTAGGCTATCTAACTCCAAACGGACATCAGGAGACCAACGTCAGAGAATCATTGGATGACCAAGGATAGTCCAGAATCCTTCGAGGATTCGCTGCAAATCTTCTTCAGAGTATAGCTTGCAAACAAAGAACTCCGTTCTCCAGCATATGAAGAAGATCAAATGACGATATTCCCCATCGAAGTTTTGATAAATGAGGATAGTGGGAAATAAGATGTTTTGAGACCTACCACATAGCCAACAATCGCCATAGACCATGTCTCAATAAGCTCTGCTGAATCAACAGTCTCGTATACAGCAATCTTCTTATCAGCCTGAACTTCTGGAGTAAAGAATTCCAAGCTTAGATCTGGACTTCCAACCGGAGCTTTGAAGAGGCTAGTCCAAGGCCGAGGATCGCTGGAAATGAGAGCAGGCTGTCGCGATCTAGAGCGCGACCTGCTTCGATGCTGGTTGGTCGAAGGAGTTTCTCTCTGGAAAAGATATGTTGGAAGAGCCACTTGGGGGGTAGCGGTAGGGAGCCTTGCCATCGTTTCAACCCTCTCGCCACCATCGCCAGCCCTAGGGGCCATCGCTGCCATGGTTGATCCCTCTGGTCGCTGCTACAGAAACGACGCCATTGGGAAAAGCCACCGCTCCAGTATATTAGATCGCCGCTATGGTACCGTCACCCTAGGGATTTATGGTTGCGGCTACAGTATCGTCGCCCTTGGGGAGAAGCCGACGCTACGGAGATCTGGTCGCTGCTACAGTGTCATCGCCGCCGCTACAGTACTATCGTCCTTGGGAGATCTGATCACCTCTACAGTGTCGTCGCCCTTCGCTCGTGGGAGAAAGCCGACGCTGCAGGAGTTAGATCGCATTAGGGAGATATGGTTGTCGCTACAGTACCATCGCCCTAGATCTGGGCCGCCGCCACTACAGTAGCGTCGCCCTTGGGAGATCTGATCACCGCTACAGTGCCATCGCCCTTCGCCGCCCGGGGAGAAAGCCAACGATGCAGGAGTCAGATCGTCCTAGGGAGATCTGGTCGCCGCTATAGTACCGTCGCCTCTAGATCTGGTCGCCGCTACAGTATCGCCGCCCGCCGCTACAGTAACGTCGCCTTAGGGCTTGGCGTCAGAGTGGACGGAAAGGGCAAATTTCGAGGCCCAAAACCATCGCCTCGAGGCCGACGGGAGAGGTTTTGGTCGCCGGGGCACAAAAGGAGTGCAACACGATCCAAAAAGGAGTGCAACACGATACGCTGACATCGTTGTGGCTTCCAGGAATATGAGACATGTACCTTCCGTGTGTTCCCGTCAAGATCACGATAGAAAACCTCATTAGGAAGATCTTCATCGAAGAAACCAGCACACATTCTCGCAAAAATGCTAATCTCGTCTGAGCTGCTGTTGCTTTGTCAATGTAGAGCGGCTGTCCCAGAGTGCTGCATAACTTTGCAATAAAACGTTGACTCCAAAGATGTAGAGGCAGTCCTTGAAAGGATACCCATAATGGAATAGACTGTAGGCTATCTAACTCCAAACGGACATCAGGAGACCAACGTCGTAGAATCATTGGATGACCGCGGATAGTCTAGAATCCTTCGAGGATTCGTTGCAAATCTTCTTCAGAGTATAGCTTGCAAACAAAGAATCCGTTCTCCAGCATATGAAGATCAAATGACGATATTCCCCATCGAGTTTTGATAAATGAGGATAGTGGGAAATAAGATGTTTTTAGACCTACCACATAGCCAACAATCGCCATAGACCATGTCTCAATAAGCTCTGCTGAATCAGCAGTCTCGTATACAGCAATCTTCTTATCAGCCTGAACTTCTGGAGTAAAGAATTCCAAGCTTAGATCTGGACTTCCAACTGGAGCCTTGAAGAGGCTAGTCCAAAGCCGAGGATCGCTGGAAATGAGAGCAGGCTGCCGCGATCTAGAGCGCGACCTGCTTCGATGCTGTTTGGTCGAAGGAGTTTCTCTTTGGAAAGGATATGGTGGAAGAGCAACTTGGGGGGTAGCGGTAGGGAGCCTTGCCATCGTTTCAACCCTCTCGCCACCATCGCCAGCCCTAGGGGCCATCGCTGCCATGTTTGATCCCTCTGGTCGCCGCTACAGAAACGACGCCATTGGGAAAAGCCACCGCTGCAGTATATTAGATCGCCGCTATGGTACCGTCACCCTAGGGATTTATGGTTGCGGCTACAGTATCGTCGCCCTTGGGGAGAAGCCGACGCTACGGAGATCTGGTCGCTGCTACAGTGTCGTCGCCGCCGCTACAGTACTGTCGTCCTTTGGAGATCTGATCACCTCTACAGTGTCGTCGCCCTTCGCTCGTGGGAGAAAGCCGACGCTGCAGGAGTTAGATCGCCTTAGGGAGATATGGTTGTCGCTACAGTACCGTCGCCCTAGATCTGGGCCACCGCCGCTACAGTAGCGTCGCCCTTGGTAGATCTGATCACCGCTATAGTGCCGGCACCCTTCGCCCGTGGGAGAAAGCCAACACTGCAGGAGTCGGATCGTCCTAGGGAGATCTGGTCGCCGCTACAGTATCGCCGCCGCCGCTACAGTATCGCCCTGACTAATATTGTAAATGGCTGTCTCGACTTTGACATAAATGAAAAGGCATGCTAACATAAAATCGATCACTTAAGATGAAACACTTAAAAAAAAAGGGGGGAGAAATATATGAATTGATGCTATAAACACTATGCTATGATTATGCCATGCTTGCATCATCAAGAGTTATATAAATTGATATGATTGCCATATTTGCAATGCTTATATGAATTGATGCTATGATTGCCAAATTTGCATTGTGCCATGTTTGCACCATACGTTAAGATATCAAGAACTTGTATCGTAATTTTACGCATTGATATCTTACCATGTGATTAAATGCTACAATTGATAAACACTTGAAATGCAATCCTCTATCTTATTGATTTTTCAATAAATCTATGATTGTCATATATGAATTTATTGAATGTAATTTTGAGGATGATTTCAGATTTGACAAATGCTTGATTCGTATTTACGACATAAGATACACTTTAAGTATGAATCATGCTTCAATCATGTTAAATGCCTCAATCATTTTCTATCTCTAGAGTTCTCGATTTTGATGAAATACAAGTAATAAATTTATTTATGATATCTTGTAAATTACTTGAATTATGAATGAGTTTTTATGATGTGTTAAAAGAATCACTTAAAAATAAAATGCTTTTCCCATCTTATCGAGATTAATGCATGATAATGTGTGAACCATATCTCCCTAAGGCGATCTAACTCCTGCAGCGTCGGCTTTCTCCCACGAGCGAAGGGCGACGACACTGTAGAGGTGATCAGATCTCCCAAGGACGACAGTACTGTAGCGGCGGCGATGACACTGTAGCAGCGACCAGATCTCCGTAGCGTCGGCTTCTCCCCAAGGGCGACGATACTGTAGCCGCAACCATAAATCCCTAGGGTGACGGTACCATAGCGGCGATCTAATATACTGCAGCGGTGGCTTTTCCCAATGGCGTCGTTTCTGTAGCGGCGACCAGAGGGATCAACCATGGCAGCGATGGCCCCTAGGGCTGGCGATTGTGGCGAGAGGGTTGAAACGATGGCAAGGCTCCCTACCGCTACCCCCCAAGTTGCTCTTCCACCATATCCTTTCCAAAGAGAAACTCCTTCGACCAAACAGCATCGAAGCAGGTCGCGCTCTAGATCGCGGCAGCCTGCTCTCATTTCCAGCGATCCTCGGCTTTGGACTAGCCTCTTCAAGGCTCCAGTTGGAAGTCCAGATCTAAGCTTGGAATTCTTTACTCCAGAAGTTCAGGCTGATAAGAAGATTGCTGTATACGAGACTGCTGATTCAGCAGAGCTTATTGAGACATGGTCTATGGCGATTGTTGGCTATGTGGTAGGTCTAAAAACATCTTATTTCCCACTATCCTCATTTATCAAAACTCGATGGGGAATATCGTCATTTGATCTTCATATGCTGGAGAACGGATTCTTTGTTTGCAAGCTATACTCTGAAGAAGATTTGCAACGAATCCTCGAAGGATTCTAGACTATCCGCGGTCATCCAATGATTCTACGACGTTGGTCTCCTGATGTCCGTTTGGAGTTAGATAGCCTACAGTCTATTCCATTATGGGTATCCTTTCAAGGACTGCCTCTACATCTTTGGAGTCAACGTTTTATTGCAAAGTTATGCAGCACTCTGGGACAGCCGCTCTACATTGACAAAGCAACAGCAGCTCAGACGAGATTAGCATTTGCACAAGCATGTGTGCTGGTTTCTTCCGATGAAGATCTTCCTAATGAGGTTTTCTATCGTGATCTTGATGGGAACACACGGAAGGTACATGTCTCATATTCCTGGAAGCCACAACGATGTCAGCGTATCGTGTTGCACTCCTTTTTGGATCGTGTTGCACTCCTTTTTGTGCCCCGAGCGACCAAAACCTCTCCCGTCGACCTCCGAGGCGATGGTTTTGGGCCTCGAAATTTGCCCTTTCACGTCCACTACGACGCCAAGCCCTAAGGCGACGTTACTGTAGCGGCGGGCGGCGATACTGTAGCGGCGACCAGATCTAGGGCGACGGTACTATAGCGGCGACCAGATCTCCCTAGGACGATCTGACTCCTGCATCGTTGGCTTTCTCCCACGGGCGAAGGGCGATGGCACTGTAGCGGTGATCAGATCTCCCAAGGGCGACGCTACTGTAGCGGCGGCGGCCCAGATCTAGGGCGACGGTACTGTAGCGACAACCATATCTCCCTAAGGCGATCTAACTCCTGCAGCGTCGGCTTTCTCCCACGAGCGAAGGGCGACGACACTGTAGAGGTGATCAGATCTCCAAAGGACGACAGTACTGTAGCGGCGGCGACGACACTGTAGCAGCGACCAGATCTCCGTAGCGTCGGCTTCTCCCCAAGGGCGACGATACTGTAGCCGCAACCATAAATCCCTAGGGTGACGGTACCATAGCGGCGATCTAATATACTGCAGCGGTGGCTTTTCCCAATGGCGTCGTTTCTGTAGCGGCGACCAGAGGGATCAACCATGGCAGCGATGGCCCCTAGGGCTGGCGATTGTGGCGAGAGGGTTGAAACGATGGCAAGGCTCCCTACCGCTACCCCCCAAGTTGCTCTTCCAACATATCTTTTCCAGAGAGAAACTCCTTCGACCAACCAGCATCGAAGCAGGTCGCGCTCTAGATCGCGACAGCCTGCTCTCATTTCCAGCGATCCTCGGCCTTGGACTAGCCTCTTCAAAGCTCCGGTTGGAAGTCCAGATCTAAGCTTGGAATTCTTTACTCCAGAAGTTCAGGCTGATAAGAAGATTGCTGTATACTGAGACTGTTGATTCAGCAGAGCTTATTGAGACATGGTCTATGGCGATTGTTGGCTATGTGGTAGGTCTCAAAACATCTTATTTCCCACTATCCTCATTTATCAAAACTTCGATGGGGAATATCGTCATTTGATCTTCATATGCTGGAGAACGGATTCTTTGTTTGCAAGCTATACTCTGAAGAAGATTTGCAGCGAATCCCTCGAAGGATTCTGGACTATCCATGGTCATCCAATGATTCTAATGACGTTGGTCTCCTGATGTCCCTTTGGAGTTAGATAGCCTACAGTCTATTCCATTATGGGTATCCTTTCAAGGACTGCCTCTACATCTTTGGAGTCGACGCTTTTATTGCAAAGTTATGCAGCAATCTGGGACAGCCACTCTACATCGACAAAGCAACAGCAGCTCAGGCGAGATTAGCATTTGCACGAGCATGTGTGCTGGTTTCTTCCGATGAAGATCTTCCTAATGAGGTTTTCTATCGTGATCTTGACGGGAACACTTTCGGGTACATGTCTCATATTTCCTGGAAGCCACAACGATGTCAGCGTTGCTTATCTTTTGGTCATCCAAATGGAGCTTGTCAAGAAACCCCAAATCCAACCACAAAGGTCTATCGACCACGCCAAGCCCCTCAGCAACAAAGTGATTCTTCTCTAATGGCAGCAGCACCGATTGTGGCAAAAAACTATTGAGCATTCGAATCGCAAGGAAAGCACCATGGACAGAAAGACAATTCCAAAACTTTATCTGTACCTATAATGTCAGAGCCTTCCACAACAGAGGTTTCCCATGGTACTAGTGGACAGGAGAAACATAAGTCAGGAACTTCATCTCTTCCAATATCATCGGATCCATCCACACTAGCTCAACGAACTCAGGTCCAAGCAAATCTCGCTAGCAAGGATATTATTCCTCAACAAACTCAGGCCACAACAAACATTGCCAACAAGGATATTCTGTCTCAACAAACTCATGCTCCAACAAACCTCTCTAGCCAGACTGCTCCAACAAGTACTATCCAGGATATTGTGATGCAACAATCTTATCGAGCTTCAACAAACCCTGCCAATCAAGACCACATGATTCAAGGTATTTTAAAGTTTAAAAATCTGCAAGCTGTAGATGAAGTGGATAAATATAGGAATAAAGCCATAAAAGGTAAGGATATTGTGCAGGAGGAAAATACAAAACCGAAAGATAAGAAAAAGGATGGTACAATCCATCCAAAGTCGTAGGATGAATACCTTACTATCTTTTACTAATGAAGATAACATGCTGGAATGTTCGCGGACTTAATAAGCCGGAGAAATATCGGGAGCTCAATAGAATAATCAAGTCTGACGCATGTGATATTGTTATTCTAGTGGAAACAAAAATTAAACAATCGTATGCTTCAAGCTCAAAAGAATTTAATATGGCGGGACGCAAACTGTTTACCAATGATTCAAATGACACTTTTGGTAGAATATGGGTCTTATGGCATCCTAACTCTATTAATGCTTGGTTTATTTCTGCTACTGATCAATTCATTCATCTTAAGGTAGAGGATAAAAAAGAATGGCTGTCAATTCAATTTCACTGGTATATATGCTTCAAAACAGTATGCAAGAAAGAAATACTCTTTGGTCTGACCTGACTAATATTGTAAATGGCTGTCTCAATGTACCTTGGATTGTTGTTGGAGACTTTAATACTGTTCGGTACACAAATGAAAAACAGGGTGGTAGACAACTTTCAGAAAGCCAGCTTCAAAAGTTCAATGATTACATTGACACTGCAGCATTGTTTGATATGAAATCTGTGGGTAATTTGCTCTCCTGGAGTAATCAAGGTGCTGCTAACAGAAAAAATAATGGCTCGACTTGATAGGTGTTTGATTAATCATGAATGGTTAACAGTTTACCCAGATTCACTTCTTGAGTATGGTGCTCCTTTGTTTTCTGACCATTCTTTAATGTATATACACGCAGAAAAAAACCGACACCAAGAGGCAAGAAACCGTTTAGATTCTTTAACATGTGGAGTACTCATCCTCAATTTCTTGATGTTATCAGATCTGCTTGGAATGTTAATGTGCATGGATCCCCCTTATATCTTATGTCAAAAGCTCAAAGCCTGTAAAGCAGCACTAAAGGAGTGGAATACAAATACCTTTGGCAATATTAACACCAGAGTTCAACTTTGCAGAAAAGGAACTAATGTCTTTGCAACATGAGCTGCAACTTCAGCCAAATGATGAAAATATTATCTACAAAGAGGCAGAAGCCAGAAATAACTTCATGCAAGCCTTAAAACAGGAGGAAAGTTTTGCAAAGCAGAAGTCTCGACAACATTGGCTTACGCTTAGGGATTCCAATACAAAATTTTTCTATGCTTCAATTGCTACTCGAAGGGCTATTAACCCAGATCAGCAAATGCAGAGACAAAGATGATAATCTTATTGAGAAGTTGGATGAGGTTAAAGCACACACAGAGCAATTTTTTTATTCCTTACTCAATCAAGCTGGGAAACCTAATAACATTCATGTGGAGCCGACTAGAAAACTTGATTCGAAGCTATTTCAATCCTCAATGCCCCAATTATAGATGACTAAATTGTATGTGTTGTCTTTAAGTCACCAAAGCACAAAAAAGCCCAGGTCCAGATGGATTTCCAGCTGAATTTTACCAAACTGCTTGGTCTATTATTGGAAATGATGTGATCAAGGCTTGCCAACATTTTTTCTCTTCAGGTCATATTCTTAGAGAGATGAATTGCACTTTTATTTCCTTAATTCCGAAGAATGCAGGGGCTGATTCACTAGAGAACTATCGACCCATATCATTATGCAACTTTATTTACAAGATCATCTCCAAAGTATTGGCAAATAGAATGCAAAAGGTAATACACAAGATCATTAGCCCAAACCAAGCTGCTTTCATCAAAGGGAGAAGTATACATCATAACATTTTGCTTGCTAATGACTTGGTCAAAGATTTGCATTCAAAAGCAAGAGGGACAAAAATATGTTTTAAAGCTGATTTACGGAAAGCCTTCGATTCAGTTAATAGGAAGTTTATCTATAAGATGCTCCTCGATATGAACTTCCCACAGCAATGGGTTAATTGGATTCAATCTTGCCTGGAAACTCCAAAGTTTTCGATACTCTTTAATGGCTCACCAATTGGTTTTTTTGGGAGCACGAATGGCATCCGACAAGGTGATCCACTCTCTCCGTATCTTTTTTTTACTATTATTGCGATGGAAGGACTTAGCTATATGTTGGAACACGCAGTCTTAAATTGCAGCATTAAGGTACCCATTGCTGGTTCTGTTCATATATCACATATAACATTTGCAGATGACTTACTTATCTTTCTCCAAAATGAACCAACTTCAGTAAAGAACCTGGCTACTATTATGAACGACTTTGGTATGGTTTCTGGACTTCAGTTAAATCATGCGAAAAAAGTAAAGTATATATGAGCCCTTACGTTGAGGATAATGTCTTTATTGCACAAACTTTGGGGTTAGTGAGGGAAGCTTGCCAGTTCCTTATTTGGGTCTCCCGCTCATATCCACAGGCATTCACAAAACCCACTGTCAGCCTATCTTGCAAAAAAAAAAAGAATAGAATTTCTTCTTGGAAAAATAGGTTTCTATCAAAAGCAGGATCGACTCGAACTCATCCGTTCGGTATTGCACTCCTACTCTATATATTGGTGTAATGCATTTCTTCTACCTGCTAGACTTCTCCAAGATATTGAACGGTTATTAATGAACTTCTTCTGAATGGCACAAAATGATAAGGCAATGCATATGGTAAATTGGGATAGCATTTGCAAACCGAAGATGAAGGGGTCTAAACTTGAGAAATACTAGAGATTGGAATCAAGCATGTCTGGTGCAGCAATTGTGGGATCTTTTCCAAAACAAATGTTCCTTATGGTCACATTGGGTTTCTGCTAGGTATCTTTTAAAAGAATCAATCTGGGAAATTTCAACAAGAACATACCACTCTGCAGCTTGGAAAAGAATTTTAAAGGCAAGGAATTGGCTAATCAAACACATTTCCTATGCAATCTCTTCTGGAACTAGTACTAATATGTGGTACGATCCTTAGGTGAATGGGAAGAGTATATTTCAATTATATGGTGACAGAATACGAAAAGATCTCGGGCCTCCCAAAGATTGGAAGGTTTCTGAGTTCATTGCTAACGGTACCTGGTGTCTCCCTAATCCTATTTCTCCCGAAATGTTATCACTTTGGTCGACTATTATAGTTATTATTACCACTTGAGCGGCGAGCGGCGATACTGTAGCTGCGGGCGGCGATACTGTAGCGGCGACCAGATCTAGGGCGACGGTACTATAGCGGCGACCAGATCTCCCTAGTTCGATCTGACTCCTGCATCGTTGGCTTTCTCCCACGGGCGAAGGGCGATGACACTGTAGCGGTGATCAGATCTCCCAAGGGCGACGCTACTGTAGCGGCGGCGGCCCAGATCTAGGGCGACGGTACTGTAGCGAACCATATCTCCCTAAGGCGATCTAACTCCTGCAGCGTCGGCTTTCTCCCATGAGCGAAGGGCGACGATACTGTAGAGGTGATCAGATCTCCCAAGGACGACAGTACTGTAGCGGCGGCGACGACACTGTAGCAGCGACCAGATCTCCGTAGCGTCGGCTTCTCCCCAAGGGCGACGATACTGTAGCCGCAACCATAAATCCCTAGGGTGACGGTACCATAGCGGCGATCGAATATACTGCAGCGGTGGCTTTTCCCAATGGCGTCGTTTCTTTAGCGGCGACCAGAGGGATCAAACATGGCAGCGATGGCCCCTAGGGCTGGCGATGGTGGCAAGAGGGTTGAAACGATGGCAAGGCTCCCTACCGCTACCCCCCAAGTTGCTCTTCCAACATATCTTTTCCAGAGAAAACTCCTTCCGACCAACCAGCATCGAAGCAGGTCGCTCTAGATCGCGACAGCCTGCTCTCATTTCCAACGATCCTCGGCCTTGGACTAGCCTCTTCAAGGCTCGGTTGGAAGTCCAGATCTAAGCTTGGAATTTTTTTTACTCCAGAAGTTCAGGCTGATAAGAAGATTGCTGTATCTGAGACTGTTGATTCAGCAGAGCTTATTGAGACATGGTCTATGGCGATTGTTGGCTATGTGGTAGGTCTCAAAACATCTTATTTCCCACTATCATCATTTATCAAAACTTCGATGGGGAATATCGTCATTTGATCTTCATATGCTGGAGAACGGATTCTTTGTTTGCAAGCTATACTCTGAAGAAGATTTGCAGCGAATCCTCGAAGGATTCTGGACTATCCGCCGGGTCATCCAATGATTCTACGACGTTGGTCTCCTGATGTCCGTTTGGAGTTAGATAGCCTACAGTCTATTCCATTATGGGTATCCTTTCAAGGACTGCCTCTACATCTTTGGAGTCGACGTTTTATTGCAAAGTTATGCAGCACTCTGGGACAGCCACTCTACATCGACAAAGCAACAGCAGCTCAGAGGCGAGATTAGCATTTGCACGCGAGCATGTGTGCTGGTTTCTTCCGATGAAGATCTTCCTAATGAGGTTTTCTATCGTGATCTTGACGGAACACTCGGAAGGTACATGTCTCATATTCCCGGGAAGCCACAACGATGTCAGCGTTGCTTATCTTTTGGTCATCCAAATGGAGCTTGTCAACAAACCCCAAATCCAACCACAAAGGTCTATCGACCACGCCAAGCCCCTCAGCAACAAAGTGATTCTTCTCTAATGGCAACAGCACCGATGGTGGCAAAAAACTATTGAGCATTCCGACTTCATGAAGGAAAGCACCGCAAGGACAGAAGGACAATTCCAAAACTTTATCTGTACCTATAATGACAGAGCCTTCCACAACAGAGGTTTCCCATGGTACTAGTGGACAGGATAAACATAAGTCAGGAACTTCATCTCTTCCAATATCATCGGATTCATCCACACTAGCTCAACGAACTCAGGTCCAAGCAAATCTCGCTAGCAAGGATATTATTCCTCAACAAACTCAGGCCACAACAAACATTGCCAACAAGGATATTCTGTCTCAACAAACTCATGCTCCAACAAACCTCTCTAGCCAGACTGCTCCAACAAGTACTATCCAGGATATTGTGATGCAACAATCTTATCGAGCTTCAACAAACCCTGCCAATCAAGACCACATGACTCAAGGTATTTTAAAGTTTAAAAATCTGCAAGCTGTAGATGAAGTGGATAAATATAGGAATAAAGCCATAAAAGGTAAGGATATTGTGCGGGAGGAAAATACAAAACCGAAAGATAAGAAAAAGGATGGTACAATCCATCCAAAGTCGTAGGATGAATACCTTACTATCTTTTACTAATGAAGATAACATGCTGGAATGTTCGCGGACTTAATAAGCCGGAGAAATGTCGGGAGCTTAATAGAATAATCAAGCCTGCCGCATGTGATATTGTTATTCTAGTGGAAACAAAAATTAAACAATCGCGCGTTCAAGCTCAAAAGAATTTAATATGGCCAGACGCAGAACTGTTTACCAATGATTCAAATGACACTTTTGGTAGAATATGGGTCTTATGGCATCCTAACTCTATTAATGCTTGGTTTATTTCTGCTACTGATCAATTCATTCATCTTAAGGTAGAGGATAAAAAGAATGGCTGTTAATTCAATTTCACTGGTATATATGCTTCAAACAGTATGCAAGAAAGAAATACTCTTTGGTCTGACCTGACTAATATTGTAAATGGCTGTCTCAATGTACCTTGGATTGTTCTTGGAGACTTTAATACTGTTCGGTACACAAATGAAAAACAGGGTGGTAGACAACTTTCAGAAAGCCAGCTTCAAAAGTTCAATGATTACATTGACACTGCAGCATTGTTTGATATGAAATCTGTGGGTAATTGGCTCTCCTGGAGTAATCAAGGTGCTGCTAACAGAAAAATAATGGCTCGACTTGATAGGTGTTTGATTAATCATGAATGGTTAACAGTTTACCCAGATTCACTTCTTGAGTATGGTGCTCCTTTGTTTTCTGACCATTCTTTAATGTATATACACGCAGAAAAAGCGACACCAAGAGGCAAGAAACCGTTTAGATTCTTTAACATGTGGAGTACTCATCCTCAATTTCTTGATGTTATCAGATCTGCTTGGAATGTTAATGTGCATGGATCCCCCCCTTATATCTTATGTCAAAAGCTCAAAGCCTGTAAAGCAGCACTAAAGGAGTGGAATACAAATACCTTTGGCAATATTAACACCAGAGTTCAACTTTGCAGAAAGGAACTAATGTCTTTGCAACATGAGCTGCAACTTCAGCCAAATGATGAAAATATTATCTACAAAGAGGCAGAAGCCAGAAATAACTTCATGCAAGCCTTAAAACAGGAGGAAAGTTTTGCAAAGCAGAAGTCTCGACAACATTGGCTTACGCTAGGGGATTCCAATACAAAATTTTTCTATGCTTCAATTGCTACTCGAAGGGCTATTAACCGTATCAGCAAATGCAGAGACAAAGATGATAATCTTATTGAGAAGTTGGATGAGGTTAAAGCACACACAGAGCAATTTTTTTATTCCTTACTCAATCAAGCTGGGAAACCTAATAACATTCATGTGGAGCCGACTAGAAAACTTGATTCGGAAGCTATTTCAATCCTCAATGCCCCAATTACAGATGACGAAATTGTATGTGTTGTCTTTAAGTCACCAAAGCACAAAAGCCCAGGTCCAGATGGATTTCCAGCTGAATTTTACCAAACTGCTTGGTCTATTATTGGAAATGATGTGATCAAGGCTTGCCAACATTTTTTCTCTTCAGGTCATATTCTTAGAGAGATGAATTGCACTTTTATTTCCTTAATTCCAAAGAATGCAGGGGCTGATTCACTAGAGAACTATCGACCCATATCATTATGCAACTTTATTTACAAGATCATCTCCAAAGTATTGGCAAATAGAATGCAAAAGGTAATACACAAGATCATTAGCCCAAATCAAGCTGCTTTCATCAAAGGGAGAAGTATACATCATAACATTTTGCTTGCTAATGACTTGGTCAAAGATTTGCATTCAAAAGCAAGAGGGACAAAAATATGTTTTAAAGCTGATTTACGGAAAGCCTTCGATTCAGTTAATAGGAAGTTTATCTATAAGATGCTCCTCGATATGAACTTCCCACAGCAATGGGTTAATTGGATTCAATCTTGCCTGGAAACTCCAAAGTTTTCGATACTCCTTTAATGGCTCACCAATTGGTTTTTTTGGGAGCACGAATGGCATCCGACAAGGTGATCCACTCTCTCCGTATCTTTTTACTATTGCGATGGAAGGACTTAGCTGTATGTTGGAACACGCAGTCTTAAATGGCAGCATTAAGGTATCCATTGCTGGTTCTGTTCATATATCACATATAACATTTGCAGATGACTTACTTATCTTTCTCCAAAATGAACCAACTTCAGTAAAGAACCTGGCTACTATTATGAATGACTTTGGTATGGTTTATGGACTTCAGTTAAATCATGCGAAAAGTAAAGTATATATGAGCCCTTACGTTGAGGATAATGTCTTTATTGCACAAACTTTGGGGGTTAGTGAGGGAAGCTTGCCAGTTCCTTATTTGGGTCTCCCGCTCATATCCACAGGCATTCACAAAATCCACTGTCAGCCTATCTTGCAAAAAATAAAGAATAGAATTTCTTCTTGGAAAAATAGGTTTTTATCAAAAGCAGGACTTCTCCAAGATATTGAACGGTTATTAATGAACTTCTTCTGGAATGGCACAAATGATAAGGCAATGCATATGGTAAATTGGGATAGCATTTGCAAACCGAAAGATGAAGGGGGGCTAAACTTGAGAAATACTAGAGATTGGAATCAAGCATGTCTGGTGCAGCAATTGTGGGATCTTTTGCAAAACAAATGTTCCTTATGGTCACATTGGGTTTCTGTTAGGTATCTTTCAAAAGAATCAATCTGGGAAATTTCAACAAGAACATACCACTCTGCAGCTTGGAAAGGAATTTTAAAGGCAAGGAATTGGCTAATCAAACACATTTCCTATGCAATCTCTTCTAGAACTAGTACTAATATGTGGTACGATCCTTGGGTGAATGGGAAGAGTATATTTCAATTATATGGTGACAGAATACTAAAAGATCTCGGGGGCTCCAAAGATTGGAAGGTTTCTGAGTTCATTGCTAACGGTACCTGGTGTCTCCCTAATCCTATTTCTCCTAAATGTTATCACTTTGGCCGACTATTATAGTTATTCCAATCACGAACAACTCTTCAGATAAACTTATTTGGCCTCATGACAATGGCAAATTTAGTGCCACATCTGCAAGGAATCAAATTAGGCAAAGAAATAACAAGTGGGTCCCAAGCAGTTGGACATGGGATCGACCGGGATCACAAAGACATTCCTTATGTACATGGCAGGCCCTTCTCAATAAACTACCTACAATAGACAATATGAAAAGAAGAGGTATCTATCATGTTAACCGATGCTCCCTTTGTATGCAACAAGAAGAAACTGTTGACCACCTTTATTTTGCTTGTGATTATACAAAATGGATATGGAAGGAGATTCTCCAGCGATTTGAACTCAATAGACTGCATAAACCAAACTTGCACCAAGAACTAGGCTTAACTCATGCAATGTTTCTCAAGAAAAGGGCCTCTCACACAACTGGCAAAGGTTACTTTCAGATGCTATTTGGTGGATGTGGAAGGAGAGATGTAACAGAATCTTTAAATGTCAACACACAAACAATGCTCAGCTATTGAAAGAGATTATTAGAGACTCAAGATCCTGTATGGAGCAATATCTCAAAACGGAGCACTTTACCCAAAGAGAAAAATATATTTTTATCAATTTTAATTTTGCTATTAGCTAAAGATCTTGGGAATGATGCCAAATTTTGATATATCTGGATAAACATTTTCTATTTTGATTATAATTAGGAGTTATAGTCTACAACATGTGTAGTCATAACTATCGCATTCGCACTCTATGAGTTACATGGCTTTGTCTATGACTTGTATAGATAAAGCTATTTGTAGAAACTTTACACATAATCAATTTACTTTTACTTACCAAAAAAAAAAAACTTCATCTCTTCCAATATCATCGGATCCATCCACAATAGCTCAACGAACTCAGGTCCAAGCAAATCTCGCTAGCAAGGATATTCTTCCTCAACAAACTCAGGCCACAACAAACATCGCCAACAAGGATATTCTGTCTCAACAAACTCATGCCTCAACAAACCTCTCTAGCCAGACTGCTCCAACAAGTACTATCCAGGATATTGTGCTGCAACAATCTTATCGAGCTTCAACAAACCCTGCCAATCAAGACCACATGATTCAAGGTATTTTAAAGTTTAAAAATCTGCAAGCTGTAGATGAAGTGGATAAATATAGGAATAAAGCCATAAAAGGTAAGGATATTGTGCGGGAGGAAAATACAAAACCGAAGGATAAGAAAAAGGAAGGTATAATCCATCCAAAGTCGTAGGATGAATACCTTACTACCTTTTCATTTGTTTATTACTAATGAAGATAACATGCTGGAATGTTCGCGGACTTAATAAGCCGGAGAAATGTCGGGAGCTCAACAGAATAATCAAGTCTGCCGCATGTGATATTGTTATTCTAGTGGAAACGAAAATTAAACAATCGCGCGTTCAAGCTCAAAAGAATTTAATATGGCCGGACGCAGAACTGTTTACCAATGACTCAAATGAAACTTTTGGTAGAATATGGGTCTTATGGCATCCTAACTCTATTAATGCTTGGTTTATTTCTGCTACTGATCAATTCATTCATCTTAAGGTAGAGGATAAAAAGAATGGCTGTCAATTCAATTTCACTGGTATATATGCTTCAAACAGTATGCAAGAAAGAAATACTCTTTGGTCTGACCTGACTAATATTGTAAATGGCTGTCTCAATGTACCTTGGATTGTTCTTGGAGACTTTAATACTGTTCGGTTCATTTATGTCAAATGAAAACATGCATCAATTTTTAAAGCCATTGTTATTATCATGAAAATTGATAATCACCATAATTTCAAAAATATATACTTATTAATCATAACTTCAAATTGAACATGATTTCATATACTCAAAATCGAGAAAGAACAATGAAAATCAACATGATACACATTATTACTTCTCAACCACATATAGCATGATTTCATAATGTATCATTTTGTTTATCATAAACAAGCAATTTTCATGATTATTTTCAAAATTACTTAGAATGATAAGCATGATTCCTAATTTTTTATTTTCATTATAAAATTTATTAAACATGCAATTTTTAAGAAAATAAAAAAAGAAGAATGCATTATGAAAAGCATTATGTAATTTCAAAGTAAATTAAAGGCATTTTGATTACCTCAGCGTCGAAAGGCGTAAAGGCGTAGTTTGCCACCTTGCCTTTGTTGATTTTCTCCTCGTCTTCGGAGGAGCTCGATTCATCCCAATTTTTTTCTTCTTCTTGCGTTCAAAGCAAGTAGTTCCATTCTTTTTGCTTTTTAGTTTTCGTTTCATTTGTAGTTTAAGTTCACCATCACTTGAGCTTATGCTCGAGTGGTCTTCAAATGTTCTATGTCCCAAATCCTTCCTGTGTTTTGGAAGGTGGTTCTGTTCATCATTGTCCTCATCACTTGAGTCATCGCTCAAGTGGCATTCATTTGTCCAGAGTTCCAAATCCTTCCTGTTCTTTGGAAGGTGATTGTGTTCAACATGTTCATCATGTGCATTGTGCACCATTTCATATGTCATCAATGAACCAATTAGTTCTTCAAGTGGAAATTGGTTCAAGTTTTTTCGATTCTTGAATAGCAGTTACTTTTGAATCCCAAGTTTTAGAAAGTGGCGCAAAAAACTTTGTTAACGAGTTCAAAATCCGAAAAGCTTTTACCAAGTGATTTTAAACCATTGACGACATCCGTAAAACGGTGTACATGTCAACAACGGTTTAAACGGTTTCATATGAAAAAAAGCTCGAAATCATGCAGTAAAATATTAACTTTCGAGTCTTTGACTCTACTAGTTCCCTCGTATGCGTGATTTCAAGAGTGTGCCAGATATCAAAAGCCGTTTAGCACAAAGAAACCCGATTGAACTCATTTTTTGTCCAAAGCGCCAAAATAAGGCATTCATAGCCTTTATGTTTAAAGAAAAAAAATACTTCTTCTCTAAATCCGACCATTCGTTCATCGGTTTAGAGGGAAGTTGAAAATCGTTTTCAACGATATTCCATAAATCCAGATTTAGAGAAATCAAGAAAACTCTCATTCGAGTTTTCCAATAAGTGTAGTCCAATCCGTTAAAGAACGGTGGGCGAAAGACCGAAAAAAACCCTCTTGAAGAGCCATTTCTCTCGGTGTAAATCCGAAATGAGAAATACCCCGCTCTGATACCAATTGTTAGGATCGAGAGCACTAAGAGGGGGGGGTGAATTAGTGCAGCGGAAAACTTTCTGCGATTAAAACCGAAGGCTGTGTTTGAATGGCAAGGACAACTAAGCAAAGTTTCAGTCAATCTATGCAGGCAGTTTGCAGTAATGATGAAAACCAGAATATCGGCGCAAACTGAAATCCGATATTCGTACGAAGAAACAGATTTACATCTTAAGTGTCGATTCGTAAATCACTAGTTTAGACAGAAGTTTAAAGACAGTGTGCTGCTATTGTATAGCTCAAAAAGTAATCTGCAAAAGGCAGATTTACGTCTAAACGCAGATTTACGTCTAAACGTAAATTTACGTCTAAACACAGTTTTACGTCTAAACGCAGTTTTACGTCTAAACACAGTTTTGCGACTAAACGCTGTTTTACGTCTAAACGCAGTTTTACGTCAAAACGTAATTTTACGTCTAAACGCAGTTCTGAATTTTGAAAAGTGTTTTACGAATACGCAGAAGGTAATTTGCAGTTATAAATGGAATCAAAACGTAAACATAAACTGCAGCGTAAAGATCGTACGAAGACACCGATTTACGTCTGAATGCAGATTCGGAAAGATAAGAGTTTAGAGACTCGTTCGTAAAAGCGCAGAGGGCAGTAGCTATGTAGGAGGTTTGCAGTAATGATAAAGTGCTCAAGCAAAAGCAAACCAGAGATTTAGAGTGGTTCGGTCAGTCTTGACCTACTCCACTTTTGGCTTCCTCCTCCGACGAGGTCACCGACGTCAACTAGCTGCCTTCCTTCAATGGGCGAAGGCTAACTGCCCTTTTACAGTTCCTCTCCTTTTGACGGGCACAGGAGACAACCCTTACAGATCCTTTCTCTCCTCTCTTTACAACTCAAGACTTGAAGAACAGAAAGAGGAGAACTTTAGGACTTTACACAAATTTGAGCTCTTAGAATCACTGAAAAGATCAAGAATTCAGTGTAGATCTGTGCCTTTTCAGTGCTGAATGGGTGGGGTATTTATAGGCCCCAACCCAGTTCAAATTTGGAGCTCAAAACGATCAAATCGATCAAATCCCGGAATTCCGGGATCAGGCGGTTGCACCTCTTGACTGGAGAGGTTGCACCGCCTGGCAGAGCTCGGAGACTGAGCCCAGGCGGTTGCACCTCTCTGTCAGGGGCGGTTGCACCGCCTGACTGCGCTCGAAGACCGAGCTCAGGCGGTGCTACCTCTCTGTCAGAGAGGTTGCACCGCCCAGTCTAGCTCAAAGACCGAGCTCTGGGCGGTTGCACCTCCTGGCTGGAGCGGTTGCACCGCCCAGTCTCGCTGGGAGACGCAGCCCTGGCGGTTGCACCTCCTGGCCTAGGCGGTTGCACTGCCTGGTGCAATCAGGGTCCGAATGGTTAGTTCTATTCGGCCCAATTTCAATCTTTTCAGGGTCCCAATTGCCCCAAGATTAAGCTAATGGGATCACCTCCCATTTTCAAGCTTAATCAACATGCTAACTACGATTAAATCTAAGACAACTTCTGCAGCTTGGCTCCGATGCGTCAATCGCTTCTTCCAGCGAGTTTCCGGCGAACTTCCGTCGATCATCCGATTCACTCTCGGTGATTCTTCTGCGGACATCCGGAAAACTCCTGGACTTTGCGACGATCCACTTGGCGAGTTCCGACGAGCTTCGCTTGGCAAGCTTCTGGACTTCTCGGATCTGTTCTCGCTGAACCTCCGACGACCGTCCGAACTTCCGTCGAACTCTCGAACTCCCAACGTGATCATGATCTTGACTCCGGCGCAACTCCTGCTGCTTGTCTGACTTTCATCGTAGTTAATCCTGCACAACAAAACAAAAACTTCGATCGAGACAATTAATCCAAAGCAATTAACCAAGTTGTCCAGCATGTCATTGGTCCCTCGACGCTTCGTCCGATTCTTCGGCGCATCGTCCTTTCCAGCAGCCTATTGCCCAATCGGCGAGTTGACTCTGCAACTCCAATATCCTTGGCAAAATATCCGCTCTTCTTGGTCCGATGCCCGAGTCCACGACCCGAAGCCTTCTGTCGATACGTCGACCGATCCACCGGCCCGATGTCCAATCTTCTGACATGTTCTTTCGGCACAACATGATGTTCCTGCTTTAATTGTCTCATCCTGATCGAAGCACCCTGCGTCACTCAAAACGCAGATTAAATCATAAACATATATCCAGTAGTTTCATCATCAAAATACGAGATTCAACGATCCGGTGCTTTAATGCTGGTATGATCGCACTCGTTATGTGTGCGTCGTCCCTCGCCTTTGTGCACGTCACGGACGGCGTATCGACGACCGAGGACCCTCGCACTCCCCGAAACCCTCGAACGATCTCGGAATCGCCATTCTCAGATCTCTGCGATGCCCAAGAGGCCGACCGCGCACTGGACACGACAAGCGTGCGCCGAAACCCTCTGAACATTCTCGAACGGACTCGGAATCGCTATTGTGACACCATTCCGGAAAGCTCTCTCGGAGCCCCACGAGACTGACTGTGTAGCGGTCACGACAAATTTCGAGGCCCAAAACCATCGCCTCGGAGGTCGACGGGAAAGGTTTTGGTCGCTCGGGGCACAAAACGGAGTGCAACACGAAGACTTCCCAGGGGGTCACCCATCCTCGTATTTCTAATCTCGCCCAAGCACGCTTAACTTCGAGTTCTGATGGGATCTGGTGCTTTAGTGCTGGTATTATCGCGACTCGTTTTTGTGTGCGTCGTCCCTCGCCTTTGTGCACGGACGGACGGCGATCGACGACCGGGGACCCTCGTGCACCCGAAACTCGAACGAACTTCGAATCGCCATTCTCGGATCTCTCCGATGCCCACGTGGCCAACAGCGCGCCGACACGACAAAAGCGTCGCCAAACCCTCTGAACTTTCTCGAACGGACTCGAAAACGCTATTGCGACCCAATTCAGGAAAGCTCTCGAGCCCCACGAGACTGACTGCGTGGCGGTCACGACAATTTTCGAGACCCAAAACCATTGCCTCGAGGTCGACGGGAGAGGTTTTGGTCGCCGGGGCACAAAAAGGAGTGCAACACGAGGACTTCCCAGGGGTCACCCATCCTAGTACAACTCTCGCCCAAGCACGCTTGACTTCGAGTTCTGATGGGATCCGGTTCTTTAGTGCTGGTATGATCGCACTTCGTTTTGTGTGCGTCGCCCCTCGCCTTTGTGCACGCCACGGACGGCGATCGACGACCGGGGACCCTCGCGCACCTCGAAACCCTCGAACGATCTCGAATCGCCATTCTCGGATCTCTCCGATGCCCACGAGGCCGACCGGACCGGACACGACAAGCGTCGCGCCAAAAACTCTGAACTTTCTCGAACGGACTCGAATCGCTATTGCGACCCCATTCCAGAAAAACTCTCGGATCCTCACGAGACTGACTGCGTAGCGGTCACGACAAATTTCGAGGCCCAAACCCATCCTATTACTACTCGCCAAAGCACGCTTAACTTCGAGTTCTGATTGGATCCAGTGCTTTAGTGCTGGTATGATCGCACTTTCGTTTTGTGTACGCCGTCCCTCACCTTTTGTGCACGCCACGGACGGCGATCGATGACCGGGGACCCTCGCGCTTCAAACCCTCGAACGATCTCGAATCGCCATTCTCGGATCTCTCCGATGCCCACGAGGCCGACCGCGACCGACATGACAAGCGTGTGCGAAACCCTCTGAACTTTCTCGAACGGACTCGAAATCGCTATTGCGACCCCATTCGAAAAGTTCTCTCGAGCCCCACGAGACTGACTGTGTAGCGGTCACGATAAATTCGAGGCCCAAAACCATTGCCTTGGAGGTCGACGGAGAGGTTTTGGTCGCCGGGGCAAAAAAAGGAGTGCAACACGAGGACTTCCCCAGGGGTCACCCATCCTAGTACTACTCTCGCCAAGCACGCTTAACTTCAGAGTTCTGATGGGATCCGTGCTTTAGTGCTAGTATGATCGCACTCATTTTGTGTGCGTTGTCCCTCGCCTTTGTGCACGCCACGGACGACGATGTCGATGACCGGGGACCCTCGGCGCCCGAAACCCTCGAACGATCTCGAATCGCCATTCTCAGATCTCTCCGATGCCCACGAGGCCGACCGCGACACCGGACACGACAAGCGTCGCGCCAAAACCCTCTGAACTTTCTCGAACGGACTCGAATCACTATTGCGACCCCATTCCGAAAGCTCTCTCGAGCCCCACGAGACTGACTGCGTGAAGGTCACGACAAATTCGAGGCCCAAAACCAACGCCTCGGAGGTCGACGGAGATATTTTGGTCGCCGGGGGCACAAAAAGGAGTGCAACACGAGGACTTCCCAGGGGGTCACCCATCCTAGTACTACTCTCGCCCAAGCATGCTTAACTTCGAGTTCTGCTGGGATCCGGTGCTTTAGTGCTGGTATGATTACACTTTCGTTTTGTGTGCGTTGTCCCTCGCCTTTTTGTGCGCCACGGACGGCGTGTCGACGACGACCAGGGACCATCGCGCCCGCGAAACCCTCGAACGATCTCGAATCGCCATTCTCGGATCTCTCCGATGCCCACAAGGCGAACGCAGCGCACCAGACACGACAAGCGTGCGCCAAACCCTCTGAACTTTCTCGATCGGACCGAAATCGCTATTATGCGTGCCCATTCGGAAAAGCTCTCTCGAATCCCCACGAGACACAGCGTAGCGGTCACGGCAAATTTCGAGGCCCAAAACCATCGCCGGAGTTCGACGGGAGAGGTTTTGGTCGCCGGGGCACAAAAAAAGAGTGCAACACGAGGACTTCCCAGGGGTCACCCATCCTAATACTACTCTACCCCAAGCACGATTGACTTCGAGTTCTGATGGGATCCGGTGCTTTTGTGCTGGTAAGATCGCGACTTTCGTTTTGTGTGCCGTCCCTCGCCTTTGTGCATCGCCACGGACGGCGTATCGACGACCGGGGACCCTCGCGCCATGAAACCCTCGAACGATCTCTGAAACGCTATTCTCGGATCTCTCCGATGCCCACGAGGCCGACTGCGCACCGGACATGACAAGCATGTGCGAAACCCTCTGAACTTTCTCGAACGGACTCGAAATCGCTATTGCGACCCCATTCCGAAAGCTCTCTCGAGCCCCACGACTGACTGACTGCGTGGCGGTCACGGCAAATTCGAGGCCCAAAACCATCGCCTCGGAGGTCGACAGGAGAGGTTTTGGTCGCCGGGGGCACAAAAGGAGTGCAACACGAGGACTTCCCAGGGGTCACCCATAATAGTACTACTCTCGCCCAAGCATGCTTGACTTCGGAGTTCTGATGGGATCCGGTGCTTTAGTGCTGGTATGATCGCACTTCGTTTTGTGTGCGCCGTCCCTCGCCTTTGTGCACGCCACGGATGGCGTATCGACGACCGGGGACCCTCGCGCACCCGAAACCCTCGAACGATCTCGAATCGCCATTCTCGGATCTCTTCGATGCCCACGAGGCCGACCGCGCACCGGACACGACAAGCGTGCGCGAAACCCTCTGAACTTTCTCGAACGGATTCGGAATCGCTATTGCGACCCCATTCCAGAAAACTCTCTCGGATCCTCACGAGACTGACTGCGTAGCGGTCACGACAAATTTCGAGGCCCAAACCCATCCTATTACTACTCTCGCCAAAGCACGCTTAACTTCGGAGTTCTGATTGGATCCAGTGCTTTAGTGCTGGTATGATCGCACTCGTTTTGTGTACGTCGTCCCTCGCCTTTGTGCACGTCACGGACGGCGTATCGATGACCGGGGACCCTCGCGAGCCCCGAAACCCTCGAACGATCTCGGAATCGCCATTCTCGGATCTCTCCGATGCCCACGAGGCCGACCGCGCACCGGACATGACAAGCGTGTGCCGAAACCCTCTGAACTTTCTCGAACGGACTCGAAATCGCTATTGCGACCCCATTCCGGAAAGCTCTCTCGGAGCCCCACGAGACTGACTATGTAGCGGTCACGATAAATTTCGAAGCCCAAAACCATTGCCTTGGAGGTCGACGGGAGAGGTTTTGGTCGCTCGGGGCACAAAAAGGAGTGCAACTCGAGGACTTCCCAGGGGGTCACCCATCCTAGTACTACTCTCGCTCAAGCACGCTTAACTTCAGTAAAGAACCTGGCTACTATTATGAATGACTTTGGTATGGTTTCTGGACTTCAATTAAATCATGCGAAAAGTAAAGTATATATGAGCCCTTACGTTGAGGATAATGTCTTTATTGCACAAACTTTGGGGGTTAGTGAGGGAAGCTTGCCAGTTCCTTATTTGGGTCTCCCGCTCATATCCACAGGCATTCACAAAACCCACTGTCAGCCTATCTTGCAAAAAATAAAGAATAGAATTTCTTCTTGGAAAAATAGGTTTCTATCAAAAGCAGGACGACTCGAACTCATCCGTTCGGTATTGCACTCCTACTCTATATATTGGTGTAATGCATTTCTTCTACCTGCTGGACTTCTCCAAGATATTGAACGGTTATTAATGAACTTCTTCTGGAATGCCACAAATGATAAGGCAATGCATATGGTAAATTGGGATAGCATTTGTAAACCGAAAGATGAAGGGGGGCTAAACTTGAGAAATACTAGAGATTGGAATCAAGCATGTCTGGTGCAGCAATTGTGGGATCTTTTGCAAAACAAATGTTCCTTATGGTCACTTTGGGTTTCTGCTAGGTATCTTTCAAAAGAATCAATCTGGGAAATTTCAACAAGAACATACCACTCTGCAGCTTGGAAAGGAATTTTAAAGGCAAGGAATTGGCTAATCAAACACATTTCCTATGCAATCTCTTCTGGAACTAGTACTAATATGTGGTACGATCCTTGGGTGAATGGGAAGAGTATATTTCAATTATATGGTGACAGAATACGAAAAGATCTCGGGGCTCCCAAAGATTGGAAGGTTTCTGAGTTCATTGCTAACGGTACCTGGTGTCTCCCTAATCCTATTTCCCCCGTAATGTTATCACTTTGGCCGACTATTATAGCTATTCCAATCACGAACAACTCTTCAGATAAACTTATTTGGTCTCATGACAATGGCAAATTTAGTGCCACATCTGCATGGAATCAAATTAGGCAAAGAAATAACAAGTGGGTCCCAAGCAGTTGGACATGGGATCGACCGGGATCACAAAGACATTCCTTATGTACATGGCAGGCCCTTCTCAATAAACTACCTACAATAGACAATATGAAAAGAAGAGGTATCTATCATGTTAACCGATACTCCCTTTGTATACAACAAGAAGAAAATGTTGACCACCTTTATTTTGCTTGTGATTATACAAAATGGATATGGAAGGAGATTCTCCAGCGATTTGAACTCAATAGACTGCAAACCAAACTTGCACCAAGAACTAGGCTAACTCATGCAATGTTTCTCAAGAAAAGGTCCTCTCACACAACTGGCAAAGGTTACTTTCAGATGCGCTATTTGGTGGATGTGGAAGGAGAGATGTAACAGAATCTTTAAATGTCAACACACAAACAATGCTCAGCTATTGAAAGAGATTATTAGAGACTCAAGATCCTGTATGGAGCAAGATCTCAAAACGGAGCACTTTACCCAAAGAGAAAAATATATTTTTATCAATTTTAATTTTGCTATTAGCTAAAGATCTTGGGAATGATGCCAAATTTTGATATATCTGGATAAACATTTTCTATTTTGATTATAATTAGGAGTTATAGTCTACAACATGTGTAGTCATAACTATCGCATTCGCACTCTATGAGTTACATGGCTTTGTCTATGACTTGTATAGATAAAGCTATTTGTAGAAACTTTACACATAATCAATTTACTTTTACTTACCAAAAAAAAAAAACTTCAGAGTTCTGATGGGATCCGGTGCTTTAGTGCTGGTATGATTGCACTCGTTTTGTGTGCGTTGTCCCTCGCCTTTGTGCACGTCACGGACGGCGTATCGACGACCAGGGACCCTCGCGCGCCGCGAAACCCTCGAACGATCTCGGAATCGCCATTCTCGGATCTCTCCGATGCCCACGAGGCCGAACGCGCACCAGACACGACAAGCGTGCGCCCAAACCCTCTGAACTTTCTCGATCGGACCCGAAATCGCTATTGCGTGCCCATTCCGGAAAGCTCTCTCGAATCCCCACGAGACATACAGCGTAGCGGTCACGGCAAATTTCGAGGCCCAAAACCATCGCCTCGGAGTTCGACGGGAGAGGTTTTGGTCGCTCGGGGCACAAAAAAGAGTGCAACACGAGTACTTCCCAGGGGGTCACCCATCCTAATACTACTCTCGCCCAAGCACGATTGACTTCGGAGTTCTGATGGGATCCGGTGCTTTTGTGCTGGTAAGATCGCACTCGTTTTGTGTGCATCGTCCCTCGCCTTTGTGCACGCCACGGACAGCGTATCGACGACCGGGGACCCTCGCTACCCGAAACCCTCGAACGATCTCAGAATCGCCATTCTCGATCTCTCCGATGCCCACGAGGCCGACCGTGCACCGGACAGGACAAGCGTCTTGCCCGAAACCCTCTGAACTTTCTCGAACGGACTCGAAATCGCTATTGCGACCCCATTCCGAAAAGCTCTCTCGGAGCCCCACGAGACTGACTGCGTGAGCGGGCATGGCAAATTCGAGGCCCAAAACCATCGCCTCGAAGTCGACGGGAGAGGTTTTGGTCGCCGGGGCACAAAAAGGAGTGCAACACGAGGACTTCCCAGGGGGTCACCCATAATAGTACTACTCTCGCCCAAGCACGCTTTGACTTCGAGTTCTGATGGGATCCTGTGCTTTAGTGCTGGTATTATCGCACTTCGTTTTGTGTGCATCGTCCCTCGCCTTTGTGCTCCTCACGGACGGCGATCGACGACCGGGGACCCTCGCGCCCGAAACCCTCGAACGATCTCGAATCGCCATTCTCGGATCTCTCCGATGCCCACGAGGTCGACCGGCGACCGGACACGACAAGCGTCGCGAGACACTCTGAACTTTCTCGATCGGACTTCGGAATCGCTATTGCGACCCCATTCGAAAATCTCCTCGAGCCCCACGAAATGACTGTGTAGCGGTCACGGCAAATTTCGAGGCCCAAAACCATCGCCTCGAGGTCGACGGAGAGGTTTTGGTCGCAGGGGCACAAAAAATGAGTGCAACATGAGGACTTCACAGGGGTCACCCATCCTAGTAATACTCTCGCCCAAGCACGCTTTAACTTCGAGTTCTGATGGGATCCGGTGCTTTAGTGCTGGTATGATCGCACTTGTTTTGTGTGCGTTGTCCCTCGCCTTTGTGCACGCCACGGACGGCGATCGACGACCGGGGACCCTCGCGCGCCGCCCGCGAAACCCTCGAACGATCTCGGAATCGCCATTCTCGGATCTCTCCGATGCCCATGAGGTCGACCGCGCACCGGACACGACAAGCGTGCGCCGAAACACTCTGAACTTTCTCGATCGGACTCGGAATCGCTATTGCGACCCCATTCCGAAAATCTCCCTCGGAGCCCCACGAGACTGACTGTGTAGCGGTCACGGCAAATTTCGAGGCCCAAAACCATCTTCTCGGAGGTCGACGGGAGAGGTTTTGGTCGCTTGGGGCACAAAAATGAGTGCAACATGAGGACTTCACAGGGGGTCACCCATCCTAGTAATACTCTCGCCCAAGCACGCTTAACTTCGGAGTTCTGATGGGATTCGGTGCTTTAGTGCTGGTATGATCGCACTCTTTTTGTGTGCGTTGTCCCTCGCCTTTGTGCACGTCACGGACGGCGTAACGACGAACGGGGACCCTCGCGCGCCCCGAAATCCTCGAACGATCTCGGAATCACCATTCTCGGATCTCTCCGATGCCCACGAGGTCGACCGGCGAACGGACCACGACAAAGCGTCGCCGAAATCCTCTAACTTTCTCGAACGGACTCGAATCGCTATTGCGACCCCATTCCGGAAAGCTCTCTCGGAGCCCCACGTGACTGACTGCGTAGCGGTCTCGACAAATTTCGAGGCCCAAAACATTCGCCTCGGAGGTCGACGGAAGAGGTTTTGGTCGCTCGGGGCACAAAAAAGAGTGCAACACGAGGACTTCCCAGGGGGTCACCCATCCTAGTACTACTCTCGCCCAAGCACGCTTGACTTCGGAGTTCTGATGGGATCCGGTGCTTTAGTGCTGGTATGATCGCACTCGTTTTGTGTGCGTCGTCCCTCGCCTTTGTGCACTTCACGGACGGCGTATCGACGACCGGGGACCCTCGCGCGCCCCGAAACCCTCGAACGATCTCGGAATCGCCATTCTCAGATCTCTCCGATGCCCACGAGGCCGACCACAAGACCGCGACACGACAAAGCGTCGCGCCGACCCTCTGAACATTCTCGAACGGACTCGAATCGCTATTGCGACCCCATTCGAAAAGCTCTCGAGCCCCACGAGACTGACTGCATAGCGGTCACGGCAAATTCGAGGCCCAAAACATCGCCGCCTCGAGGTCGACGGAGAGGTTTTGGTCGCCGGGGCACAAAAAGGAGTGCAACACGAGGACTTCCCAGGGGGTCACCATCCTAGTACTACTCGCCCAAGCACGCTTGACTTCGAGTTCTGATGGGATCCGTGCTTTAGTGCTGGTATGATCGCACTCGTTTTGTGTGCGTTGTCCCTCGCCTTTGTGCACGCCACGGACGGCGATCGACGACCGGGGACCCTCGCTTGAAAATCCTCGAACGATCTCGAATCGCCATTCTCGGATCTCTCCGATGCCCACGAGGCCGACCGCGTACCGGACCGACAAAGCGTGCACCGAAATCCTCTAACTTTCTCGAACGTTCTCGGAATCACTATTGCGACCCCATTCGGAAAAGCTCTCTCGAGCCCCACGAGACTGACTGCGTGGCGTCACGACAAAATTTCGAGGCCCAAAACCATCGCCTCCTGGAGGTCGACGGAGAGGTTTTGGTCGCCGGGGCCCAAAAAAAGTGCAACACGAGTACTTCCCAGGGGTCACGATCCTAGGACTACTCTCCCAAGCACGCTTTGACTTCGGAGTTCTGATGGGATCCGTGCTTTAGTGCTGGTATGATCGCATTTTCGTTTTGTGTACGTCGTCCCTCTCCCTTGTTCACGCCACGGACGGGCGATCGATGACCGGGGACCCTCGCGCCCCTGAATCCCTCGAACGATCTCGAATCGCCATTCTCGGATCTCTCCAATGCCCACGAGGCCGATCATGCACCGGAAACGACAAAGCGTGCTTGAAACCCTCTGAACTTTCTCGAACGGACTCTCGAATCGCTATTGCGACCCCATTCGAAAAGCTCTCGAGCCCCACGAGACTGACTGCATAGCGGTCACGGGCAATTTCGAGGCCCAAAACCTTAGCCTCGAGGTCGACGCCACGAGCGGTTTTGACGCCGGGGCACAAAAAAAAGAGTGCAACAAGAGGACTTCCCAGGGGTCACCCATCCTAGTACTACTCTCGCACAAGCACGCTTGACTTCGTAGTTCTGATGGGATCCGGTGCTTTAGTGCTGGTATGATCGCACTCATTTTGTGTGCGTCATCCCTCGCCTTTGTGCACGTCACGGACGGCGTATCGACGACCGGGGACCCTCGCGTGCCCGAAATCCTCGAAACGATCTCGAATCGCCATTCTCGGATCTCTCCGATGCCGACGAGGCCGACCCAGCGCACGGACACGACAAAAGCGTGCAAAAAATCCTCTAACATTCTCGAACGGACTCGAATCGCTATTACGACCCCATTCGAAAGCTCTCTCGAGCCCCACGTGACTGACTGCATGCGAAGCGGTCATGACAAATTTTGAGGTCCAAAACCATCGCCGGAGGTCGACGGGAGGTTTTGGTCGCCGGGGCACAAAAAAAAGTGCAACACGAGTACTTCCCAGGGGGTCTCACCCATCCTAGTACTACTCTAACCCAAGCACGCTTGACTTCGGAGTTCTGATGGGATCTGGTGCTTTAGTGCTGGTATGATCGCACTCGTTTTGTGTGCGTCGTCCCTCTCCCTTGTGCACGTCACGGACGGCGTATCGATGACCGGGGACCCTCGCGCGCCCCGAAACTCTCGAACGATCTCGCAATCGCCATTCTCGGATATCTCCGATGCCCACGAGGCCGATCGTGCACCAGACACGACAAGCGTGCGTCGAAACCCTCTGAACTTTCTCGAACGGACTCGAAATCGCTATTGCGACCCATTCCGGAAAGCTCTCTCGGAGCCCCACGAGACTGACTGCGTAGCGTTCACGACAAATTTCGAGGCCCAAAACCATCGCCTCGGAGGTCGACGGGAGAGGTTTTGGTCGCTCGGGGCACAAAAAAGAGTGCGACACGAGTACTTCCCAGGGGGTCTGACCCATCCTAGTACTACTCTAACCCAAGCACGCTTGACTTCGGAGTTCTGATGGGATCCGGTGCTTTAGTGCTGGTATGATCGCACTCGTTTTGTGTGTGTCGTCCCTCGCCTTTGTGCATGTCACGGACGGCGTATCGACGACCGGGGACCCTCGCGCGCCCCGAAACCCTCGAACGATCTCGGAATCGGCATTCTCGGATCTCTCCGATGCCCACGAGGCCGACCGCGCACCGGACACGACAAGCGTGCGCCGAAACCCTCTGAACATTCTCGAACGGACTCGGAATCGCTATTGCGACCGCAATCCGGAAAGCTCAATCGGAGCCCCACGAGACTGACTGCGTGGCGGTCACGACAAATTCGAGGCCCAAAACCATCGCCTCGGAGGTCGACGAGAGAGGTTTTGGTCGCCGGGGGGCAAAAAAGAGTGCGACACGAGTACTTCCCAGGGGGTCTGACCCATCCTAGTACTACTCTAACCCAAGCACGCTTGACTTCGAGTTCTGATGGGATCCGGTGCTTTAGTGCTGGTATGATCGCACTTTCGTTTTGTGTGTGTCGTCCTCGCCTTTGTGCATGTCACGGACGGCGATCGACGACCGGGGACCCTCGCCCGAAAACCCTCGAACGATCTCGAATCGGCATTCTCGGATCTCTCCGATGCCCACGAGGCCGACCGCGCACCGGACACGACAAGCGTCGCGAAACCCCTCTGAACATTCTCGAACGGACTCGGAATCGCTATTGCGACCCCATTCGGAAAGCACACTTGGCACCCCACGAGACTGACTGCGTGGCGTTGACGACAAATTTCGAGGCCCAAAACCATCGCCGAGGTCGACGGGAGATTTTTGGTCGCCGGGGCACAAAAAGGAGTGCAAGACGAGGACTTCCCAGGGGTCACCCATCCTAGTACTACTCGCCCAAAACACGCTTTGACTTCGAGTTCTGTTGGGATCCAGTGCTTTAGTGCTGGTATGATCGCACTTTCGTTTTGTGTCGTCGTCCCTCGCCTTTATGCACGCCACGGATGGCGTGTCGACGACCGGGACCCTCGCATACGCCCGAAACCCTCGAACGATCTCGAATCGCCATTCTCGGATATCTCCGATGCCCACGAGGCCGATCGTGCAATCGACACGACAAGCGTCGCGGCGAAACCCTCTGAACTTTCTCGAACGGACTCGAAATCGCTATTGCGACCCATTCGAAAAGCTCTCTCGAGCCCCACGAGACTGACTGCGTGGCGTTCACGACAAATTTCGAGGCCCAAAACCATCGCCTCGGAGGTCGACGGGAGGTTTTGGTCGCTTCGGGGGCACAAAAGAGTGCGACACGAGTACTTCCCAGGGGTCTGACCCATCCTAGTACTACTCTAACCCAAGCACGCTTGACTTCGGAGTTCTGATGGGATCCGGTGCTTTAGTGCTGGTATGATCGCACTCGTTTTGTGTGTCGCCCCTCGCCTTTGTGCATGTCACGGACGGCGATCGACGACCGGGGACCCTCGCGGCGCCCGAAACCCTCGAACGATCTCGAATCGGCATTCTCGGATCTCTCCGATGCCCACGAGGCCGACCGTGCACCGGACGGACACGACAAGCGTCGCGCAAAACCCTCTGAACATTCTCGAACGGACTCGAATCGCTATTGCGACCGCAATCCGGAAAGCTCAATCGAGCCCCACGACTGACTGCGTGGCGTCACGACAAATTTCGAGGCCCAAAACCATCGCCGGAGGTCGACGAGAGGTTTTGGTCGCCGGGGCACACAAAAGGAGTGCAACACGAGGACTTCACAGGGGATCACCCATCCTAGTACTACTCTCGCCCAAGCACTTTGACTTCGAGTTCTGATGGGATCCAGTGCTTTCGTGCTGGTATGATCGCACTTTCGTTTTGTGTGTGTCGCCCCTCGCCTTTGTGCACGCCACCGACGGGCGATCGACGACCGGGGACCCTCGCGCCCCAAAACCCTCGAACGATCTCGAATCGTCATTCTCGGATCTCTCCGATGCCCACGAGGCCGACCCGCGACCGGACACGACAAGCGAGCGCCGAGACCCTCTGAACTTTCTCAAACGGACTCGGAATCGCTATTGCGACCCCATTCCGGAAAGCTCTCTCGGAGCCCCACGAGACTGACTGCATAGCGGTCACGGCAAATTTCGAGGCCCAAAACCTTAGCCTCGGAGGTCGACGGGAGCGGTTTTGGACGCTCGGGGCACAAAAAGGAGTGCAACACGAGGACTTCCCAGGGGGTCACCCATCCTAGAACTACTCTCGCACAAGCACGCTTGACTTCGTGGTTCTGATGGGATCCGGTGCTTTAGTGCTGGTATGATCGCACTCGTTTTGTGTGCGTCATCCCTCGCCTTTGTGGACGTCACGGACGGCGTATCGACGACCGGGGACCCTCGCGCGCCCCGAAACCCTCGAACGATCTCGGAATCACCATTCTCGGATGGCCTATTGAGATTTGGGGAGAGGGTATGTGTACCAAATGAACCAGATATTAAGAATCAAATCCTGAAGGAAAGTCATACTTCAAAGTACACCATACATCCTGGGAGCACTAAGATGTATAGAGATCTTCAAAGTCATTATTGGTGGGAAGGCATGAAGAAGGAAATTGCAATGTATGTTTCAAAATGTTTGACTTGTCAGCAAATCAAAGTAGAACACCAAAGACCTGGAGGGTTGTTACAACCTTTAGATATTCCTGAATGGAAATGGGAATGCATTACTATGGATTTTGTTTCAGGACTACCCAGAACCTCTAAAAAGCATGATGCTATTTGGGTTATCATTGATAGGTTAACAAAATCTGCACATTTCCTACCGATTAATATGACTTATTCGCTTGATAGACTTGCAGATTTATATGTCAGTGAAATAGTAAGACTTCATGGTATTCCAAAGGAGATCATCTCTGATAGAGACTCCAGATTTCTCTCTAGATTCTGGAGAAGATTACAGGAATCTATGGGCACTAAAGTTAAGTTTAGTACTGCATATCATCCTCAGACTGATGGTCAGTCAGAAAGAACAATTCAAACACTTGAGGATTTGCTTAGAGCCTATGTTATGGATTGGAAAGGTGAATGGGATAAGGATATTTCACTTGTTGAGTTCACTTATAATAATAGTTATCATTCAAGTATTCAGATGGCTCCTTATGAAGCTTTATATGGGCGAAAGTGCATAACACCTATATGTTGGGAAGAAGTTGGTGACAGAAAGCTGTTAGCACCGGATAAGGTACAAGAAACTTCCGAGAAAATTCAAGTTATAAGGGAAAGGTTAAAAACTGCTCAGAGTCGTCAAAAGAGTTATGCCGACAATAGAAGACGAGATATTGAGTTTGAAATTGGAGATTTTGTATTCTTGAAAGTCTCCCCTTCCAAAGGCATTATTAGGTTTGGGAAGAAAGGAAAGTTAAGCCCCAGATTTGTTGGACCTTTTGAGGTTCTCGAGAGGGTTGGTTCTGTCGCTTACAGGATTGCCTTGCCACCAGCATTGAGTCATGTCCATGATATATTTCATGTCTCGATGATTAGAAAGTATATATATGACCCTTCTCACATCATTAAGTATGAGCTGGTGGAGATTGATAAAGATTTATCTTATGTGGAAGAGCCTATTCAGATCGTTGATAAGAAAGAAAAAGTCCTAAGGAATCGGGTCATCTCACTGGTTCAAGTAATTTGGAGACATCATTCTGGAGAGGAAACAACATGGGAGCTAGAGGAAGAAATGACAAAGGTGTACCCCCGTCTTTTCATCGATAGAGGTACGATAAATTTAGAGGACTAAATTTTTTTTTCTTTTTAAGGGGAGAGTGTAACACCCCTCATTTCCAATTTTTTCAGTATAAGTTTCTAGTTGAAATGTAGGTATCTATTTTAAATTTGATAAAAAAAGTCAAAGTATGAATCTGAGAACTTATTCATAAGTGTTGGAGGATTTGTTAAAAAAAAAAAGAATCTAAGGACTTATATGTAAACCCTAAGGACTAAATCGTGAATATGATAAATCCAAGGACTAAACTGTAAAATATACAAAAATACAAGCTTCACCGTTTAAGCCTCTCTGCCTTCGTTCTTAAGGAAGCAGAGAGGGCAGCTCGTGGGTGATCAAAGAAAGAAAGAAAGAAAGAAAGAAAGAAAGAAAGAGAAGAAGAAGAAGAAGAAGAAGAAGAAGAAGAAAAAATTGGGGTTTTAGGGTTCTTGCTTTAATCTCTTCACTTCGGGTCAAAATTCTCAAAGGCAAGTGTTCTAACCCCATCCTACAGAATTTTTAGTCTCTGTTTTTATGTTGAATCAAAATAAATTGAAGGATTTCTATTTAGAAACTGATATGTCTCTCTTTGGACATAGAACCATGGATTTTGAAGTCTTTTTCGGTAAACTGACCCCTATACATTGTTTCAGTTATAAGTTTTAGTACAAAATATGAATTCGGGCAGGAACTATTTTGTTTGGAAATTAGACTCTTATATCTTCCTGTTGACACTGATTTTGTAGATTTTGGACACCGAATACTTACCCAAACATCTGATTCAATTGAGCCTATAGACGCTGTAAAACAGGGTTCGAGATTTCTGACATGTCGATACTAAAATGCCTATAACTCCCTGTTGAAAATTCTGAATTGTACCAAACTGATTTTATTTGAAACTAGACTTGAAAATCTTTCTTTTGACTTATAGTTTGAAAATTTTGGATTTCAATTGCCTACCATATTGTCTGTTGAATCCGACCCTATAAATTCTGCAAACCAGTGATTGTGTTTTTGATCTTGTGTTACCAAATCAAAGGTAACTCCGCGTTGGGAACCCTGTTTCGTATGAAATTTGTTCCATCAGAATATAGATTGATATATGGTTCGACCATAGTTTTCTTATGGGTATTGGAGCATAATTGATATTCTGAAATATTTGTTTGATGTGCCACTGGAATTCTGTCCCGAAATCGAGCTTTGGTCGATTTAGCATATTCTCCGTTCCTTTGGATATTTGAATTCGTTTAACCTTCTTATTGGATTTGAGATAAATATGATTGCTTGGAAATTCCTGTACACTCTTGTTTTTATTTCATTCCAAATCCGAATACATTTGTGAGAGATTTGTTCTTTGTTTCAGTATTGTTTTTTTGAAAAAGGCACATGCACGTTCGTTGTTCCGCGTGTGCTTCGATATATATGCTACTTATTGTTAAAACTGCCCTCTTGTACTCTGGTGTATGGGATTGTCTGGACCTTTGCCAGAAATGGTAAAGGGTATCGCTTATTACCCGCTCCGTGGGGTCCCTCTCTGAGGGATGCGCTTATTACCCGCTCTATGGGGTCCCGCTCCGTGGGATATGCTTAGAGCCTGCGATGCTCTGCCGGCCCCTCTGACTTCACCTAGACGTGGGTGGATGGATCTCCCAGACGTGGGAGACTTTTGTCAGGTGGTCATTCAGAAATGGATGAATCACATTCTGACTGAGATCCCACCACACCTTCTATATGTTTGATATGACATCCAGAGTTTTGGTGAGTTGTTTCTGTTCATGCTCTGGATAAGAATGATATGATTGCAACGTCAAGGACGACGTTTGAGCTTCTGTACGATATTTGTTTTGATATGCTCCGATATGCTTCATTCACTGATGATTTTGCTTCGAAATGTTCCATATGCCGTTGATATGCTTCGGAACATTTTATATGCCATTGATAAGCTCCGATATGTTTCCTTTGTTACTGATATGCTCCAATTACTCTATGCCCCAATCTGTCAGGAACCAAATATGTAAGATTGAAAGGACAATTGTGTTTCTACTCTTAATGATATTATGTCTACGAAATCGTATATTCTGCCTTGTATTTTGGAACTGTATCTCTTTGGAAGTTGTACTATTTTGATATGGATATGTTAGTCACTTGCTGAGCTCTTTATGCTCACCCCGTTTGTTGATAAATTTTTCAGGATAGCATATTGCTTGCTTAAATGTTAAGATTGGGCTGAGGCGGTGGAAAGTTTAGAAGATTTTGGGCAGATCTTTGTTAGCATATGTGTATTTGTTGTATAAGATACTCTACATCTTATGAAATGTGACGATGAATCTAAACCTGTGGATTTTGTGTAAGATAAAGGATCCCTCATGTATAGGATTTTGGTATGTTAAGTTATATTCGTGTAATGATATGATCTTATGGTAATCGTTGGTTTGGTGACTGCATAGACTTCCCCATTTGTGAATTTATATTGTGGTTATTATTTTGATGAGTTGAGTTCTGATTGTATGAATTATCGAGTGATATGTGGTATGTTTATGAATTGTACAGGGTTATGAATTTGTAGACTATAGAGGTGAAATTTTGATCTGAATGTTTTCTTAGTGACCTCAAATGTGTGCTTGGATCCTGGGTTAGTTATGATGAAAATTTTAAAATATTGTCGATATTTTTGAGGGGCGTGACAGAGGTGGTATCAGAGCCTGATTTGAGAATCACTAAGAATATCATATTTTTTTTTAGGTTTATTGACTATCAATTAGAGATTGATCAAAGAAAATGTTCCTTTGATGTTTTAGGAAGCGAGGATGACGAGATCATCTGGTTCTCCTGTTGCGTCTACTGCTGATCAATTGAGTGGTATCATGCGGACTTTGGAGACTATGGCACAAGTGATGCAACAACAACAACAACCTGCCCAACAAGGGAGTAATGATGGAACAGAGACATCAAACCAAATGGGGTTGGGAATTGGACAGTTTAAGAAGCTTAGTCCTCCCAGTTTTAGTGGTGAGTCTGATCCAATGGTGGCAGAACGATGGATGATGCAGATTGAGAAAATATTTGATGCTCTAAATTACCCTGATGATCGAAAGGTTTTTCTTGCCACCTTTATGCTGGAAGGAGAAGCTGAACACTGGTGGAGAATGATTAAGAGGATGTCTGAAATCAAACATGAGCCAATGACATGGAAGTTATTCCAAGAAAAGTTTAATGATAAATATTTTCCAGATTGTATGAGAGAGCAAAAAGAATTGGAGTTCTTGAATCTTATCCAGGGAAGTATGACGGTTACAAGGTATGAATCTAAATTCACTGAGCTCTCCAGGTTTGCCACACATATGACTGATGATGAATCTAGAAAAGCAAGAAGGTTTGAAAGGGGATTACGACCAGCAATAAGAAGCCGAATGTCAGCTCTAAAATTACAAACATATGCTGATACGGTAGAAAGAGCTTTGAAAATTGAAAGAGATATGGAGGAAATTCAAGAAATCATTGGCAAGGACAAAAGGGACAAATTTACTGGCAAAAGCAGGAGAGAAAATGAATATGAAGCTAGTAACAAGAGGTTTAAGACATCTGGATTTGAGAAAAGGAAATCATTGTGGAGGACTCAGTCATGTGCAAATTGCGGATTAAATCATGAAACAAGTCAGTGTTTTCGGGTGACTGGGGCATGTTTTGGTTGTGGAAAGTTGGATCATCAAATAAAAGATTGCCCTTTGAGGAAGAAGAAAGAGCCACTGTCTCCTAGACCCTCAGCCCATGCTAGAGTGTATGCTATCACTGAACAAGATTCTAAAGCTTCTAAATCAGTGGTGGAAGGTATTCTTCATGTTTCTAAAAGAAATGCAAAAGTTTTGTTTGATCCCGGCTCCAACTTATCGTTTGTTTCACAATACTTTGCTTGTCACTTGGATATTCTACCTAAACCCCTGGATTATATGTTATATGTAACAACTGCTGTTGGAGATTCATTGGCAACAAACTTGGTCTACCCATCTTGTTTGATCTCTATTGGGGACCACGAACTCCTTGCTGATTTGATTCTCCTAGAGATCCAGGGCTTTGATATTATACTTGGCATGGATTGGTTATCTTCTCATCACGCTAGTATTGATTGTTACAAAAAAAATAATTACTTTCTGCATACCAGATCAGCCTATATTTTTCTTTGAGGGCATTAGGCATGATTTGCCTCCTTGCTTGATATCAGCACTTCAAGTTTATCGTCTTATGCAGAAAGGTTGTTTTTGTTATATGGTGTGTGTAAAGGAGCATTCAAATCAGGAAACCCATCTAGATGAAATTGTAGTGGTCAAAGAATTCCCTGATGTATTCCCAGATGACTTGCCTGGTTTACCTCTAGATAGAGAGGGTGAATTTGCTATTGATCTGGTCTCCAGTACAACCCCAATATCTAAGCCTCCCTACAGAATGGCACCACTCGAGCTAGAGGAATTAAAGAAGCAAATACAAGAATTATTAGATAAGGGTTTCATACGACCCAGTGTATCCCCATGGGGTGCTCCGGTACTATTAGTGAAGAAGAAGGATGGAACATGGAGGCTTTGTATTGATTATAGACAATTGAATCAGGTGACCATCAAAAATAAGTATCCCATACCTAGAATTGATGATTTGTTTGATCAACTACAGGGTGCACAAGTATTCTCTAAGATTGACCTGAGGTCAGGTTACTATCAGTTGAAGATCAAGGAGGAGGATATTTCAAAAACAGCTTTCAGAACTCGATATGGTCATTATGAATTCTTGGTGATGCCTTTCGGTTTGACAAATGCCCCTGCAGCTTTTATGGAACTAATGAATAGGATATTTCAACCGCTTTTGGATATCTGTGTAATTGTATTTATTGATGACATATTGGTGTATTCAAAGAGTAATCAGGAGCATGAGGAACACTTGAGAGATGTGTTGTCCATACTAAGAGAAAAGAAGTTGTATCTTGAAAGTTCAGCAAATGTGAATTTTGGTTGAATGAAGTTGCTTTCTTAGGCCATGTGATTTCAGGGAAGGGTATATCTGTTGATCCAAGGAAAATAGAAGCCGTAGTTGAATGGGAAGTACCAACAAATGTAACAGAAGTTCGAAGCTTCTTGGGCATGGCAGGTTATTACAGGAGATTTGTGGAGGGATTTTCTCGAATTGCTCAACCTCTCACCAAACTCACTAAGAAGAATATGAAATTTGTATGGGGTGATGATTGTGAGCAAAGTTTTCAAGAGTTAAAAAGAAGATTGACTAGTGCCCCTATTCTCACTATTCCAAGTGGTAGTGAGGGATTTGTAGTTTATACTGATGCTTCAAGAAAAGGCCTAGGATGTGTTTTGATGCAGGAAGGGAGAGTAATTGCTTATGCTTCTAGGCAACTTAAAGGTTATGAATTGAATTATCCAACTCATGATTTGGAATTAGCAGCAATTATTTTTGCTCTAAAGATTTGGAGACATTATTTGTATGGTCGACAATTTGAAATCTTCACCGATCATAAGAGTTTAAAATACATTTTCACTCAGAAAGAGTTAAACATGAGGCAGCGAAGATGGATAGAACTTCTGAAGGATTATGATTGTGCCATCCGTTATCACCCGGGCAAAGCCAATGTTGTAGCTGATGCACTTAGTAGGAAATCTACAAGTTTTATGGCTAGTCTGGTTGTGAAGCAATGGAAGTTATTAGAAGAAAATTTTGATTTGAAAGCTTTGAGGAAAGAGCAAGACTCGATGATATTGATGGCCTCCATCCAAGTGCATTCCGATCTTATCCAACAAATTAAGGAAGGACAATTACGAGATCCACATTTAATCCACTTGAGGAGTGAAGTAGAAAAGGAATTGAAGCCACAATTTCAAGTTTCAAAGGATGGCCTATTGAGATTTGGGGAGAGGGTATGTGTACCAAATGAACCAGATATTAAGAATCAAATCCTGAAGGAAAGTCATACTTCAAAGTACACCATACATCCTGGGAGCACTAAGATGTATAGAGATCTTCAAAGTCATTATTGGTGGGAAGGCATGAAGAAGGAAATTGCAATGTATGTTTCAAAATGTTTGACTTGTCAGCAAATCAAAGTAGAACACCAAAGACCTGGAGGGTTGTTACAACCTTTAGATATTCCTGAATGGAAATGGGAATGCATTACTATGGATTTTGTTTCAGGACTACCCAGAACCTCTAAAAAGCATGATGCTATTTGGGTTATCATTGATAGGTTAACAAAATCTGCACATTTCCTACCGATTAATATGACTTATTCGCTTGATAGACTTGCAGATTTATATGTCAGTGAAATAGTAAGACTTCATGGTATTCCAAAGGAGATCATCTCTGATAGAGACTCCAGATTTCTCTCTAGATTCTGGAGAAGATTACAGGAATCTATGGGCACTAAAGTTAAGTTTAGTACTGCATATCATCCTCAGACTGATGGTCAGTCAGAAAGAACAATTCAAACACTTGAGGATTTGCTTAGAGCCTATGTTATGGATTGGAAAGGTGAATGGGATAAGGATATTTCACTTGTTGAGTTCACTTATAATAATAGTTATCATTCAAGTATTCAGATGGCTCCTTATGAAGCTTTATATGGGCGAAAGTGCATAACACCTATATGTTGGGAAGAAGTTGGTGACAGAAAGCTGTTAGCACCGGATAAGGTACAAGAAACTTCCGAGAAAATTCAAGTTATAAGGGAAAGGTTAAAAACTGCTCAGAGTCGTCAAAAGAGTTATGCCGACAATAGAAGACGAGATATTGAGTTTGAAATTGGAGATTTTGTATTCTTGAAAGTCTCCCCTTCCAAAGGCATTATTAGGTTTGGGAAGAAAGGAAAGTTAAGCCCCAGATTTATTGGACCTTTTGAGGTTCTCGAGAGGGTTGGTTCTGTCGCTTACAGGATTGCCTTGCCACCAGCATTGAGTCATGTCCATGATATATTTCATGTCTCGATGATTAGAAAGTATATATATGACCCTTCTCACATCATTAAGTATGAGCTGGTGGAGATTGATAAAGATTTATCTTATGTGGAAGAGCCTATTCAGATCGTTGATAAGAAAGAAAAAGTCCTAAGGAATCGGGTCATCTCACTGGTTCAAGTAATTTGGAGACATCATTCTGGAGAGGAAACAACATGGGAGCTAGAGGAAGAAATGACAAAGGTGTACCCCCGTCTTTTCATCGATAGAGGTACGATAAATTTAGAGGACTAAATTTTTCTTTTAAGGGGGGGAGAGTGTAACACCCCTCATTTCCGAATTTTCGTATAAGTTTCTAGTTGAAATGTAGGTATCTATTTTAAATTTGATAAAAAGTCAAAGTATGAATCTGAGAACTTATTCATAAGTGTTGGAGGATTTGTTAAAAGAAAGAATCTGAGGACTTATATGTAAACCCTAAGGACTAAATCGTGAATATGATAAATCCAAGGACTAAACTGTAAAATATACAAAAAAATACAAGCTTCACCATTTAAGCCTCTCTGCCTTCGTTCTTAAGGAAGCAGAGAGGGCAGCTCGTGGTGATCAAAGAAAGAAAGAAAGAAAGAAAGAAAGAAAAAGAAGAAGAAGAAGAAGAAGAAAAAAAAAATTGGGGTTTTAGGGTTCTTGCTTTAATCTCTTCACTTGGTCAAAATTCTCAAAGGCAAGTGTTCTAACCCCATCCTACAGAATTTTTTAGTCTCTGTTTTTATGTTGAATCAAAATAAATTGAAGGATTTCTATTTAGAAACTGATATGTCTCTCTTTGGACATAGAACCATGGATTTTGAAGTCTTTTTTAAATTAAACTGACCCCTATACATTGTTTCAGCTATAAGTTTTAGTACAAAATATGAATTCGGGCAGGAACTATTTTGTTTGGAAATTAGACTCTTATATCTTCCTGTTGACACTGATTTTGTAGATTTTGGACACCGAATACTTACCCAAACATCTGATTCAATTGAGCCTATAGACGCTGTAAAACAGGGTTCGAGATTTCTGACCTGTCGTTACTAAAATGCCTATAACTCCCTGTTGAAAATTCTGAATTGTACCAAACTGATTTTATTTGAAACTAGACTTGAAAATCTTTCTTTTGACTTATAGTTTGAAAATTTTGGATTTCAATTGCCTACCATATTGTCTGTTGAATCCGACCCTATAAATTCTGCAAACCAGTGATTGTGTTTTTGATCTTGTGTTACCAAATCAAAGGTAACTCCACGTTGGGAACCCTGTTTCATTATGAAATTTGTTCCATCAGAATATAGATTGATATATGGTTCGACCATAGTTTTCTTATGGGTATTGGAGCATAATTGATATTCTGAAATATTTGTTTGATGTGCCACTGGAATTCTGTCCCAAATCGAGCTTTGGTCGATTTAGCATATTCTGCTCCGTTCCTTTGGATATTTGAATTCGTTTAACCTTCTTATTGGATTTGAGATAAAAATGATTGCTTGGAAATTCCTGTACACTCTTGTTTTTATTTCATTCTAAATCCGAATACATTTGTGAGAGATTTGTTCTTTGTTTCAGTATTGTTTGAAAAAAAGGCACATGCACGTTAAGTTGTTCCGCGTGTGCTTCCGATATATGCTACTTATTGTTAAAACTGCCCTCTTGTACTCTGGTGTATGGGATTGTCTGGACCTTTGCCAGAAATGGTAAAGGGTATGCGCTTATTACCCGCTCCGTGGGGTCCCGCTCTGAGGGATGCGCTTATTACCCGCTCTGTGGGGTCCCGCTCCGTGGGATATGCTTAGAGCCTGCGATGCTCTGTCGGCCCCTCTGACTTCACCTAGACGTGGGTGGATGGATCTCCCAGACGTGGGAGACTTTTATCAGGTGATCAGATCTCTGTAGCGTCGGCTTCTCCCCAAGGGCGACGATACTGTAGCAGCAACCATAAATCCCTAGGGTGACGGTACCATAGCGGCGATCTAATATACTGCAGCGGTGGCTTTTCCCAATGGCGTCGTTTCTGTAGCGGCGACCAGAGGGATCAAACATGGCAGCGATGGCCCCTAGGGCTGGCGATGGTGGCGAGAGGGTTGAAACGATGGCAAGGCTCCCTACTGCTACCCCCCATGTTGCTCTTCCAACATATCTTTTCCAGAGAGAAACTCCTTCGACCAACCAGCATCGAAGCAGGTCGCGCTCTAGATCGCGACAGCCTGCTCTCATTTCCAGCGATCCTCGGCCTTGGACTAGCCTCTTCAAGGCTCCGGTTGGAAGTCCAGATCTAAGCTTGGAATTCTTTACTCCAGAAGTTCAGGCTGATAAGAAGATTGCTGTATATGAGACTGTTGATTCAGCAGAGCTTATTGAGACATGGTCTATGGCGATTGTTGGCTATGTGGTAGGTCTCAAAACATCTTATTTCCCACTATCCTCATTTATCAAAACTCGATGGGGAATATCGTCATTTGATCTTCATATGCTGGAGAACGGATTCTTTGTTTGCAAGCTATACTCTGAAGAAGATTTGCAGCGAATCCTCGAAGGATTCTGGACTATCCGCGGTCATCCAATGATTTTACGACGTTGGTCTCCTGATGTCCGTTTGGAGTTAGATAGCCTACAGTCTATTCCATTATGGGTATCCTTTCAAGGACTACCTCTACATCTTTGGAGTCGACGTTTTATTGCAAAGTTATGCAGCACTCTGGGACAGCCACTCTACATCGACAAAGCAACAGCAGCTCAGACGAGATTAACATTTGCACGAGCATGTGTGCTGGTTTCTTCCGATGAAGATCTTCCTAATGAGGTTTTCTATCGTGATCTTGACGGGAACACTCGGAAGGTACATGTCTCATATTCCTGGAAGCCACAACGATGTCAGCGTTGCTTATCTTTTGGTCATCCAAATGGAGCTTGTCAGCAAACCCCAAATCCAACCACAAAGGTCTATCGACCACGTCAAGCGCCTCAGCAACAAAGTGATTCTTCTCTAATGGCAGCAGCACCGATGGTGGCAAAAACTATTGAGCATTCCGACTCGCAAGGAAAGCACCGCGGACAGAAGGACAATTCCAAAACTTTATCTGTACCTATAATGTCAGAGCCTTCCACAACAGAGGTTTCCCATGGTACTAGTGGACAGGAGAAACATAAGTCAGGAACTTCATCTCTTCCAATATCATCGGATCCATCCACACTAGCTCAACGAACTCAGGTCCAAGCAAATCTCGCTAGCAAGGATATTATTCCTCAACAAACTCAGGCCACAACAAACATTGCCAACAAGGATATTCTGTCTCAACAAACTCATGCTCCAACAAACCTCTATAGCCAGACTGCTCCAACAAGTACAATCCAGGATATTGTGATGCAACAATCTTATCGAGCTTCAACAAACCCTGCCAATCAAGACCACATGATTCAAGGTATTTTAAAGTTTAAAAATCTGCAAGCTGTAGATGAAGTGGATAAATATAGGAATAAAGCCATAAAAGGTAAGGATATTGTGCGGGAGGAAAATACAAAACCGAAAGATAAGAAAAAGGATGGTACAATCCATCCAAAGTCGTAGGATGAATACCTTACTATCTTTTACTAATGAAGATAACATGCTGGAATGTTCACGGACTTAATAAGCCGGAGAAATGTCGGGAGCTCAATAGAATAATCAAGTCTGCCGCATGTGATATTGTTATTCTAGTGGAAACAAAAATTAAACAATCGCGCGTTCAAGCTCAAAAGAATTTAATATGGTCGGACGCAGAACTGTTTACCAATGACTCAAATGAAACTTTTGGTAGAATATGGGTCTTATGGCATCCTAACTCTATTAATGCTTGGTTTATTTCTGCTACTGATCAATTCATTCATCTTAAGGTAGAGGATAAAAAGAATGGCTGTCAATTCAATTTCACTGGTATATATGCTTCAAACAGTATGCAAGAAAGAAATACTCTTTGGTCTGACCTGACTAATATTGTAAATGGCTGTCTCAATGTACCTTGGATTGTTCTTGGAGACTTTAATACTGTTCGGTACACAAATGAAAAACAGGGTGGTAGACAACTTTCAGAAAGCCAGCTTCAAAAGTTCAATGATTACATTGACACTGCAGCATTGTTTGATATGAAATCTGTGGGTAATTGGCTCTCCTGGAGTAATCAAGGTGCTGCTAACAGAAAAATAATGGCTCGACTTGATAGGTGTTTGATTAATCATGAATGGTTAACAGTTTACCCAGATTCACTTCTTGAGTATGGTGCTCCTTTGTTTTCTGACCATTCTTTAATGTATATACACGCAGAAAAAGCGACACCAAGAGGCAAGAAACCATTTAGATTCTTTAACATGTGGAGTACTCATCCTCAATTTCTTGATGTTATCAGATCTGCTTGGAATGTTAATGTGCATGGATCCCCCCCTTACATCTTATGTCAAAAGCTCAAAGCCTGTAAAGCAGCACTAAAGGAGTGGAATACAAATACCTTTGGCAATATTAACACCAGAGTTCAACTTTGCAGAAAGGAACTAATGTCTATGCAACATGAGCTGCAACTTCAGCCAAATGATGAAAATATTATCTACAAAGAGGCAGAAGCCAGAAATAACTTCATGCAAGCCTTAAAACAGGAGGAAAGTTTTGCAAAGCAGAAGTCTCGACAACATTGGCTTACGCTAGGGGATTCCAATACAAAATTTTTCTATGCTTCAATTGCTACTCGAAGGGCTATTAACCGTATCAGCAAATGCAGAGACAAAGATGATAATCTTATTGAGAAGTTGGATGAGGTTAAAGCACACACAGAGCAATTTTTTTATTCCTTACTCAATCAAGCTGGGAAACCTAATAACATTCATGTGGAGCCGACTAGAAAACTTGATTCAGAAGCTATTTCAATCCTCAATGCCCCAATTACAGATGACGAAATTGTATGTGTTGTCTTTAAGTCACCAAAGCACAAAAGCCCAGGTCCAGATGGATTTCCAGCTGAATTTTACCAAACTGCTTGGTCTATTATTGGAAATGATGTGATCAAGGCTTGCCAACATTTTTTCTCTTCAGGTCATATTCTTAGAGAGATGAATTGCACTTTTATTTCCTTAATTCCGAAGAATGCAGGGGCTGATTCACTAGAGAACTATCGACCCATATCATTATGCAACTTTATTTACAAGATCATCTCCAAAGTATTGGCAAATAGAATGCAAAAGGTAATACACAAGATCATTAGCCCAAATCAAGCTGCTTTCATTAAAGGGAGAAGTATACATCATAACATTTTGCTTGCTAATGACTTGGTCAAAGATTTGCATTCAAAAGCAAGAGGGACAAAAATCTGTTTTAAAGCTGATTTACGGAAAGCCTTTGATTCAGTTAATAGGAAGTTTATCTATAAGATGCTCCTCGATATGAACTTCCCACAGCAATGGGTTAATTGGATTCAATCTTGCCTGGAAACTCCAAAGTTTTCGATACTCTTTAATGGCTCACCAATTGGTTTTTTTGGGAGCACGAATGGCATCCGACAAGGTGATCCACTCTCTCCGTATCTTTTTACTATTGTGATGGAAGGACTTAGCTGTATGTTGGAACACGCAGTCTTAAATGGCAGCATTAAGGTACCCATTGCTGGTTCTGTTCATATATCACATATAACATTTGCAGATGACTTACTTATCTTTCTCCAAAATGAACCAACTTCAGTAAAGAACCTGGCTACTATTATGAATGACTTTGGTATGGTTTCTGGACTTCAGTTAAATCATGCGAAAAGTAAAGTATATATGAGCCCTTACGTTGAGGATAATGTCTTTATTGCACAAACTTTGGGGGTTAGTGAGGGAAGCTTGCCAGTTCCTTATTTGGGTCTCCCGCTCATATCCACAGGCATTCACAAAACCCACTGTCAGCCTATCTTGCAAAAAATAAAGAATAGAATTTCTTCTTGGAAAAATAGGTTTCTATCAAAAGCAGGACGACTCGAACTCATCCGTTCGGTATTGCACTCCTACTCTATATATTGGTGTAATGCATTTCTTCTACCTGCTGGACTTCTCCAAGATATTGAACGGTTATTAATGAACTTCTTCTGGAATGGCACAAATGATAAGGCAATGCATATGGTAAATTGGGATAGCATTTGTAAACCGAAAGATGAAGGGGGGCTAAACTTGAGAAATACTAGAGATTGGAATCAAGCATGTCTGGTGCAGCAATTGTGGGATCTTTTGCAAAACAAATGTTCCTTATGGTCACTTTGGGTTTCTGCTAGGTATCTTTCAAAAGAATCAATCTGGGAAATTTCAACAAGAACATACCACTCTGCAGCTTGGAAAGGAATTTTAAAGGCAAGGAATTGGCTAATCAAACACATTTCCTATGCAATCTCTTCTGGAACTAGTACTAATATGTGGTACGATCCTTGGGTGAATGGGAAGAGTATATTTCAATTATATGGTGACAGAATACGAAAAGATCTCGGGGCTCCCAAAGATTGGAAGGTTTCTGAGTTCATTGCTAACGGTACCTGGTGTCTCCCTAATCCTATTTCCCCCCCGAAATGTTATCACTTTGGCCGACTATTATAGCTATTCCAATCACGAACAACTCTTCAGATAAACTTATTTGGCCTCATGACAATGGCAAATTTAGTGCCACATCTGCATGGAATCAAATTAGGCAAAGAAATAACAAGTGGGTCCCAAGCAGTTGGACATGGGATCGACCGGGATCACAAAGACATTCCTTATGTACATGGCAGGCCCTTCTCAATAAACTACCTACAATAGACAATATGAAAAGAAGAGGTATCTATCATGTTAACCGATGCTCCCTTTGTATGCAACAAGAAGAAACTGTTGACCACCTTTATTTTGCTTGTGATTATACAAAATGGATATGGAAGGAGATTCTCCAGCGATTTGAACTCAATAGACTGCCGCAACCAAACTTGCACCAAGAACTAGGCGAACTCATGCAATGTTTCTCAAGAAAAGGTCCTCTCACACAACTGGCAAAGGTTACTTTCAGATGCGCTATTTGGTGGATGTGGAAGGAGAGATGTAACAGAATCTTTAAATGTCAACACACAAATAATGCTCAGCTATTGAAAGAGATTATTAGAGACTCAAGATCCTGTATGGAGCAAGATCTCAAAACGGAGCACTTTACCCAAAGAGAAAAATATATTTTTATCAATTTTAATTTTGCTATTAGCTAAAGATCTTGGGAATGATGCCAAATTTTGATATATCTGGATAAACATTTTCTATTTTGATTATAATTAGGAGTTATAGTCTACAACATGTGTAGTCATAACTATCGCATTCGCACTCTATGAGTTACATGGCTTTGTCTATGACTTGTATAGATAAAGCTATTTGTAGAAACTTTACACATAATCAATTTACTTTTACTTACCAAAAAAAAGAAATGGATGAATCACATTCTGATTGAGATCCCACCACACCTTCTATATGTTTGATATGACATCCAGAGTTTTGGTGAGTTGTTTCTGTTCATGCTCTGGATAAGAATGATATGATTGCAACGTCAAGGACGACGTTTGAGCTTCTGTACGATATTTGTTTTGATATGCTCCGATATGCTTCATTCACTGATGATTTTGCTTCGAAATGTTCCATATGCCGTTGATATGCTTCGGAACATTTTATATGCCATTGATAAGCTCCGATATGTTTCCTTTGTTACTGATATGCTCCAATTACTCTATGCCCCAATCTGTCAGGAACCAAATATGTAAGATTGAAAGGACAATTGTGTTTCTACTCTTAATGATATTATGTCTACGAAATCGTATATTCTGCCTTGTATTTTGGAACTGTATCTCTTTGGAAGTTGTACTATTTTGATATGGATATGTTAGTCACTTGCTGAGCTCTTTATGCTCACCCCGTTTGTTGATAAATTTTTCAGGATAGCATATTGCTTGCTTAAATGTTAAGATTGGGCTGAGGTGGTGGAAAGTTTAGAAGATTTTGGGCAGATCTTTGTTAGCATATGTGTATTTGTTGTATAAGATACTCTACATCTTATGAAATGTGACGATGAATCTAAACCTGTGGATTTTCTGTAACATAAAGGATCCCTCATGTATAGGATTTTGGTATGTTAAGTTATATTCGTGTAATGATATGATCTTATGGTAATCGTTGGTTCGGTGACTGCATAGACTTCCCCATTTGTGAATTTATATTGTGGTTATTATTTTGATGAGTTGAGTTCTGATTGTATGAATTATCGAGTGATATGTGGTATGTTTATGAATTGTACAGGGTTATGAATTTGTAGACTACAGAGGTGAAATTTTGATCTAAATGTTTTCTTAGTGACCTCAAATGTGTGCTTGGATCCTGGGTTAGTTATGATGAAAATTTTAAAATATTGTCGATATTTTCGAGGGGCGTGACAACAAGCGTGCGCCGAAATCCTCTAACTTTCTCGAACGGACTCGGAATCGCAATTGCGACCCCATTCCGGAAAGCTCTCTCGGAGCCCCACGAGACTGACTGCGTAGCGGTCACGACAAATTTCGAGGCCCAAAACTATCGCCGGAGGTCGACGGGAGAGGTTTGGTCGCCGGGGCACAAACAGGAGTGCAACACGAGAACTTCCCAGGGGTCACCCATCCTAGTACTACTCTCGCCCAAGCACGCTTGACTTCGAGTTCTGATGGGATCCGTGCTTTAGTGCAGGTATGATCGCACTTTCGTTTTGTGTGCGCGTCCCTCTCCCTTTGTGCACGCCACGGACGGGCGATCGATGACCGGGGACCCTCATGCGGCCCGAAACCCTCGAACGATCTCGAATCGCCATTCTCGGATCTCTCCGATGCCCACGAGGCCGATCGTGCACGGACCGTGACAAGCGTCTTGAAACCCTCTGAACTTTCTCGAACGGACTCGAAATCACTATTGCGACCCCATTCCGAAAAGCTCTCTGAGCCCCACGAGACTGACAGCGTGGCGGTAATGACAAATTTCGAGGCCCAAAACCATCATCTCCGGAGGTCGACGGGAGGGCTTTGGTCGCCGGGGCACAAAAGGAGTGCAAGACGAGGACTTCCCAGGGGTCACCCATCCTAGTACTACTCTTTCCCAAGCATGCTTGACTTCGAGTTCTGATGGGATCCGGTGCTTTAGTGCTGGTATGATCGCACTTTTCGTTTTGTGTCGCGTCCCCTCGCCTTTGTGCATCGCCACGGACGGCGATCGACGACCGGGGGACCCTCATGCCGCTCGAAACCCTCGAACGATCTCGAATCGCCATTCTCGGATCTCTCCGATGCCCACGAGGCCGACGGAGCACCGGACACGCGACAGCGCGTCGCCGAAACCCTCTGAACTTTCTCGAACGAACTCGAATCGCTATTGCGACCCCTATTCGAAAGCTCTCTCGGAGACTCACGTGACTGACTGCGTAGCGGTCACGACAAATTTCGAGGCCCAAAACCAACGCCTCGGAGGTCGACGGGAGAGGTTTTGGTCGCTCGGGGCACAAAAAGGAGTGCAACACGAGGACTTCCCAGGGGGTCACCCATCCTAGTACTACTCTCGCCCAAGCACGCTTAACTTCGGAGTTCTGATGGTATACAGTGCTTTAGTGCTGGTATGATCGCACTTGTTTTGTGTGCGCCGCCCTTCGCCTTTGTGCACGCCACGGACGGCGATCGACGACCGGGGGGACCCTCGCCCCCCAAAACCCTCGAACGATCTCGAATAAGACCGACTTAGCCATTCTCGGATCTCTCCGATGCCCACGAGGGAGTGCCGACCGCGCACCGACACGACAAGCGTCGCGCGATACCCTCTGACTTTTCTCGAACGGACTCGGAATCGCTATTGCGACCCCATTCCGGAAAACTCTCTCGGAGCCCCACGAGACTGACGGCGTAGCGGTCACGACAAATTTCGAGGCCCAAAACCATCGCCTCGGAGGTCGATGGGAGAGGTTTTGGTCGCTTGGGGCACAAAAAGGAGTGCAACATGTGGACTTCCCAGAGGGTCACCCATCCTAGTACTACTCTCGCCCAAAGCATGCTTGACTTCGTAGTTCTGATGGGATCCGGTGCTTTAGTGCTGGTATGATCGCACTCGTTTTGTGTGCGTCGTCCCTCGCCTTTGTGCACATCACGGACGGCGTATAGACGATCGGGGACTCTAAGCGCCCCAAAATCCTTTTTTGTAACGATCTCGGAATCGCCATTCTCGGATCTCCCGTTGCCCACGAGGCCGACCGGCGCACCGGACCGCGACAAGCGTCGCGCCGAAATCCCTCTAACTTTCTCGAATGGACTCGAATCGCTATTGCGACCCCATTCCGAAAAGCTCTCGAGCCCACACGACTGACTGCGTAGCGGTCACGACAAATTTCGAGGCCCAAAACCATCGCCTCGGAGGTCGACGGAGAGGTTTTGGTCGCCGGGGGCACAAAAAAGGAGTGCAACACGAGTACTTCCCAGGGGTCACCCATCCTAGTACTACTCTCGCCCAAGCACGCTTAACTTCGGAGTTCTGATGGGATCCGGTGCTTTAGTGCTGGTATGATCGCACTCATTTTGTGTGCGTCGTCCCTCTCCTTTGTGCATGTCACGGACGGCGTATCGATGACCGGGGACCCCGCGGGACTCCCGAAACCCTCGAACGATCTCGAATCGCCATTTTCGATCTCTCCGATGCCCACGAGGCAGATCGTGCCGGACACGACAAGCGTGCCGAAACCCTCTGAACTTTCTCGAACGGACTCGAATCACTATTGCGACCCCATTCGGAAAAAGCTCTCTGGAGCCCCACGAGACTGACAGCGTGAGCGGTCATGACAAATTTCGAGGCCCAAAACCATCGCCTCGGAGGTCGACGGGAGAGGTTTTGGTCGCTCGGGGCAAAAAAGGAGTGCAACACGAGGACTTCCCAGGGGGTCACCCATCCTAGTACTACTCTCGCCCAAGCACGCTTAGACTTCGGAGTTCTGATGGGATCCGGTGCTTTAGTGCTGGTATGATCGCACTCGTTTTGTGTGCGTCGTCCCTCGCCTTTGTGCACGCCACGGACGGCGATCGACGACCGGGGACCCTCGCGTCCCAAAACCCTCGAACGATCTCGAATCACCATTCTCGGATCTCTCCGATGCCCACAAGGCCGACCGGCACACGGACACGACAAGCGTCGCGCCAAAACCTCTGAACTTTCTCGATCGGACTTCGGAATCGCTATTGCGACCCCATTCGAAAAGCTCTCTCGAGCCCCATGAGACTGACAGCGTGGCGGTCACTGCAAATTTCGAGGCCCAAAACCATCGCCTCGGAGGTCGACGGGAGAGGTTTTTGGTCGCTCGGGGCACAAAAAAAGAGTGCAACACGAGGACTTCCCAGGGGTCACCCATCATAGTACTACTCTCGCCAAGCACGCTTTGACTTTGGAGTTCTGCTGGGATCCGGTGCTTTAGTGCTGCTATGATCGCACTCGTTTTTTGTGTGTCTTCCCTCGCCTTTGTGCACTTCACGGACGGCGTATCGACGATCGGGGACCCTCGCGTGCCCCGAAACCCTCGAAGGATCTCGGAATCGCCATTCTCGGATCTCTCCGATGCCCACGAGGCCGATCGTGCACCGGACACGACAAGCGTGGCGCCAAACCCTCTGAACTTTCTTGAACGGACTCGAAATCGCTATTATGACCCCATTCTGGAAAGCTCTCTCGAGCCCCACGAGACTGACTGCGTGAGCGGTCACGACAAATTTCGAGGCCCAAAACCATCGCCGCCGAGGTCGACGGGAGAGGTTTTGGTCGCCGGGGGCACAAAAAGGAGTGCAACACGAGGACTTCCCAGGGGGGGTCACCCATCCTAGTACTACTTTTCCCAAGCATGCTTGACGCCAGAGTTCTGATGGGATCCGTGCTTTAGTGCTGGTATGATCGCACTTTCGTTTTGTGTGCGCCGCCCCTCCCTTTGTTTGTGCACATCCACGGACGGCGTTTGACGACCGGGGACCCTCCTCATACCCTTAAACCCTCGAACGATCTCGAATCGCCATTCTCGGATCTCTCCGATGCCCACGAGGCCGACCGAGCACCGGACACGACAAGCGTCGTCGAAACCCTCTGAACTTTCTCGAACGGACTCGAATCGCTATTGCGACCCCATTCGAAAAAGCTCTCTCGAGCCCCACGAGACTGTCTGCGTAGCTGTCACGACAAATTTCGAGGCCCAAAACCATCGCCTCGGAGGTCGACGGAGAGGTTTTGGTCGCCGGGGCACAAAAAAAAGGAGTGCAACACGAGGACTTCCCAGGGGTCACCCATCCTAGTACTACTCTCGCCCAAGCACGCTTTGACTTCGGAGTTCTGATGGGATCCGGTGCTTTAGTGCTGGTATGATCGCACTTCGTTTTGTGTGCGTCCATCCCTCTCCCCTTGTGCATGTCATGGACGGCGATCGATGACCGGGGACCCTCGCGTGCCCCGAAACCCTTGAAGGATCTCGGAATCGCCATTCTCGGATCTCTCCGATGCCCACGAGGTCGATCGTGCACGGACACGACAAGCGTGCGCCGAAACCCTCTGAACTTTCTCGAACGGACTCGGAATCGCTATTGCGACCCCATTCCGGAAAGCTCTCTCGGAGCCCCACGAGACTGACTGCGTAGCGGTCACGACAAATTTTGAGGCCCAAAACCATCGCCTCGGAGGTCGACGGGAGAGGTTTTGGTCGCTCGGGGCACAAAAAGGAGTGCAACACGAGGACTTCCCAGGGGGTCACCCATCCTAGTACTACTCTCGCCCAAGCACGCTTGACTTCGGAGTTCTGATGGGATCCGGTGCTTTAGTGCTGGTATGATCGCACTCGTTTTGTGTGCGTCGTCCCTCGCCTTTGTGCACGTCACGGACGGCGTATCGACGACCGGGGACCTTTGCGCGCCCCGAAACCCTCGAACGATCTCGGAATCGCCATTCTCGGATCTCTCCGATGCCCACGAGGCCGACCGCGCACCGGACACGACAAGCGTGCGCCGAAACCCTCTGAACTTTCTCGATCGGACTCGAATCGCTATTGCGACCCCATTCCAGAAAGCTCTCTCGAGCCCCACGAGACTGACTGCGTGGCGTCACGCAAATTTCGAGGCCCAAAACCATCGCCTCCGGAGGTCGACGGGAGAGGTTTTGGTCGCCGGGGCACAAAAACGGAGTGCAACACGAGGACTTCCCAGGGGTCACCCATCCTAGTACTACTCTCGCCCAAGCACGCTTGACTTTGGAGTTCTGATGGGATCCGGTGCTTTAGTGCTGGTATGATTCACACTTTTTTTTTGTGTGTGTGCCCCCCTCGCCTTTGTGCACGCCACGGACGGCGAGCGATCGACGACCGGGGACCTTTTGAACCCCCGAAACCCTCGAACGATCTCCGAATCGCCATTCTCGGATCTCTCCGATGCCCACGAGGTCGACCGTGCACCGGACACATCATAAAGCGTCGCCAAAACCCTCTGAACTTTTTCAAACGGACTCAAAATCGCTATTGCGACCCCATTCTGAAAGCTCTCTCGAGCCCCACGAGATTGACTTCGTGAAGCGGTCACGACAAATTTCGAGGCCCAAAACCATCGCCTCGGAGGTCGACGGGAGAGGTTTTGGTCGCCGGGGCACAAAAAAAGGAGTGCAACACGAGGACTTCCCAGGGGTCACCCATCCTAGTACTACTCTCGCCAAGCACGCTTTGACTTCGGAGTTCTGATGGGATCCGGTGCTTTAGTGCTGGTATGATCGCACTTTCGTTTTGTGTGCGTCGCCGTCCCTCTTTGTGCATCGTCACGGACGGCGATCGATGACCGGGGACCATCTCGCGTCCCAAAACCCTCGAACGATCTCGAATCGCCATTCTCGGATCTCTCCGATGCCCACGAGGCCGACCGTGCGTCCGGACACGAACAAAACGTCGCCAAAACCCTCTGAACTTTCTCGAACGGACTCGAATCGCGCCATTACACCCCCATTCGAAAAGCTCTCTCGAGCCCCACAGACTGACTGCGTGGCGGTCACGACAATTTCGAGGCCCAAAACCATCGCCTCGAGGTCGACGGGAGAGGTTTTGGTCGCCGGGGGCACAAAAAGGAGTGCAACACGAGGACTTCCCAGGGGGTCACCCATCCTAGTACTACTCTAACCAAGCACGCTTTGACTTCGAGTTCTGATGGGATCCGTGTTTTAGTGCTGGTATGATCGCACTTCGCTTTGTGTGCGTCGTCCTCGCCTTTGTGCACGCCACGGACGGCGATCGACGACCGGGGACCCTCGCGATCGCCGAAACCCTCGAACGATCTCGAATCGCCATTCTCGATCTCTCCGATGCCCACGAAATCGCGCGCATCGACGACACGACAAAGCGTGCTTAAAAACCCTCTGAACTTTCTTGAACGGACTCGAATCGCTATTGCGACCCCCATTCCGAAAGCTCTCGGAGCCCCCACGACTGACTGCGAAGGCGGTCACGACAAATTTCGAGGCCCAAAACCATCGCCTTCTCGAGGTCGACGGAGAGGTTTTGGTCGCCGGGGCACAAAAAGGAGTGCAACACGAGGACTTCCCAGGGGTCACCCATCCTAGTACTACTCTCTTCCCAAGCACGCTTAACTTCGAGTTCTGATGGGATCCGTGCTTTAGTGCTGGTATGATCGCACTTCGTTTTGTGTGTGTCGCCCTCGCCTTTGTGCACGCCACGGACGGCGACGACGACCGGGGGACCTCGCCCCCGAAACCCTCGAACGATCTCGAATCGCCATTCTCGGATCTCTCCGATGCCCACGAGGCCGACCGCAAGACCGACACAACAAGCGTGCGCGAAAACCCTCTGAACTTTCTCGAACGGACTCGAATCGCTATTATGCGACCCCATTCCGAAAGCTCTCTCGAGCCCCACGAGACTGACTGCGTAGCGGTCACGGCAAATTTCGAGGCCCAAAACCATCGCCTCGGAGGTTTGACGGAGAGGTTTTGGCCGCCGGGCACAAAAAGGAGTGCAACACGAGGACTTCCCAGGGGGGTCACCCATCCTAGTACTACTCTCGCCCAAGCACGCTTAACTTCGAGTTCTGATGGGATCCGGTGCTTTAGTGCTGGTATGATCGCACTTTCGTTTTGTGTCGTCGTCCCTCGCCTTTGTGCACGCCACGGACGGCGATCGACGACCGGGACCCTCGCGCCTCAAAACCCTCGAACGATCTCGAAATCGCCATTCTCGGATCTCTCCGATGCCCACGAGGCCGACCGCGGACCGGACACCGATCAAGCGTGCCGCCGAAACCCTCTGAACTTTCTCGAACGGACTCGAATCGCTATTATGACCCCATTCCGAAAGCTCTCTCGAGCCCCACGAGACTGACTGACTGGCGGTCACGACAAATTTCGAGGCCCAAAACCATCACCTCGGAGGTCGACGGGAGAGGTTTTGGTCGCCGGGGCACAAAAAAGGAGTGCAACACGAGGACTTCCCAGGGGGGTCACCCATCCTAGTACTACTCTCGCCCAAGCACGCTTTAACTTCGAGTTCTGATGGGATCCGGTGCTTTAGTGCTGGTATGATCGCACGCTTTTGTGTGCGTCGCCCCTCACCTTTGTGCACGCCACGGACGGCGATCGACGACCGGGGGACCCTTAAGCCCCGAAACCCTCGAACGATCTCGAATCGCCATTCTCGGATCTCTCCGATGCCCACGAGGCCGACCGTGCACACCGAATTTCGAACACAAGCGTGCGCCAAAACCCTGAACTTTCTCGAACGGACTCGAATCGCTATTGCGACCCCATTCCGGAAAGCTCTTTCGAGCCCCACTAGACTGACTGCGAAGCGGTCACGACAAATTTCGAGGCCCAAAACCATCGCCTCGAGGTCGACGGAGAGGTTTTTTGTCGCCGGGGCACAAAAAGGAGTGCAACACGAGGACTTCCCAGGGGTCACCCATCCTAGTACTACTCTCGCCCAAGCACGCTTTTAACTTCGAGTTCTGATGGGATCCGGTGCTTTAGTGCTGGTATGATCGCACTGCTTTTTGTGCGCCGTCCCTCGCCTTTGTGCACGCCACGGACGGCGATCGACGATCGGGGACCCTCATACCCCGAAACCCTCGAACGATCTCGAATCGCCATTCTCGGATCTCTCCGATGCCCACGAGGCCGACCGCACGACCGACACACGCACAAGCGCGCCCAAAACCCTCTGAACTTTCTCGAACGGACTCGAATCGCTATTATGACCCCATTCCGAAAGCTTTTTGAGCCCCACAAGACTGACTGCATAGCGTCACGACAAATTTCGAGGCCCAAAACCATCGCCGGAGGTCGACGGGGAGAGGTTTTGGTCGCCAGGCACAAAAAGGAGTGCAACACGAGGACTTCCCAGGGGTCACCCATCCTAGTACTACTCTTTCCCAAGCACGCTTTGACTTCGAGTTCTGATGGGATCCGGTGCTTTAGTGCTGGTATGATCGCTTTGCTTTGTGTGTGTCGCCCCTCGCCTTTGTGCACGCCACGGACGGCGATCGACGACCGGGGGACCCTCGCGCGCCCGAAACCCCTCGAACGATCTCGAATCGCCATTCTCGGATCTCTCCGATGCCCACGAGGCCGACCGCGCACCCGGACACAACAAGCGTGCGCCAAACCCTCTGAACTTTCTCGATTGAACTCAGAATCGCTATTGCGACCCCATTCCGGAAAGCTCCCCGAGCCCCACGAGACTGACTGTGTAGCGGTCACGGCAAATTTCGAGGCCCAAAACCATCACCCTCGAGGTTGACGGAGAGGTTTTGGTCGCCGGGGCACAAAAAGGAGTGCAACACGAGGACTTCCCAGGGGGTCACCCATCCTAGTACTACTCGCCCAAGCATGCTTAACTTCGAGTTCTGATGGGATCCGTGCTTTAGTGCTGGTATGATCGCGACTTCGCTTTTGTGTGCGTCGTCCCTCGCCTTTGTGCACGCCACGGACGGCGTGATCGACGACCGGGGACCCTTTACGCCTCGAAAACCTCGAACGATCTCGAATCGCCATTCTCGGATCTCTCCGATGCCCACGAGGCCGACCGCAAGCACGGACAGATCAAGCGCAAGCGCTGAAACCCTCTGAACTATCTCGAACGGACTCAGAATCGCTATTGCGACCCCATTCGAAAGCTCTCTCGAGCCCCACGAGACTGACTGCTGAGCGGTCACGACAAATTTCGAGGCCCCAAAACCATCGCCGGATGTCGACGGGAGAGGTTTTGGTCGCCGGGGCACAAAAAGGAGTGCAACACGAGGACTTCCTGGGGGTCACCCATCCTAGTACTACTCTCTTCAAGCACGCTTTGACTTCGGAGTTCTGATGGGATCCAGTGCTTTAGTGCTGGTATGATCGCACACTGCTTTTGTGTGCGCCGCCCCTCGCCTTTGTGCATCGCCACGGATGGATGACGATCGACGACCGGGGACCATCACGCTTTTCAAACCCTCGAACGATCTCGAATCGCCATTCTCGGATCTCTCCGATGCCCACGAGGCCGACCGCGCACCGACAAAAAACAAGCGTCGCGAAAACCCTCTGAACTTTCTCGAACGGACTCGAATCGCTATTGCGACCCCATTCGAAAAGCTCTCTAAGAGCCCCACGAGACTGACTGCATAGCGGTCACGACAAATTTTCGAGGCCCAAAACCATCGCCTCGAGATCAACGGGAGAGGTTTTGGTCGCCGGGGCACAAAAGGAGTGCAACACGAGGACTTCCGAGGGGGTCACCCATCCCAGTACTACTCTCGCCCAAGCACGCTTTTGACTTCGAGTTCTGATGGGATCCGGTGCTTTAGTGCTGGTATGATCGCACTTTCTTTTGTGTGCGCCATCCCTCGCCTTTTTGTGCACGCCACGGACGGCGATCGATGACCGGGGACCCTCGCGACGCCCCCAAAACCCTCGAACGATCTCGAATCGCCATTCTCGGATCTCTCCGATGCCCACGAGGTCGACCAAGACCGGACACGACAAGCGTCGCGCCGAAACCCTCTGAACTTTCTCGATCGGACTCGAATCGCTATTGCGACCCCAATTCGAAAGCTCCCTCGAGCCCCACGAGACTGACTGCATAGCGGTCACGACAAATTTCGAGGCCCAAAACCATCGCCGGAGGTCAACGGGAGAGGTTTTGGTCGCTTCGGGGCACAAAAAAGAGTGCAACACGAGGACTTCCCAGGGGTCACCCATCCTAGTACTACTCTCGCCTAAGCACGCTTTAACTTCGAGTTCTGATGGGATCCGTGCTTTAGTGCTGGTATGATCGCGACTTTCGTTTTGTGTGTGTCGCCCCTCGCCTTTGTGCACGCCACGGACGGCGATCGACGACCGGGGACCCTCGCGCGCCCGAAACCCCTCGAACGATCTCGAATCGCCATTCTCGGATCTCTCCGATGCCCACGAGGCCGACCGCGCGACCGGACACAACAAGCGTGCGCCGAAACCCTCTGAACTTTCTCGATCGGACTCGAATCGCTATTGCGACCCCATTCCGAGAAGCTCCCTCGGAGCCCCACGAGACTTACTGTGTAGCGGTCACGGCAAATTTCGAGGCCCAAAACCATCACCTCGGAGGTTGACGGGAGAGGTTTTGGTCGCTTGGGGCACAAAAAGGAGTGCAACACGAGGACTTCCCTGGGGGTCACCCATCCTAGTAGTACTCTCGCCCAAGCATGCTTAACTTCGGAGTTCTGATGGGATCCGGTTCTTTAGTGCTGGTATGATCGCGACTTTCGTTTTGTGTGTCGCCGCCCTCGCCTTTGTGCACGCCACGGACGGCGATGCGACGACACGGGGACCCTCACACCAAACCCTCGAACGATCTCGAATCGCCATTCTCGGATCTCTCCGATGCCCACGAGGCCGACCGTGCACCGGACAGATCAAGCGTCGCTGAAACCCTCTGAACTTTCTCGAACGGACTCAGAATCGCTATTGCGACCCCATTCCGAAAGCTCTCTCGAGCCCCACGACTGACTGCGTGAGCGTCACGACAAATTTCGAGGCCCCAAACCATCGCCGGATATCGACGGGAGAGGTTTTGGTCGCCGGGGCATAAAAGGAGTGCAACACGAGGACTTCCGAGGGGGTCACCCATCATAGTACTACTCTCCCAAGCACGCTTTGACTTCGGAGTTCTGATGGGATCCAGTGCTTTAATGCTGGTATGATCGCGACTTCGTTTTGTGTGCGCCGCCCCTCGCCTTTGTGCACGCCACGGATGGCGATCGACGACCGGGGACCCTCGCGCGCTTCAAAACCTCGAAAGGTCTCGAATCGCCATTCTCGGATCTCTCCGATGCCCAAGAGGCCGACCGCGCACCAGACAGATCAAGCGTCGCGCCAAAACCCTCTGAACTTTCTCGAACGGACTCAGAATCGCTATTATGACCCCATTCGAAAAGCTCTCGGAGCTCCACGAGACTGACTGCGAGCGGTCACGACAAATTTTCGAGGCCCCAAACCATCGCCGGAGATATCGACGGGAGAGGTTTTTTAATCGCCGGGGCATAAAAAGGAGTGCAACACGAGGACTTCCCAGGGGTCACCCATCCTAGTACTACTCTCTCCCAAGCACGCTTTGACTTCGGAGTTCTGATGGGATCCAGTGCTTTAGTGCTGGTATGTTCGCACACTCGTTTTGTGTGCGCCGCCCTCGCTTTGTGCACGCCACGGACGGCATATCATCGACGACCGGGGACCCTCGCGCCCCCGAAACCCTCGAACGATCTCGAATCACCATTCTCGGATCTCTCCGATGCCCACGAGGCCGACTGCACACCGACAAAACAAGCGCGTCGCCAAACCCTCTGAACTTTCTCGATCGACTCGAATCGCTATTGCGACCCCATTCCGAAAGCTCCCCGAGCACCACGAGACTGACTGTGTAGCGGTGACGGCAAATTTCGAGGCCCAAAACCATCGCCGGAGGTCGACGGAGAGGTTTTGGTCGCTTGGGCCACAAAAAAGTGCAACACGAGGACTTCCCAGGGGGTCACCCATCCTAGTAGTACTCTCGCCAAGCACGCTTAACTTCGAGTTCTGATGGGATCCAGTGCTTTAGTGCAGGTATGATCGCGACTTCGTTTTGTGTGCGTCGTCCCTCGCCTTTGTGCACGCCAAGGACGGCGATCGACGATCGGGGGACCCTCGCCCCTGAAACCCTCGAACGATCTCGAATCGCCATTGTGGGATCTCTCCGATGCCCACGAGGCCGACCAAGAACGGACACAACAAGCGTCGCGCCGAACCCATCTGAACTTTCTCGATCGGACTCGAATCGCTATTGCGACCCCATTCGAAAAGCTCCCCTCGAGCACCACGAGACTGACTGTGTAGCGGTCACGGCAAATTTCGAGGCCCAAAACCATCGCCTCGAGGTCGACGGGAGAGGTTTTGGTCGCTTCAGGCACAAAAAGGAGTGCAACAAGAGGAATTCCCAGGGGTCACCCATCCTAGTAGTACTCTCGCCCCAAGCACGCTTTAACTTCGAGTTCTGATGGGATCCGGTGCTTTAGTGCTGGTATGATCGCACTTCGTTTTTTGTCGCCGTCCCTCGCCTTTGTGCACGCCACGGACGGCGATCGACGACCGGGGACCTCACGCGCCCTGAAACCCTCGAACGATCTCGAATCGCCATTCTCGGATCTCTCCGATGCCCACGAGGCCCGACCGAGCACCGGACAAAACAAGCGTCGCGAAACCTTCTGAACTTTTCGAACGGACTCGGAATCGCTATTGCGACCCCATTCGGGAAAGCTCTATAGGAGCCCCACGAGACTGACTGCGTAGCGGTCACGACAAATTTCGAGGCCCAAAACCTTCGCCTCGGAGGTCGACGGGAGAGGTTTTGGTCGATCGGGGCACAAAAAGGAGTGCAACACGAGGACTTCCCAGGGGATCACCCATCCTAGTACTACTCTCGCCCAAACACGCTTGACTTCGGAGTTCTGATGGGATCCGGTGATTTAGTGCTGCTATGATCGCACTCATTTTGTGTGTCGTCCCCCTCACCTTTTGTGCACGCCACGGACGGCGATCGACGACCGGGGACCCTCGTGCGCGCCCAAACCCTCGATCGATCTCGATTCGCCATTCTCGGATCTCTCCGATGCCCACGAGGCCGACCGCACACCGGACACGACAAAGCGTGCGCCAAAACCTCTGAACTTTCTCGAACGGACTCCGAATCGCTATTGCGACCCCAATCCAAAAGCTCTCGGAGCCCCACGAGACTGACTGCGAAGCGGTCACGACGAAATTTCGAGGCCCAAAACCATCGCCTCGAGGTCACGGGAGATGTTTTGGTCGCCGGGGCACAAAAAAGGAGTGCAACACGAGGACTTTCCAGGGGGTCACCCATCCTAGTACTATTCTCGCCAAGCACGCTTTGACTTCGAGTTCTGATGGGATCCGGAGCTTTAGTGCTGGTATGATCGCACTCGCTTTGTGTGCATCGTCCCTCGCCTTTGTGCACGCCACGGACTGCGATCGCCGACCGGGGACCCTTGCGCACCCGAAACCCTCGAACGATCTCGAATCGCCATTCTCGATCTCTCCGATGCCCACAAGGCCGACCGCCAAGACTGGACTCGACAAGCGTCGCCAAACCCTCTGAACTTTCTCAAACGGACTCGAATCGCTATTGCGACCCCATTCGAAAGCTCTCTCGAGCTCCACGAGACTGACTGCGCGAAGCGGTCACGACAAATTTCGAGGCCCAAAACCAACGCCGAGATCAACGGGAGAGGTTTTGGTCGCCGGGGGGCATAAAAAGGAGTGCAACACGAGGACTTCCCAGGGGGGTCACCCATCATAGTACTACTCTCCCAAGCACGCTTTGACTTCGAATTCTGATGGGATCCAGTGCTTTAGTGCTGGTATGATTGCACTCGTTTTGTGTGCGTCGTCCCTCGCCTTTGTGCGCTTCACGGACGGCGTATCGACGACCGGGGACCCTCGCGCACCCCGAAACCCTAGAACGATCTCAGAATCGCCATTGTCGGATCTCTCCGATGCCCACGAGGCTGACCGTGCACCGGACACGACAAGCATGCGCCGAAACCCTCTGATCTTTCTAGATCGGACTCGGAATCGCTATTGCGACCCCATTCCGGAAAGCTCTCTCGGAGCCCCATGAAACTGACTGCATAGCGGTCACGACAAATTTCGAGGGCCCAAAACCATCGCCTCTCGGAGGTCGACGGGAGAGGTTTTGGTCGCCGGGGCACAAAAAGGAGTGCAACATGAGGACTTCCCAGGGGTCACCCATCCTAGTACTACTCTCGCCCAAGCATGCTTAACTTCGAGTTCTGCTGGGATCCAGTGCTTTAGTGCTGGTATGATTGCACTCGTTTTGTGTGTGCGTCGCCCTCGCCTTTGCGCACGCTTCACGGACGGCGTTTCGACGACCGGGGACCCTCGTATACGCCCGAAACCCTCGAACGATCTCGAATCGCCATTCTCGGATCTCTCCGATGCCCACGAGGCCGACTGTGCACCGGACACGACAAAGCGTCGCGCCAAACCCGCTGAACTTTCTAGATCGAACTCGAATCGCTCGCTATTGCGACCCCATTCCGAAAGCTCTCGAGCCCCACGAGACTGACTGCATAGCGGTCACGGCAAATTTCGAGGCCCAAACCATCGCCTCGAGGTTGACGGATAGGTTTTGGTCGCCGGGGCACAAAAAGGAGTGCAACACGAGGACTTCCCTGGGGGTCAACCATCCTAGTACTACTCTTGCCCAAGCATGCTTAACTTTGGAGTTCTGCTGGGATCCGGTGCTTTAGTGCTGGTATGATTGCACTTTGTTTTTGTGCGTCGCCCCTCGCCTTTGTGCACGCCACGGACGGCGATTTCGACGACCGGGGACCCTACTGCGTGCCCGTATCCCCTCGAACGATCTCGAATCACCATTTTCGAATCTATCCGATGCCCACAAGGCCAACCGAGCACCGGACACGACAAAAGCGTCGCCAAAACCCTCTGAACTTTCTCGATCGACTCGAATCGAATTGTTATTGCGACCCCATTCCGAAAGCTCTCTCGAGCCCCACGAGACTGACTGCGTGCGGTCGTCAAATTTCAGAGGGCCCAAAACCATCGCCTCAGAGGTCGACGGGAGAGGTTTTGGTCGCCGGGACACAAAAAAAGTGCAACACGAGGACTTCCCAGGGGTCAGCCATCCTAGTACTACTCTCGCCCAAGCACGCTTTGACTTCGAGTTCTGATGGGATCCGTGCTTTAGTGCTGGTATGATCGCATCGTTTTGTGTGCGTCGCCCCTCGCCTTTGTGCACGCCACATGGACGGCGATCGACGACCTGGGACCCTTTGCCGCCCGAAACCCTCGAACGATCTCGAATCGCCATTCTCGGATCTCTCCGATGCCCACGAGGCGATCGCGACCGGACACGACAAGCGTCACTAAACCCTCCGAACTTTCTCGAACGGACTCGAATCGCTATTGCCGACCCCATTCGAAAAGCTCTCTCGAGCCCCATGAGACTGACTGCGTAGCGGTCACGACAAATTTCGAGGCCCAAAACCAACGCCGGAGGTCGACGGGGAGACGTTTTGGTCGCCGGGGCACAAAAAGGAGTGCAACACAAGGACTTCCCAAGGGTCACCTATCATAGTGCTACTCGCCAAGCACGCTTGACTTCGGAGTTCTGATGGGATCCGGTGCTTTAGTGCTGGTATGATTGCACTAGTTTTGAGCGCCGTCCCTCGCCTTTGTGCATCGCCACGGACGGCGATCGACGATCGGGGACCCTCGCGTGCCCGTATCACTCGAACGATCTCGAATCGCCATTCTCGGATCTCTCCCGATGCCCCACAAGGCCGACCGAAAGCACCGGACATGACAAGCATGCGCCAAAACCCTCTGAACTTTCTCGATCAGACTCGAATCGCTATTGCGACCCCATTCGAAAGCTCTCGAGCCCCACGAGACTAACTGCGCGAAGCGGTCACGACAAATTTCGAGGCCCAAAACCCTCGCCTCGAGGTCGACGGAGAGGTTTTGGTCGCCGGGGCACAAAAGGTGTGCAACACGAGGACTTCCCAGGGTCACCTATCATAGTGCTACTCGCCCAAGCACGCTTTGACTTCGAGTTCTGATGGGATCCGGTGCTTTAGTGCTGGTATGATCGCGACTCGTTTTGTGTGTGTCGCCCTCGCCTTTGTGCACGTCACGGACGGCGATCGACGATCGGGGACCTCAAGGTGCCCGAAACCCTCGAACGATTCGAATCGCCATTCTCGGATCTCTCCGATGCCCACGAGGCCGACTGCGCACCGGACACGACAAAGCGTCGCGAAACCCTCTTAACTTTCTCGTTCGACTCGAATCGCTATTGCGACCCCATTCCGGAAAGCTCTCTCGAGCCCCACGAGACTGACTGCGTAGCGTTCACGACAAATTTCGAGGCCCAAAAATCATCGCCTCGGAGGTCGACGGGAGAGGTTTTGGTCGCCGAGGCACAAAAAAAAGTGCAACACGAGGACTTCCCAGGGGTCACCCATCCTAGTACTACTCTCGCCCAAGCACTATTGACTTCGGAGTTCGATGGGATCCGGTGCTTTAGTGCTAGTATGATCGATCGACTTCGCTTTGTGTGTGCCGCCCTCGCCTTTGTGCACGCCACGGACGGGCGATCGACGACCGGGGACCCTCGCGTGCCCAGAAACCGTCGAACGATTCCGGAATCACCATTCTCGGATCTCTCCGATGCCCACGAGGCCGACCGCGCACCGGACACGACAAGCATGCGCCGAAACCCTCTGAACTTTCTCGAACGGACTCGAAATCGCTATTGCGACCCCATTCTGGAAAGCTCTCTCGGAGCCCCACGAGACTGATTGCGTAGCGGTCATGACAAATTTCGAGGCCCAAAACCATCGCCTCGGAGGTCGACGGGAGAGGTTTTGGTCGCTCGAGGCACAAAAAGGAGTTCAACACGAGGGCTTCCCAGGGTGTCACCTGTAACACCCCTCATTTCCGAATTTTCGTATAAGTTTCTAGTTGTAATGTAGGTATCTATTTTAAATTTGATAAAAAGTCAAAGTATGAATCTGAGAACTTATTCATAAGAGTTGGAGGATTTGTTAAAAGAAAGAATCTGAGGACCTATATGTAAACCCTAAGGACTAAATCGTGAATATGATAAATCCAAGGACTAAACTGTAAAATGTACAAAAATACAAACTGCACCGTTTAAGCCTCTCTGCCTTCGTTCTTAAGGAAGCAGAGAGGGCAGGTCGTGGGTGATCAAAGAAAGAAAGAAAGAAAGAAAGAAAGAAAGAAAGAAGAAGAAGAAAAAATTGGGGTTTTAGGGTTCTTGCTTTAATCTTTTCACTTCGGGTCGAAATTCTCAAAGGCAAGTGTTCTAACCCCATCCTAGAGAATTTTTAGTCTCTGTTTTTATGTTGAATCAAAATAAATTGAAGGATTTCTATTTAGAAACTGATATGTCTCTCTTTGGACATAGAACCATGGATTTTGAAGTCTTTTTCGGTAAACTGACCCCTATACACTGTTTCAGCTATAAGTTTTGGTACAAAATGTGAATTCGGGCAGGAACAATTTTGTTTGAAAATTAGACTCTTATATCTTCCTGTTGACACTGATTTTGTAGATTTTGGACACCGAATACTTACCCAAACATCTGATTCAATTGTGCCTATAGACGCTGTAAAACAGGGTTCAAGATTTCTGACCTGTCGATACTAAAATGCCTATAACTCCCTGTTGGAAATTCTGAATTGTACCAAACTGTTTTTATTTGAAACTAGACTTGAAAATCGTTCTTTTGACATATAGATTGAAAATTTTGGAATTCTATTGCCTACCCTATTATCTGTTGAATCCGACCCTGTAAATTCTGCAAAATAGTGATTGTGTTTTTGACCTTGTGTTACCAAATCAAAGGTAACTCCGCGTTGGGAACCCTGTTTCGTATGAAATTTGTTCCATCAGAATATAGATTGATATATGGTTCGACCATAGTTTTCTTATGGGTATTGGAGCATAATTGATATTCTGAAGTATTTGTTTGATGTGCCACTGGAATTCTGTCCGAAATCGAGCTTTGGTCGATTTCGCGTATTCTGCTCCGTTCCTTTGGATATTTGAATTCGTCTAACCTTCTTATTGGATTTGAGCTAAATATGATTGCTTGGAATCCCTGCACACTCTTGTTTTTATTTCATTCCAAATCTGAATACAATTGTGAGAGATTTGTTCTTTGTTTCGTATTGTCTCGAAAAGGCACATGCACGTTTGTTGTTCCGCGTGTGCTTCCGATATATGCTACTTATTGTTAAAACTGCCCTCTTGTACTCTGGTGTGTGGGATTGTCTGGACCTTTGCCAGAAATGGTAAAGGGTATGCGCTTAATACCCGCTCTGTGGGGTCCCGCTCCGTGGGATGCGCTTATTACCCGCTCTGTGGGGTCCCGCTCCGTGGGATATTCTGGACCTTTGCCAGAAATGGTAAAGGGTATGTGCTTAGAGCCTGCAATGCTCTGCCGGCCCCTCTGACTTCACCTAGACGTGGATGGAGGGATCTCCCAGACATGGGAGACCTTTGTCAGGTGGTCATTCAGAAATGGATGAATCACATTCTGACTGAGATCCCACCACACCTTCTATTTGTTTGATATGACATCCAGAGTTTTGGTGAGTTGTTTCTGTTCATGCTCTGGAAAAGAATGATATGATTGCAACGTCAAGGATGACGTCTGAGCTTCTGTGCGATATTTGTTTTGATATGCTCTGATATGCTTCATTCACTAATGATTTTGCTTCGAAATGTTCCATATGCCGTTGATATGCTTCGGAACATTTTATATGCCATTGATAAGCTCCGATATGTTTCCTTTGTTACTGATATGCTCCAATTACTCTATGCCCCAATCTGTCAGGAACCAAATATGTAAGATTGAAATGACAATTGTGTTCTGCTCTTAATGATACTATGTCTACGAAATCGTATATTCTGCCTTGTATTTTGGAACTGTATCTCTTTGGAAGTTGTACTATTTTGATATGGATATGTTAGTCACTTGCTGAGCTCTTTATGCTCACCCCGTTTGTTGATAAATTTTTCAGGATAGCATATTGCTTGCTTAAATGTTAAGATTGGGCTGAGGCGGTGGAAAGTTTAGAAGATTTTGGGAAGATCTTTGTTAGCATGTGTGTATTTATTGTATAAGATACTCTGCATCTTATGAAATGAGACGATGAATCTAAACCTGTGGATTTTGTGTAAGATAAAGGATCCCTCATGTATAGGATTTTGGTATGTTAAGTTAAATTCGTGTAATGATATGATCTCCCTAAGGCGATCTAACTCCTGCAGCGTCGGCTTTCTCCCACGAGCGAAGGGCGACGACACTGTATAGGTGATCAGATCTCCCAAGGACGACAGTACTGTAGCAGCGGCGACGACACTGTAGCAGCGACCAGATCTCCATAGCATCGGCTTCTCCCCGGGGGGCGACGATACTGTAGCAGCAACCATAAATCCCTATGGTGACGGTACCATAGCGGCGATCTAATATACTGCAGTGGTGGCTTTTCCCAATGGCGTCGTTTCTGTAGCGGCGACCAGAGGGATCAAACATGGCAGCGATGGCCCCTAGGGCTGGCGATGGTGGCGAGAGGGTTGAAACGATGGCAAGGCTCCCTACCGCTACCCCCCAAGTTGCTCTTCCAACATATCTTTTCCAGAGAGAAACTCCTTCGACCAACCAGCATCGAAGCAGGTCGCGCTCTAGATCGCGACAGCCTGCTCTCATTTCCAGCGATCCTCGGCCTTGGACTAGCCTCTTCAAGGCTCCGGTTGGAAGTCCAGATCTAAGCTTGGAATTCTTTACTCCAGAAGTTCAGGCTGATAAGAAGATTGCTGTATACGAGACTGTTGATTCAGCAGAGCTTATTGAGACATGGTCTATGGCGATTGTTGGCTATGTGGTAGGTCTCAAAACATCTTATTTCCCACTATCCTCATTTATCAAAACTCGATGGGGAATATCGTCATTTGATCTTCATATGCTGGAGAATGGATTCTTTGTTTGCAAGCTATACTCTGAAGAAGATTTGCAGCGAATCCTCGGAGGATTCTGGACTATCCGCGGTCATCCAATGATTCTACGACGTTGGTCTCCTGATGTCCGTTTGGAGTTAGATAGCCTACAGTCTATTCCATTATGGGTATCCTTTCAAGGACTGCCTCTACATCTTTGGAGTCGACGTTTTATTGCAAAGTTATGCAGCACTCTGGGACAGCCACTCTACATCGACAAAGCAACAGCAGCTCAGACGAGATTAGCATTTGCACGAGCATGTGTGCTGGTTTCTTCCGATGAAGATCTTCCTAATGAGGTTTTCTATCGTGATCTTGACGGGAACACTCGGAAGGTACATGTCTCATATTCCTGGAAGCCACAATGATGTCAGCGTTGCTTATCTTTTGGTCATGCAAATGGAGCTTGTCAGCAAACCCCTAAACCAACCACAAAGGTCTATCAACCACGTCAAGCGCCTCAGCAACAAAGTGACTCTTCTCTAATGGCAGTAGCACCGATGGTGGCGAAAACTATTGAGCATTCCGACTCGCAAGCAAAGCACCGCGGACAGAAGGACAATTCCAAAACTTTATCTCTACCTATAATGTCAGAGCCTTCCACAACAGAGGTTTCCCATGGTACTAGTGAACAGGAGAAACATAAGTCAGGAACTTCATCTCTTCCAATATCATCGGATCCATCCACACTAGCTCAACGAACTCAGGTCCAAGCAAATCTCGCTAGCAAGGATATTATTCCTCAACAAACTCAGGCCACAACAAACATTGCCAACAAGGATATTCTGTCTCAACAAACTCATGCTCCAACAAACCTCTATAGCCAGACTGCTCCAACAAGTACTATCCAGGATATTGTGATGCAACAATCTTATCGAGCTTCAACAAACCCTGCCAATCAAGACCACATGATTCAAGGTATTTTAAAGTTTAAAAATCTGCAAGCTGTAGATGAAGTGGATAAATATAGGAATAAAGCCATAAAAGGTAAGGATATTGTGCGGGAGGAAAATACAAAACCGAAAGATAAGAAAAAGGATGGTACAATCCATCCAAAGTCGTAGGATGAATACCTTACTATCTTTTACTAATGAAGATAACATGCTGGAATGTTCGCGGACTTAATAAGCCGGAGAAATGTCGGGAGCTCAATAGAATAATCAAGTCTGCCGCATGTGATATTGTTATTCTAGTGGAAACAAAAATTAAACAATCGCGCGTTCAAGCTCAAAAGAATTTAATATGGCCGGACGCAGAACTGTTTACCAATGATTCAAATGACACTTTTGGTAGAATATGGGTCTTATGGCATCCTAACTCTATTAATGCTTGGTTTATTTCTGCTACTGATCAATTCATTCATCTTAAGGTAGAGGATAAAAAGAATGGCTGTCAATTCAATTTCACTGGTATATATGCTTCAAACAGTATGCAAGAAAGAAATACTCTTTGGTCTGACCTGACTAATATTGTAAATGGCTGTCTCAATGTACCTTGGATTGTTCTTGGAGACTTTAATACTGTTCGGTACACAAATGAAAAACAGGGTGGTAGACAACTTTCAGAAAGCCAGCTTCAAAAGTTCAATGATTACATTGACACTGCAGCATTGTTTGATATGAAATCTGTGGGTAATTGGCTCTCCTGGAGTAATCAAGGTGCTGCTAACAGAAAAATAATGGCTCGACTTGATAGGTGTTTGATTAATCATGAATGGTTAACAGTTTACCCAGATTCACTTCTTGAGTATGGTGCTCCTTTGTTTTCTGACCATTCTTTAATGTATATACACGCAGAAAAAGCGACACCAAGAGGCAAGAAACCGTTTAGATTCTTTAACATGTGGAGTACTCATCCTCAATTTCTTGATGTTATCAGATTTGCTTGGAATGTTAATGTGCATGGATCCCCCCCTTACATCTTATGTCAAAAGCTCAAAGCCTGTAAAGCAGCACTAAAGGAGTGGAATACAAATACCTTTGGCAATATTAACACCAGAGTTCAACTTTACAGAAAGGAACTAATGTCTTTGCAACATGAGCTGCAACTTCAGCCAAATGATGAAAATATTATCTACAAAGAGGCAGAAGCCAGAAATAACTTCATGCAAGCCTTAAAACAGGAGGAAAGTTTTGCAAAGCAGAAGTCTCGACAACATTAGCTTACGCTAGGGGATTCCAATACAAAATTTTTCTATGCTTCAATTGCTACTCGAAGGGCTATTAACCGTATCAGCAAATGCAGAGACAAAGATGATAATCTTATTGAGAAGTTGGATGAGGTTAAAGCACACACAGAGCAATTTTTTTATTCCTTACTCAATCAAGCTGGGAAACCTAATCACATTCATGTGGAGCCGACTAGAAAACTTGATTCAGAAGCTATTTCAATCCTCAATGCCCCAATTACAGATGATCTAAATTGTATGTGTTGTCTTTAAGTCACCAAAGCACAAAAGCCCAGGTCCAGATGGATTTCCAGCTGAATTTTACCAAACTGCTTGGTCTATTATTGGAAATGATGTGATCAAGGCTTGCCAACATTTTTTCTCTTCAGGTCATATTCTTAGAGATGATGAATTGCACTTTTTTTTTCTTAATTCAAGAATGCAGGGGCTGATTCACTAGAGAACTATCGACCCATATCATTATGCAACTTTATTTACAAGATCATCTCCAAAGTATTGGCAAATAGAATGCAAAAGGTAATACACAAGATCATTAGCCCAAACCAAGCTGCTTTCATCAAAGGGAGAAGTATACATCATAACATTTTGCTTGCTAATGACTTGGTCAAAGATTTGCATTCAAAAGCAAGAGGGACAAAAAATATGTTTTAAAGCTGATTTACGGAAAGCCTTGATTCAGTTAATAGGAAGTTTATCTATAAGATGCTCCTCGATATGAACTTCCCACAGCAATGGGTTAATTGGATTCAATCTTGCCTGAAACTCCAAAGTTTTCGATACTCTTTAATGGCTCACCAATTGGTTTTTTTTGGGGAGCACGAATGGCATCCGACAAGGTGATCCACTCTCTCCAGATCTTTTTTACTATTACGATGGAAGGACTTAGCTGTATGTTGGAACACGCAGTCTTAAATGGCAGCATTAAGGTACCCATTGCTGGTTCTGTTCATATATCACATATAACATTTGCAGATGACTTACTTATCTTTCTCCAAAATGAACCAACTTCAGTAAAGAACCTGGCTACTATTATGAATGACTTTGGTATGGTTTCTGGACTTCAGTTAAATCATGCGAAAAGTAAAGTATATATGAGCCCTTACGTTGAGGATAATGTCTTTATTGCACAAACTTTGGGGGTTAGTGAGGGAAGCTTGCCAGTTCCTTATTTGGGTCTCCCGCTCATATCCACAGGTATTCACAAAACCCACTGTCAGCCTATCTTGCAAAAAATAAAGAATAGAATTTCTTCTTGGAAAAATAGGTTTCTATCAAAAGCAGGACGACTCGAACTCATCCGTTCGGTATTGCACTCCTACTCTATATATTGGTGTAATGCATTTCTTCTACCTGCTGGACTTCTCCAAGATATTGAACGGTTATTAATGAACTTCTTCTGGAATGGCACAAATGATAAGGCAATGCATATGGTAAATTGGGATAGCATTTGCAAACCGAAAGATGAAGGGGGGCTAAACTTGAGAAATACTAGAGATTGGAATCAAGCATGTCTGGTGCAGCAATTGTGGGATCTTTTGCAAAACAAATGTTCCTTATGGTCACATTGGGTTTCTGCTAGGTATCTTTCAAAAGAATCAATCTGGGAAATTTCAACAAGAACATACCACTCTGCAGCTTGGAAAGGAATTTTAAAGGCAAGGAATTGGCTAATCAAACACATTTCCTATGCAATCTCTTCTGGAACTAGTACTAATATGTGGTACGATCCTTGGGTGAATGGGAAGAGTATATTTCAATTATATGGTGACAGAATACGAAAAGATCTCGGGGCTCCCAAAGATTGGAAGGTTTCTGAGTTCATTGCTAACGGTACCTGGTGTCTCCCTAATCCTATTTCTCCCGAAATGTTATCACTTTGGCCGACTATTATAGCTATTCCAATCACGAACAACTCTTCAGATAAACTTATTTGGCCTCATGACAATGGCAAATTTAGTGCCACATCTGCATGGAATCAAATTAGGCAAAGAAATAACAAGTGGGTCCCAAGCAGTTGGACATGGGATCGACCGGGATCACAAAGACATTCCTTATGTACATGGCAGGCCCTTCTCAATAAACTACCTACAATAGACAATATGAAAAGAAGAGGTATCTATCATGTTAACCGATGCTCCCTTTGTATGCAACAAGAAGAAACTGTTGACCACCTTTATTTTGCTTGTGATTATACAAAATGGATATGGAAGGAGATTCTCCAGCGATTTGAACTCAATAGACTGCCGCAACCAAACTTGCACCAAGAACTAGGCGAACTCATGCAATGTTTCTCAAGAAAAGGGCCTCTCACACAACTGGCAAAGGTTACTTTCAGATGCGCTATTTGGTGGATGTGGAAGGAGAGATGTAACAGAATATTTAAATGTCAACACACAAACAATGCTCAGCTATTGAAAGAGATTATTAGAGACTCAAGATCCTGTATGGAGCAAGATCTCAAAACGGAGCACTTTACCCAAAGAGAAAAATATATTTTTATCAATTTTAATTTGCTATTAGCTAAAGATCTTGGGAATGATGCCAAATTTTGATATATCTGGATAAACATTTTCTATTTTGATTATAATTAGGAGTTATAGTCTACAACATGTGTAGTTATAACTATCGCATTCGCACTCTATGAGTTACATGGCTTTGTCTATGACTTGTATAGATAAAGCTATTTGTAGAAACTTTACACATAATCAATTTACTTTTACTTACCAAAAAAAAAAAAAATCGTTGGTTTGGTGACTGCATAGACTTCCCCATTTGTGAATTTATGTTGTGGTTATTATTTTGATGAGTTGAGTTCTGATTGTGTGAATTATCGAGTGATGTGTGGTATGTTTATGAAATGCACAGGGTTATGAATTTGTAGACTATAGAGGTGAAATTTTGATCTGAATGTTTTCTTAGTGACCTCAAATGTGTGCTTGGATCCTGGGTTAGTTATGATGAAAATTTTAAATATTGTCGATATATTTTTGAGGGGCGTGACATCACCCATCCTAGTACTACTCTCGCCCAAGCACGCTTAGACTTCGGAGTTCTGATGGGATCCGGTGCTTTAGTGCTGGTATGATCGCACTCGTTTTGTGTGCGTCATACCTCTCCTTTGTGCACGTCACGGACGGCATATCGACGACCGGGGACCCTCGCGCGCCCCGAAACCCTCGAACGATCTCGGAATCGCCATTCTCGAATATCTCAGATGCCCACGAGGCCGATCGCGCGACCGGACACAACAAGCGTCGCCGAAACTCTCTGAACTTTCTCTCGAACGGACTCGAATCGCTATTGCGACCCCATTCCGAAAGCTCTCTCAGAGCCCCACGAGACTGACTGCATAGCGGTCACGACAAATTTCGAGGCCCAAAACCATCGCCTCGGAGGTCGACGGGAGAGGTTTTGGTCGCTCGGGGCACAAAAAGGAGTGCAACACGAGGGCTTCCCAGGGTGTCACCCATCATAGTACTACACTCGCCCAAGCACGCTTGACTTCGGAGTTCGAATGGGATCCGGTGCTTTAGTGCTGGTACGATCGAATTTGTTTTGTGTGTGTCGTCCCTCGCCTTTGTGCACTTCACGGACGGAGTATCGATGACCGGGGACCCTCGCGCACTCCGAAACCCTCGAACGATCTCGGAATCGCCATTCTCGGATCTCTCCGATGCTCACGAGGCCGACCACGCGACCGGACACCCGACAAAGCGTCGCCGACCCCTGAACTTTCTCGAATGAACTCGTGTCGCTATTGCGACCCCATTCCGAAAGCTCTTTTCGAGCCCCACGAGACTGACAGCGTGGCGGTCAAGACAAATTCGAGGCCCAAAACCATCGCCTCGGAGGTCAACGGGAGTGGTTTTGGTTGCTTTCGGGCACAAAAAAGGAGTGCAACACGAGGACTTCCCAAGGGTCACCCATCATAGTACTACTCTCGCCCAAGCACGCTTTTGACTTCGGAGTTCTGATGGGATCCGGTGCTTTAGTGCTGGTATGTCGCACTTTTCGTTTTGTGTCGTCGTCCCTCGCCTTTGTGTACGCCACGACGGACGGCGTGTGTCGACGACCGGGGACCCTCGCGGCCCCGAAACCCTCGAACAATCTCGAATCGCCATTCTCGGATCTCTCCAATGCCCACGAGGCCGACCAAGCTCCGGACCACGACAAGCGTCGCGAAACCCTCTGAACTTTCTCGAACGAACTCGGAATCGCTATTGCGACCCCATTCGGAAAAGCTCTCTCGAGCCCCACGAGACTGACTGCGTGGCGGTGATGACAAATTTCGAGGCCCAAAACCATCGCCGGAGGTCGACGGGGAGAGGTTTTGGTCGCCGGGGGGCACAAACAGGACTGCAACACGAGGACTTCCTAGGGGTCACCCATCCTAGTACCACCGCCCAAGCACGCTTTGACTTCAAGTTCTGATGGGATCCGGTGCTTTAGTGCTGGTATGATCGCGCTTTTTCGTTTTGTGTGCGTCGTCCCTCGCCTTTGTGCACATCACGGACGGAGTATCGACGACCGAGGACCCCGCAAGACTCACTTAAAACCCTCGAACGATCTCGAATCGCCATTCTCGGATCTCTCCGATGCTCACGAGGCCGACCGGCGCGATCGGACACGACAAAGCTCGCCGAGACCCTCTGAACTTTCTCGAATGAACTCGTGTCGCTATTGCGACCCCATTCGAAAAAGCTCTCTCGAGCCCCACGAGACTAACTGCGTGGCGGTCACGGCAAATTTTGAGGCCCAAAACCATCGCCGGAGGTCGACGGGAGAGGTTTTGGTCGCCGGGGCACAAAAAAGGAGTGCAACACGAGGACTTCCCAGGGGTCACCCATCATAGTACTACTCTCGCCAAAACACGCTTGACTTCGAGTTCGAATGGGATCCGGTGCTTTAGTGCTGGTACGATCGCATTTGTTTTGTGTGCATCGTCCCTCGCCTTTGTGCACGCCACGGACGGGCGTCGACGACCGGGGACCCTCGCGCCCGAAACCCTCGATTGATTCCGAATTGCCATTCTCGGATCTCTCCGATGCCCACGCCGCCGACCGCGCACCGGACCACGACAAGCGTCGCCGAAACCCTCTGAACTTTCTCGTTCGACTTCGGAATCGCTATTGCGTCCCCATTCCGAAAGCTCACTGAGCCCCCACGAGACTGACTGCGTGAAGGTCACGGCGGCAAATTTTGAGGCCCAAAACCATCGCCGGAGGTCGACGGGAGAGGTTTTGGTCACTCGGGGGGCACAAAAAAGCAGTGCAACACGAGGACTTCCCAGGGGTCACCCATCCTAGTACTACTCTCAAAAAGCACGCTTTGACTTCGAGTTCTGATGGGATCCGTCCTTTAGTGCTGGTATAATTGCACTTTCGTTTTGTGTGCGTTGTACCTCGCCTTTGTGCACGTAACGGACGGCGTTTCAACGAACGGGGGACCCTCGCGCCCCCGAAACCCTCGAACGATCTCGAATCGCCAATTCTCGGATCTCTCCGATGCCCACGAGGCCGATCGCGTGATCGGACCGCGACAAAGCGTCGCGCCAAACCCTCTGAACTTTCTCGAACGGACTCGAATCGCTATTGCGACCCCATTCCAGAAAGCTCTCTCGAGCCCCACGAGACTGACAGCGTAGCGGTCAAGACAAATTTCGAGGCCCAAAACCATCGCCTCGGAGGTCAACGGGAGTGGTTTTTTGGTCGCCGGGGCACAAAAAGGAGTGCAACACGAGGACTTCCCAGGGGTCACCCATCATAGTACTACTCTCTCCCAAAACACGCTTTGACTTCGGAGTTCTGATGGGATCCGGTGCTTTAGTGCTGGTATGATCGCTTTTCGTTTTGTGTCGTCGTCCCTCGCCTTTGTGCATGTCACGGGACGGCGATCGACGACCGGCGACCCTCACGCGCCCGAAACCATCGAACGATCTCGAATCGCCATTCTCGGATCTCTCCGATGCCCACAAAGGTCGACCAAGCGCTCGGACACGACAAGCGTCAAGCGCCGAAACCCTCTGAACTTTCTCGAACGGACTCGGAATCGCTATTGTGACCCCATTACGGAAACTCTCTCGGAGCCCCACGAGACTGACTGCGTAGCGGTGACGACAAATTTCGAGGCCCAAAACCAACGCCTCGGAGGTCGACAGGAGAGGTTTTGGTCGCTCGGGGCACAAACAGGACTGCAACACGAAGACTTCCTAGGGGGTCACCCATCCTAGTACCACTCTCGCCCAATCACGCTTGACTTCGGAGTTCCGATGGGATCCGGTGCTTTAGTGCTGGTATGATCGATCCTTTTCGTTTTGTGTCGCCGTTTCCTCGCCTTTGTGCACTTCACGGACGGAGTATCGACGACCGGGGACCCTCACGCGCCCCGAAACCATCGAACGATCTCATAATCGCCATTCTCGGATCTCTCCGATGCCCACGAGGCCGACCGCGCATCGGACACGACAAGCGTGCGCCGAGACCCTCTGAACTTTCTTGAATTAACTCGGAATTGCTATTGCGACCCCATGACGGAAAGCTCTCTCGGAGCCCCACGAGACTGACTGCGTAGCGGTCACGACAAATTTTGAGGCCCAAAACCATCGCCTTGGAGGTCGACGGGAGAGGTTTTGGTCGCTCGGGGCACAAAAAGGAGTGCAACACGAGGACTTCCCAAGGGGTCACCCATCATAGTACTACTCTCGCCCAAGCACGCTTGACTTCAGTGTTCTGATGGGATCTGATGCTTAGTGCTAGTATGATCACATTCGTTTTGTGTCTGTCGTCCCTCGCCTTTGTGCACGTCACGGACGGCGTATCGACGACCGGGGACCCTTGCGCGCCCCGAAACCCTCGAACGATTCCGGAATCTCCATTCTCGGATCTTTCCGATGCCCACGAGGCCGACCGCGCAACGAACACGACAAGCGTGCGCCGAAACCCTCTGAACTTTCTCGTTCAGACTCGGAATCGCTATTGCTACCCCATTCCGGAAAGCTCTCTCGGAGACCCACGAGACTGACTACGTAGCGGTCACAGCAAATTTGGAGGCCCAAAACCATCGCCTCGGAGGTCGACGGGAGAGGTTTTGGTCGCTCGGGGCACAAAAATGAGTGCAATACGAGGACTTCCCAAGTGGTCACCCATCCTAGTACTACTCTCGCCCAAGCACTCTTAACTTCGGAGTTCTGATGGGATCCGATGCTTTAGTGCTGGTATGATCGGACTCCTTTTGTGTGCGTCGTCCCTCGCCTTTGTGCACATCCCGTACGGCGTACCGACGATCGGGGACCCTCGCGCGCCCTGAATCCCTCGAACGATCTCGGAATCGCCATTCTCGGATCTCTCCGCTGCCCACGAGGCCGACCAAGACCGGACACGCGATGCGCGTCGCCCGAAACCCTCTGAACTTTCTCGAACGAACTTCGAATCGCTATTGCGATCCCATTCGGAAAAGCTCTCTCGAGCCCCACGAGATTGATTGCGTGAGCGGTCACGGCAAATTTGAGGCCCAAAACCATCGCCGGAGGTCGACGGGAGAGGTTTTTTTGTCGCTCGGGGCACAAAAATGAGTGCAACACGAGGACTTCCCAGGGGGTCACCCATCCTAGTACTACTCTCGCCCAAGCACGCTTAACTTCGGAGTTCTGATGGGATCCGATGCTTTAGTGCTGGTATGATCGCACTCGTTTTGTGTGCGTCGTCCCTCGCCTTTGTGCACATCCCGTACGGCGTACCGACGACCGGGGACCCTCGCGCGCCTTGAATCCCTCGAACGATCTCAGAATCGCCATTCTCGGATCTCTCCGATGCCCACGAGGCCGACCGCTCACCGGACACGACAAGCGTGCGCCGAAACCCTCTGAACTTTCTCGCGAACTCCGGAATCGCTATTGCGACCCCATTCCAGAAAGCTCTGTCGGAGCCCCACGAGACTGACTACGTGGCTATCACGGCAAATTTCGAGGCCCAAAACTATCGCCTCCGGAGGTCGACGGGAGAGGTTTTGGTCGCCGGGGCACAAAAAATGAGTGCAACACGAGGACTTCCCAGGGGTCACCAATCCTAGTACTACTCTTTTTAACACGCTTTAACTTCGGAGTTCTGATGGGATCCGATGCTTTAGTGCTGGTATGATCGGACTCCTTTTTGTGTCGTCGTCCCTCTCCTTTGTGCATGTCCCGCACGGTGTACCGACGACCGGGGACCCTCGCTTCTGAAAACCCTCGAACGATCTCGAATCGCCATTCTCGGATCTCTTCGATGCCCACGAGGTCGACCGCTCACCGACCGACGACAAGCGTCGCGAAAACCCTCTGAACTTTCTCGAACGAACTCGGAATCGCTATTGCGACCCCATTCCGGAAAGCTCTCTCGGAGCCCCACGAGACTGACTGCGTAGCGGTCACGGCAAATTTCGAGGCCCAAAACCATCGCCTCGGAGGTCGACGGGAGAGGTTTTGGTCGCTCGAGGCACAAAAATGAGTGCAACACGAGGACTTCCCAGGGGGTCACCCATCCTAGTGTTAGGATCGAGAGCACTAAGAGGGGGGGGGTGAATTAGTGCAGTGGAAAACTTTCTGCGATTAAAACCGAAGGCTGCGTTTCAATGATAAGGACAACTAAGCAAGGTTTCAGTCAATCTATGCAGACAGTTTGCAGTAATGATGAAAACCAGAATATCGGCGCAAACTGAAATCCGATGTTCGTACGAAGAAACAGATTTACGTCTTAAGTGTCGATTCGTAAATCACTAGTTTAGACAGAAGTTTAAAGACAGTGTGCTGCTATTGTATAGCTCAAAAAGTAATCTGCAAAAAGCAGATTTACGTCTAAACGCAGATTTACGTCTAAACGCAAATTTACGTCCAAACACAGATTTACGTCTAAACTTTGAAACTCGTTTGTAAAATCGTAGAAGGCAGTATGCAGTTGAAATCAAGATGTAAACGTAAACTGAAATCTGATGATTGTACGAGGAAAGCCGATTTACGTCTAAACGCAGTTTTACGACTAAACGTAGTTTTACGTCTAAACGCAGTTTTGCGTCTAAATGCAATTTTGCGTCTAAACGCTATTTTACGTCTAAACGCAGTTTTACGTCTAAACGCAGTTTTGCGTCTAAACGCTATTTTACGTCTAAACGCAGTTTTACGTCAAAACGTAATTTTACGTCTAAACGTAGTTTTGAATTTTGAAAAGCGTTTTATGAATACACAGAAGATAATTTGCAGTTATAAATGGTATCATAACGTAAACATAAACTGCAGCGTAAAGATCGTACGAAGACACCGATTTACGTCTGAATACAGATTCGGAAAGATAAGAGTTTAGAGACTCGTTCGTAAAAGCGCAGAGGGCAGTAGCTATGTAGGAGGTTTCAGTAATGATAAAGTGCTCAAGCAAAAGCAAACCAGAGATTTAGAGTGGTTCGGTCAGTCTTGACCTACTCCACTTTTGGCTTCCTCCTCCGACGAGATCACCTACGTCAACTAGCTGCCTTCCTTCAATGGGCGAAGGCTAACTGCCCTTTTACAGTTCCTCTCCTTTTGACGGGCACAGGAGACAACCCTTACAGATCCTTTCTCTCCTCTCTTTACAACTCAAGACTTGAAGAACAGAAATAGGAGAACTTTAGGACTTTACACAAATTTGAGCTCTTAGAATCACTGAAAAGATCAAGAATTCGGTGTAGATCTGTGCCTTTTCAGTGCTGAATGGGTGGGGTATTTATAGGCCCCAACCCAGTTCAAATTTGGAGCTCAAAACGATCATTGCTTAGTTGTTTGATTTGTTGACCTAAGAAGAATGTTAACTCTCCCATTAGACTCATTTCGAATTCACGACTCATAGTTTTTGCAAAGGATTCACAAAGAGATTCATTCATAGAGACTCAACATAAATTTGAACAATGAGAAAATTATTTTCAAAGTTCTTGATGAATAATGTAGTATCAACCTTGCCTTTTATGAAATTATTTTCAATAAGAAAAGAACTAAGTCTCTCATACCAAGCCCTTGGAGCTTGTTTTAAACCATAGAGAGCTTTAGTTAATCTAAACACATGATTAGGGAGACTATTATTTTCAAATCCAGGAGGTTGTTCAACATAGACTTCTTCGGAAATAAAGCCATTAAGAAAAGCACTTTTAACATCCATTTGAAATAACTTAAAATTATTACTGCTAGCGTAGGCAAGGAGCATCCTTATGGCTTCTAATCGAGCCACAGGAGCGAAGGTTTCTTCATAATCGATACCTTCTTCTTGGTTGAAACCTTTGGCCACTAATCTAGCCTTGTTTCTAACCACGATACCATTTTCATTTTGCTTGTTTCGGAAGACCCATTTAGTACCAATAACTAAATGGTCATTTGGCCTAGGAACAAGCTTCCACACTTCATTTCTCTCAAATTGATTTAATTCATCTTGCATTGCGATAATCCATGAATCATCTTTCATGGCTTCATCAATGCATTTGGGTTCAATTTGGGAGAGAAAGGCGGCATTTGCACAAAAAGTTTTAAGAGAAGATCGTGTTTGAACCCCCTTTGATGTGTCTCCTAAGATTAGCTCCTTAGGATGAGCATCTACATACTTCCAATCCTTGGGTAAGGAAATCTGAGAAGTGGATGCATCCAAGTTGCTAGTTGGAGACGGGGTTTCGTTTAAATTCAAGGAATCAAAATTAACATCATCGTCAAGATCATTTTTCGTGATTTCAGAAATCTCATTGAAAACAACATGAATGGATTCTTCAATAATTAGAGTTCTTTTATTAAAGATACGAAAGGCTTTAGAAACTGTAGAATAACCAAGAAAGATTCCTTCATCGGATTTAGCATCAAATTTTCCTAAGTTGTCTTTTTCATTCAAGATAAAACACTTACACCCAAAGACTTTGAAATATGAAACGTTGGGTTTTTTATTGTTCCATAACTCATAGGGAGTTTTGGTTAGTAGAGGTCTCACTAGAACTCTATTTAAGATGTAGCATGCAGTATTTACGGCTTCGGCCCAAAAATATTTGGGTAGGTTGTGTTCATTCAACATGGTTCTTGCCATTTCTTGTAAATTACGATTTTTTCTTTCTACAACTCCATTTTGTTGAGGGTTTCTAGGAGTAGAGAAATTATGGTTGTATCCATTGAGTTCACAAAATTCCTGGAAATCATGGTTTTGAAATTCACCACCATGATCACTTCTAATTGACGAAATCATAGAACCTTTCTCATTCTGAACGAGTTTGCAAAACTTGGTAAAAGATCTAAGGCATTCATTTTTCTGTTTTAAGAAGTAAGTCCATGTGTATCTGCTATAGTCATCTACGATGACGAAAGCGTATTTGCTACCTCCTAGGCTTGATGTGGAGATGGGTCCGAACAAGTCCATATGGATCAATTGTAAGGGCCTAGAGGTGCTTATTTGATTTTTAGATTTGAAGCTACTCTTAATTTGTTTACCTAATTAGCAGGCATCACATACATTATCTTTAATGAACTTGATATGAGGAATTCCTCTTACAAGTTCTTTGGATGATATTTGAGTGATTAGCTTCATGCTGGCATGACCTAATCTTCTGTGCCATATCCAAGCATTCTCATTTAAAGCAGAAAAACATGTTTCATTACATAAATCATTGATGTCAATAGTGTATACGTTATTTTGTTTTAATGCAATCATAGATATGTTTTTGTGTGGTTTTTCAATGATGCAAGCATTAGATTCAAATTTGATAATATATCCTTTATCACACAATTGACTAATGCTCAGGAGGTTATGTTTTAGACCATCAACTAGTAAAACATCTTCAATAGAAAAGTTGGATTTGTTACCTATGGTTCCTTTGCCAATGATTTTACCCTTGTTGTTGTCTCCGAAGGTGACATATCCTTCGTCTATGCTAGTGAGCTTAGAGAATTGGGATGGATCTCCGGTCATATGCCTTGAGCATCCACTATCAAGGTACCATCTCTTGCTCCTAGCTTGCGATGGTTTAGTTTTCTACAAGAAAGGATGAAGTTTAGGTACCCATTTGCTTTTGGGTTCCTCACAAAAAGATCTATATTTTTTATCATGTTGCATAGAATTTGTCATGGTTCCCTTAGGAACCCAAATCAATTTGTTTGGACTAAATTTTCTGAATGGACAATAATGCGTCCTGTGTCCGAGCTTGCAACAAAAGTTGCATTTGCCTTGATGTCTAACATGTAAGATGGGGCCTTTTACAAAGGTAGTTGGATTTTGGTGAGGACTCCTCACAAATCCAATCCCACTTCTTTTGGGAGCATGACCCTTGTTTGTAAGGATCATGTTTAATGACTTGCTACCAACCTCGAATTTCTTCAAGGTGTCCTTAAGTAGCAAGTTTTCTTTTTGACAGGTTTCTAGATCATGACATTTGATACATGAATTTAAACTATCATGATATTCGATTTTTAACTTATTAAAATCACAACTAAGACTATCATGTACCTTTTTTAGCAATTTGTATTTTCTATTGATAATCTTGCATTCATCAAATAAATCATGGAAGGCATCTAATAATTCATCGAAAGATAAATCAGCATCTAATAAATTCGTTACCTCCTCTCCGATGGCCATTAAGGCGTAATGAGCAACTTGCTCGGTGTTGGACTCCTCTTCTTCAGATACGCTCGAGTCATCCCATGTTGCTTGAAGAGCCTTCTTCTTTGATGTTCTTCTTTTGACTTGGGGACAATCACTCTTGTAGTGTCCCGCTTTTTTTATTCATAGCAGATCACTTGGTCCTTCTTGGGTTCAAGTTTATTTTTCAGATATCATTCTTAAACTTGTTTTTCTTGAAGAATTTTTAAATTTTCTTGTTAAAAGTGCCAAGTCATCATCACAGTCCTCATCACTTGAGTTTTCTCTCAAGTGGCATTCAGAAGTTTTAAGTGCCATATCCTTCCTGTTCTTTGGAAGGATGTCTTCTTTGCTCTTCATGAGCTTTGCAGGTCATCTCATAGGTCATTAATGACCTGATTAGTTCTTCAAGAGGGAAGTTGCGAGATCTTTTGCCTCTTGAATATCAGTGACTTTAGGATCCCAACTTTTAGGAAGGGATCTTAGTATCTTATTTACTGAGTTCAAAATCCAAAAAAACTTTTTCCGAGTCCTTTTAGACCGTTGGCGACATCCGTGAAACGGGTAAACATGTCGCCAATGGTTTCACTCGGTTTCATCCGAAAAAGTTCAAAAGAATGCAACAATAAATTGATTTTTGACTCTTTCACTCTACTTGTGCCCTCGTGGGTCACTTCAAGTGTGTGCCAAATATCAAATGCAGTTTCGCAAGTTGAAACACGATTAAACTCGTTTTTATCAAGTGCGCAAAATAAGGCATTCATAGCCTTCTTTTCCAATTCATTCCAATCGATCATTGGAAGAGAAGACTTTGAAAATCCGTTTTCAACAAGGTTCCACAGTTCAAAATCCATAGAGATAAGAAAGATCCTCATTCGGGTCTTCCAGTAGGTGTAGTCCGTTCCACTGAACATGGGTGGACGTGTAATAGAATGCCCCTCTTGGTTTCCGGCGTATGTCATCTCTCTTGGGTTTTAATCCTTTAGAGAGTACCTTGCTCTGATACCAATTGTTAGGATCGAGAGCACTAAGAGGGGGGGGGTGAATTAGTGCAGCGGAAAACTTTCTGCGATTAAAACCGAAGGCTGCGTTTGAATGATAAGGACAACTAAGCAAGGTTTCAGTCAATCTATGCAGGCAGTTTGCAGTAATGATGAAAACCAGAATATCGGCGCAAACTGAAATCCGATGTTCGTACGAAGAAACAGATTTACGTCTTAAGTGTCAATTCGTAAATCACTAGTTTAGACAGAAGTTTAAAGACAGTGTGCTGCTATTGTATAGCTCAAAAAGTAATCTGCAAAAAGCAGATTTACGTCTAAACGCAGATTTACGTCTAAACGCAAATTTACGTCTAAACACAGATTTACGTCTAAACTTTGAAACTCGTTTGTAAAATTGTAGAAGGCAGTATGCAGTTGAAATCAAGATGTAAACGTAAACTGAAATCTGATGATTGTACGAGGAAAGCCGATTTACGTCTAAACGCAGTTTTACGTCTAACCGCAATTTTACGTCTAAACGCAGTTTTACGTCTAAACGCAGTTTTACATCTAAACGCAGTTTTACGTCTAAACGCAGTTTTGCGTCTAAATGCAGTTTTGCGTCTAAACGCTATTTTACGTCTAAACGCAGTTTTGCGTCTAAACGCTGTTTTACGTCTAAACGCAGTTTTACGTCAAAACGTAATTTTACATCTAAACGCAGTTTTGAATTTTGAAAAGCGTTTTATGAATACGCAGAAGATAATTTGCAGTTATAAATGGAATCAAAACGTAAACATAAATTGCAGCGTAAAGATCGTACGAAGACACCGATTTATGTCTGAATGCAGATTCGGAAAGATAAGAGTTTAGAGACTCGTTCGTAAAAGCGCAGAGGGCAGTAGCTATGTCGGAGGTTTGCAGTAATGATAAAGTGCTCAAGCAAAAGCAAACCAGAGATTTAGAGTGGTTCGGTCAGTCTTGACCTACTCCACTTTTGGCTTCCTCCTCCGACGAGGTCACCGACGTCAACTAGCTGCCTTCCTTCAATGGGCGAAGGCTAACTGCCCTTTTACAGTTCCTCTCCTTTTGACGGGCACAGGAGACAACCCTTACAGATCCTTTCTCTCCTCTCTTTACAACTCAAGACTTGAAGAACATAAAGAGGAGAACTTTAGGACTTTACACAAATTTGAGCTCTTAGAATCACTGAAAAGATCAAGAATTCGGTGTAGATCTGTGCCTTTTCAGTGCTGAATGGGTGGGGTATTTATAGGCCCCAACCCAGTTCAAATTTGGAGCTCAAAACGATCAAATCCAGGAATTCCGGGATCAGGCGGTTGCACCTCTTGACTGGAGAGGTTGCACCGCCTGACAGAGCTCGGAGACTGAGCCCAGGCGGTTGCACCTCTCTGTCAGGGGCGGTTGCACCGCCTGACTGCGCTCGAAGACCGAGCTCAGGCGGTGCTACCTCTCTGTCAGAGAGGTTGCACCGCCCAGTCTAGCTCGAAGACCGAGCTCTGGGCGGTTGCACCTCCTGGCTGGAGCGGTTGCACCGCTCAGTCTAGCTGGGAGACGCAGCCCTGGCGGTTGCACCTCCTGGCCTAGGCGGTTGCACCGCCTGGTGCAATCAGGGTCCGAATGGTTAGTTCCATTCGGCCCAATTTCAATCTTTTCAGGGGCCCAATTGCCCCAAGATTAAGCTAATGGGATCACCTCCCATTTTCAAGCTTAATCAACGTGCTAACTACGATTAAATCTAAGACAACTTCTGCAGCTTGGCTCCGATGCGTCAATCGCTTCTTCCAGCGAGTTTCCGGCGAACTTCCGTCGATCATCCGATGAACCCTCGGTGATCCTTCTGCAGACATCCGGCAAACTCCTGGACTTTGCGACGATCCACTTGGCGAGTTCCGACAAGCTTCGCTTGGCAAGCTTCTGGACTTCTCGGATCTGTTCTCACTGAACCTCCGACGACCGTCCGAACTTCCGTCGAACTCTCGAACTCCCAACGTGATCATGATCTTGACTCCGGCGCAACACCTGCTGCTTGTCTTTCATCGTAGTTAATCCTGCACACTTATCTCAACACATAGATTAGATAACAAATGACAATTGATTTCATCATCAAAATCCGAGATTCAACACCTAGTACTACTCTCGCCCAAGCACGCTTAACTTCGGAGTTCTGATGGGATCCGATGCTTTAGTGCTGGTATGATCGGACTCCTTTTGTGTGTGTCGTCCCTCGCCTTTGTGCACGTCCCGTACGGCGTACCGACGACCGGGGACCCTCGCGCACCCTGAATCTCTCGAACGATCTCGGAATCGCCATTCTCGGATCTTTCCGATGCCCACGAGGCCGACCGCTCACCGACGACAAGCGTGCGCCGAAACCCTCTGAACTTTCTCGAACGAATTCGAATCGCTATTGCGACCCCATTCGAAAAGCTCTCTCGAGCCCCACGAGATTGAGTGCGAAGCGGTCACGGTAAATTTCGAGGCCCAAAACCAACCCGGAGGTCGACGGGAGAGGTTTTGGTCGCCGGGGGGCACAAAAAATGAGTGCAACACGAGGACTTCCCAGGGGTCACCCATCCTAGTACTACTCTCCCAAAGCACGCTTTAACTTCGGAGTTCTGATGGGATCCGATGCTTTAGTGCTGGTATGATCGGACTCCTTTTGTGTGCGTCGTCCCTCGCCTTTGTGCACGTCCCGGACGGCGTATCGACGACCGGGGACCCACGCGCCCTGAATCCCTTTGAACGATCTCGAATCGCCATTCTCGGATCTCTCCGATGCCCACGAGGCCGACCCGCACCGGACCACGACAAGCGTCGCGCCGCCCAAACCCTTTAACTTTCTCGAGCGAACTCCGAATCGCTATTGTGACCCCATTCCGAAAGCTCTCGAGCCCCACGAGTCTGACTGCATAGCAGTCACGTTAAATATCGAGGCCCAAAAACCATCGCCTCGAGAGGTCGACGGGAGAGGTTTTGGTCGCCGGGGCACAAAAAGGGTGCAACACGAGGACTTCCCAAGGGGTCACCCATCCTAGTACAACTGTCATCCAAGCACGCTTGACTTCGAGTTCTGATGGGATCCGGTGCTTTAGTGCTGGTATGATCGCTTTTCGTTTTGTGTGCATCGCCCCTCGCCTTTGTGCACGCGCCCCGCACTCCGATACAGACGCGACGAGGACCCTCACGTGCCCCGAAACCCTTGAACGATCTCGGAATCGCCATTCTCGGATCTCTCCGCAGCCCATGAGGCCGACCGCGCACCGGACACGACAAGCGTGCACCGAAACCCTCTGAACTTTCTCGAACGAACTCGGAATCGCTATTGCGACCCCATTCCGGAAAGCTCTCGCGGAGCCACACGAGACTGACTGCGTAGCGGTCACGGCAAATTTCGAGGCCCAAAACCATCGCCTCGGAGGTCGACGGGAGAGGTTTTGGTCGCTCGGGGCACAAAAATGAGTAAACCACGAGTACTTCCCAGGGGGTCACTCATCCAAGTACTACTCTCGCCCAAGCACGCTTAATTTCGGAGTTCTGATGGGATCCGTTGCTTTAGTGCTGGTATGATCGGACTCCTTTTGTGTGTGTCGTCCCTCTCCTTTGTGCACGTCCCGTACAGCGTACCGACGACCGGGGACCCTCGCGTGCCCTGAATCCCTCGAACGATCTTGGAATCGCCATTCTCGGATCTCTCCGATGCCCACGAGGCCGACCGCTCACCGGACACGACAAGCGTGCGCCGAAACCCTCTGAACTTTCTCGAACGAACTCGGAATCGCTATTGCGACCCCATTCCGGAAAGCTCTCTCGGAGCCCCACGAGACTGACTGCGTAGCGGTCACGGCAAATATCGAGGCCCAAAACCATCACCTCGGGGGTCGACGGGAGAGGTTTTGGTCGCCGGGGCCCAAAAAAAGAGTGCAACACGAGGACTTCCCAAGGGGTCACCCATCCTAGTACAACTCTCGCCCAAGCACGCTTGACTTCGGAGTTCTGATGGGATCCGGTGCTTTAGTGCTGGTATGATCGCACTTTCGTTTTGTGTGCATCGTCCCTCCCTTTTGTGCATCGCCCCATACCCGATCGACAACCGGGGACCCTCGCAAGGCTCGAAACCCTCGAATGATCTCGAATCAACATTCTCGGATCTCTCCGATGCCCACGAGGCCGACTGCGCACCGACACGACAAGCGTCTTGCCAAACCCTCTGGACTTTCTTGAACGAACTCGAATCGCTATTGCGACCCCATTCGAAAAGCTCTCTCGAGAGCCCACAGACTGAGTGCGTGGCGGTCACGGCAAATTTCGAGGCCCAAAACCAACGCCTCGAAGTTCGACGGAGAGGCTTTTGGTCGCCGGGGGGCACAAAATGAGTGCAACACGAGGACTTCCCAGGGGTCACCCATCCTAGTACTACTCTTCCCCAATACGCTTAACTTCGAGTTCTGATGGGAACCGATGCTTTAGCGCTGGTATGATCGGACTCCTTTTTTGTGTGTGTCGCCCCTCGCCTTTGTGCACATCCCGTCACGGTCACCGGCGACCGGGGGACCCTCATCGCCCGATACCTCGAACGATCTCGAATCGCCATTCTCGGATCTCTCCGATGCCCACGAGGCCGACCGCTCACTGGACCCGACAAAGCGTCCATTCCGAAACCCTCTGAACTTTCTCGAACGAACTCGGAATTGCTATTTCGACCCCATTCGAAAAGCTCTCGAGCCCCACGAGACTGACAGCGTGGCGGTCACGGCAAACATCGAGGCCCAAAACCATCGCCTCGGAGGTCGACGGAGAGATTTTGGTCGCCGGGGCACAAAAAAAGAGTGCAACACGAGGACTTCCCAGGGGTCACCCATCCTAGTACAACTCTCGCCCAAGCACGCTTTGACTTCGAGTTCTGATGGGATCCGGTGCTTTAGTGCTGGTATGATCGCGATTCGTTTTGTGTGCATCGCCCCTCGCCTTTGTGCATCGTCCCGTCGCGCCGTGCCGACGACCGGGGACCCTCATGGCGCCCGAAACCCTCGAACGATCTCGAATCGCCATTCTTGGATCTCTCCGATGCCCACGAGGCCGACCGCAAGACCGGACACGCCAAGCGTGCACCAAACCCTCCGAAATTTCTCGATCGGGACTTCGAATCGCTATTGCGACCCCATTCCGGAAAGCTCTCGAAGCCCCACGAGACTGACTGCGTGGCGGTCACGGCAAATTCGAGGCCCAAAACCATCGCCTCGAGGTCGACGGGAGAGGTTTTGGTCGCCGGGGCACAAAAAAGGAGTGCATCACGAGGACTCCCAAAGGGGTCACCATCCTAGTACTACTCTCTCCCAAGCACGCTTTTAACATCGGAGTTCTGATGGGATCCGTGCTTTAGTGCTGGTATAATCGCACTTTTCGTTTGGTGTGCGTTGTCCCTCGCCTTTTTGCACGTCACGGGCGGTGTATCGATGACCGGGGACCCTCGCTTCCCGAAACACTCGAACGATCTCGAATCGCCATTCTCGGATCTCTCCGATGCCCACGAGGCCGACCGCGCACCGGACACGACAAGCGTGCGCCGAAAACCTCAGAACTTTCTCGATCGGACTCGGAATCGCTATTGCGACCCCATTCCGGAAAGCTCTCTCGGAGCCCCACGAGACTGACTGCATAGCGGTCACGACAAATTTTGAGGCCCAAAACCATCGCCTTGGAGGTCGACGGGAGAGATTTTAGTCGCTCGGGGCACAAACAGGAGTGCAATACGAGGACTTCCCAGGGGGTCACCCATCCTAGTACTACTCTCTCCCAAGCACGCTTGATTTCGGAGTTCTGATAGGATCCGGTGCTTTAGTGCTCGTATAATCGCACTCGTTTTGTGTGCGTCGTCCCTCGCCTTTGTGCACGCCACGGACGGCGATCGACGACCGGGGACCCTCAGCGCGCCCCAAACCCTCGAACGATCTCTGAATCGCCATTCTCGGATCTCTCCGATGCCCACGAGGCCGGCCGCGCTGGACATGACAAGCGTCGCGAAAACCCTCTGAACTTTCTCGATCGGACTCGAATCGCTATTGGACCCCATTCTGGAAAGCTCTCTCGAGCCCCACGAGACTGACTGCGTGGCGATCACGGCAAATTTCGAGGCCCAAAACCATCGCCTCGAGGTCGACGGAGAGGTTTTTTTCGGTCGGGGCACAAAAAAGGAGTGCAACACGAGAACTTCCCAGGTGGTCACCCATCCTAGTACTACTCTCGCCCAAGCATGCTTAAATTCAGAGTTCTGATGGGATCCGGTGCATTAGTGCTGGTATGATCGCACTCGTTTTGTGTCGTTTGTCCCTCGCCTTTGTGCATGTCACGGACGGCGATCGACGACCGGGGACCCTCGCGCCCCGAAACACTCGAACGATCTCGAATCGCCATTCTCGGATCTCTCCGATGCCCACGAGGCCGACCGGCGCACGGACACGACAAGCGTCGCGCCGAAAACCTCAGAACTTTCTCGATTGGACTCGGAATCGCTATTGCGACCCCATTCGAAAGCTCTCGAGCCCCCCACGAGACTGACTGCATAGCAGTCACGACAAATTTCGAGGCCCAAAACCATCGCCTTGGAGGTCGACGGGAGAGGTTTTGGTCGCCGGGGGCAAAAAAGGGTGCAAAACGAGAACTTCCCAGGGGGTCACCCATCCTAGTACTACTCTCTCCCAAGCACGCTTAACTTGGGAGTTCTGATGGGATCCGGTGCTTTAGTGCTGGTATGATCGCACTTTCGTTTTGTGTCGCGTCGTCCCTCGCCTTTGTGCACGTCACGGACGGCGTTTCGACGACCGGGGACCCTCGCGCGCCCCGAAACACTCGAACGATCTCGGAATCGCCATTCTCGGATCTCTCCGATGCCCACGAGGTCGGCCGCGCACTGGACATGACAAGCGTGCACCGAAACCCTCTGAACTTTCTCGATCGGACTCGGAATCGCTATTGGACCCCATTTTGGAAAGCTCTCTCGGAGCCCCACGAGACTGACTGCGTAGCGATCACGGCAAATTTCGAGGCCCAAAACCTTCGCCTCGGAGGTCGACGGGAGAGGTTTTGGTCGGTCGGGGCACAAAAAGGAGTGCAACACGAGAACTTCCCAGGTGGTCACCCATCCTAGTACTACTCTCGCCCAAGCACGCTTAAATTCAGAGTTCTGATGGGATCCGGAGCATTAGTGCTGGTATGATTGAACTCGTTTTGTGTGCGTTGTCCCTCGTCTTTGTGCATGTCACGGACGGCGTATCGACGACCGGGGGACCCTCAAAACACTCGAACGATCTCGAATCGCCATTCTCGATCTCTCCGATGCCCACCCAGGCCGACCGCGCAAGACCGGACACGACAAGCGTCGCGCCGAAAATCTCAGAACTTTCTCGATTGGACTCGAATCGCTATTGCGACCCCATTCGAAAAGCTCTCTCGAGTTCCCACGAGACTGACTGCATAGCAGTCACGACAAATTCGAGGCCCAAAACCATCGCCTCGAGGTCGACGGGAGAGGTTTTGGTCGCCGGGGCACAAAAAAGGTGCAACACGAGAACTTCCCAGGGGGTCACCCATCCTAGTACTACTCTCGCCCGAGCACGCTTAACTTGGGAGTTCTGATGGGATCCGGTGCTTTTAGTGCTGGTATGATCGCGACTTTCGTTTTGTGTCGTCGTCCCTCGCTTTTGTGCACGTCACGGACGGCGACGATCGACGACCGGGGACCCTCGCTGGCGAAAACAAACACTCGAACGATCTCGAATCGCTATTCTCGGATCTCTCCGATGCCCACGAGGCCGACCGCGCGATACCGACATGACAAGCGTCTTGCCGAAACCCTCTGAACTTTCTCGAACAGACTTCGAATCGCTATTATGACCCCATTCCTGAAAGCTCTCCCGAGCCCCCAGACTGACTACGTGAACGTCCACGACAAATTTCGAGGCACAAAACCATCGCCTAGGAGGTCGACGGGAGAGGTTTTGGTCGCCGGGGCACAAACAGGAGTACAACACGAGGACTTCCCAGGGGTCACCCATCCTAGTACTACTCTCTCCCCAAGCACGCTTGATTTCGAGTTCTGATGGGATCCGGTGCTTTAGTACTGGTATGATCGCGACTTCGTTTTGTGTCGTCGTCCCTCGCCTTTTGTGCACGTCACAGACGGCGATCGACGACCGGGGACCCTCGCGCGACCAAAACTCTCGAACGATCTCGAATCGCCATTCTCGGATCTCTCCGATGCCCACGATGCCGACCACAAGACCGGACACGACGACAAGCGTGCGCCGAAACCCTCTGAACTTTCTCGATCGGACTCGGAATCGCTATTGCTACCCCATTCTGGAAAGCTCTCTCGGAGCCCCACGAGACTTACTGCATAGCAGTCACGGCAAATTTCGAGGCCCAAAACCATCGCCTCGGAGGTCGACGGGAGAGGTTTTGGTCGCTCAGGGCACAAAAAGGAGTGCAGCACGAGGACTTCCCAGGTAGTCACCCATTTTAGTACTACTCTTCGCCCAAGCACGCTTTAACTTCGAGTTATGATGGGATCCGTGCATTACTGCTGGTATGATCGCCTTCGCTTTTTGTGTCGTTGTCCCTCGCCTTTTGCACGTCACGGACGGCGTATCGACGACCGGGGACCCTCGCGCGCCCTGAAACCCTCGAACGATCTCTGAATCGCCATTCTCGGATCTCTCCGATGCCCACGAGGCCGACCGCGCCCCGGACACGACAAGCGTGCGCCGAAAACCCCAGAACTTTCTCGATCGGACTCGGAATCGCTATTGCGACCCCATTCCAGAAAGCTCTCTCGGAGCCCCACGAGACTGACTACGTAGCGGTCAAGACAAATTTCGAGGCCCAAAACCATCTCCTCGGAGGTCGACGGGAGAGGTTTTGGTCGCTCGGGGCACAAAAAAGAGTGCAACACAAGGACTTCCCAGGGAGTCACCCATTTTATTACTACTCTCGCCCAAGCACGCTTAACTTCGAATTATGATGGGATCCGGTGCATTACTGCTGGTATGATCGCACTCGTTTTGGGTGCGTTGTCCCTCGTCTTTATGCACGTCACGGACGGCGTATCGACGACCGGGGACCCTCGCGCTGCCCGAAACCCTCGAACGATCTCAGAATCGCCATTCTCGGATCTCTCCGATGCCCACGAGGCCGACCGCAAGCCGGACCGACAAGCGTCGCCAAAAACCTCAGAACTTTCTCGATCGGGACTCGAATCGCTATTACGACCCCATTCCGAAAAGCTCTCTCGAGCCCCCCAGACTGACAGCATAGCGGTCACGGCAAACATCGAGGGGCCAAAAACCATCTCCTCGGAGGTCGACGGAGAGAGGTTTTGGTCGCCGGGGCACAAAAAGGAGTGCAACACGAGGACTTCCCCGGGGTCACCCATCCTAGTACAACTCTCGCACAAGCACGCTTTGACTTCGAGTTCTGATGGGATCTGGTGCTTTAGTGCTAGTATGATCGCATTCGTTTTTGTGTGCATCGTCCCTCGCCTTTGTGCATCGTCGTCACGCCGATCGACGACCGGGGACCCTCGCGCCCGAAAACCTCGAACGATCTCGAATCGCCATTCTTCTTGGATCTCTCCGATGCCCACGAGGCCGACCACGACCGGACACGACAAGCGTGCGCCAAACCCTCTGAAATTTCTCGATCGGACTCGAATCGCTATTGCGACCCGCTCGAAAGCTCTCTCGAAGCCCCAGACTGACTGCGTGGCAGTCACGGCAAATTTCGAGGCCCAAAACCATCGCCTCGGAGGTCGACGGAGAGGTTTTGGTCGCCGGGGGCACAAAAAGGAGTGCTTCACGAGCACTACCAAGGGGTCACCCATCCTAGTACTACTCTCCCAAGAACGCTTAACATCGGAGTTCTGATGGTATCTGGTGCTTTAGTGCTGGTATGATCGCGACTTCGTTTTGTGTGCGTTGTCCCTCGCCTTTTGCACGCCACGGATGGCGATCGATGACCGGGGACCCGCTCGCCAAACACTTTCGAACGATCTCGAATCACCATTTCTAGGATCTCTCCGATGCCCACGAGGCCGACCGGCACAAGACCGACACGACAAGCGTCGCCGAAAACCTCAGAACTTTCTCGATCGACTTCGGAATCGCTATTGCGACCCCATTCCGAAAAGCTCTCGGATCCCCACGAGACTGACTGCATAGCGGTCACGACAAATTTTGAGGCCCAAAACCATCGCCTTGGAGGTCGACGGGAGAGATTTTTTTAGTCGCCGGGGAACAAACAGGAGTGCAATACAAGGACTTCCCAGGGGTCACCCATCCTAGTACTACTCTCCCCAAGCACGCTTTGATTTCGAGTTCTGATAGGATCCGGTGCTTTAGTGCTGGTATGATCGCGACTTCGTTTTGTGTGCGTCGTCCCTCGCCTTTGTGCACGTCACGGACGGCGATCGACGACCGGGGACCCTCATGGCCCGAAACCCTCGAACGATCTCTGAATCGCCATTCTCGGATCTCTCCGATGCCCACGAGGCCGGCCGGCGCACTGGACATGACAAGCGTCAAAAAACCCTCTGAACTTTCTCGATCGGACTCGGAATCGCTATTGCGACCCCATTCTGGAAAGCTCTCTCGAAGCCCCACGAGACTGACTGCTTAGCGATCACGGCAAATTTCGAGTCCCAAAACCTTCGCCTCAGAGGTCGACGGGAGAGGTTTTGGTCGGTCGGGGCACAAAAAGGAGTGCAACACGAGAACTTCCCAGGTGGTCACGCATCCTAGTACTACTCTCGCCCAAGCACGCTTAAATTCAGAGTTCTGATGGGATCCGGAGCATTAGTGCTGGTATGATCGCACTCGTTTTGTGTGCGTTGTCCCTCGTCTTTGTGCACGTCACGGACGGCGATCGACGACCGGGGACCCTCGCTACCCCTTCAAACACTCGAACGATCTCGAATCGCCATTCTCGGATCTCTCCGATGCCCACGAGGCCGACCGCCGCGACCGGACACGACAAGCGTGGGCGAAAACCTCAGAACTTTCTCGATCGGACTCGAATCGCTATTGCGACCCCATTCCGGAAAGCTCTCTCGAGCCCCACGAGACTGACTGCATAGCAGTCACGACAAATTTCGAGGCCCAAAACCATCGCCGAGGTCGACGGGAGAGGTTTTGGTCGCCGGGGGCACAAAAAAGGGGTGCAACACGAGAACTTCCCCAGGGTCACCCATCCTAGTACTACTGCTCGCCCAAGCACGCTTAACCCGGAGTTCTGATGGGATCCGGTGCTTTAGTGCTGATATGATCGCGACTCGTTTTGTGTGCGTCGTCCCTCGCCTTTGTGCACGCCACGGACGGCGATCGACGACCGGGGACCCTCGCGAGCCCCGAAACACTCGAACGATCTCGGAATCGCTATTCTCGGATCTCTCCGATGCCCACGAGGCCGACCGCGTACCGGACATGACAAGCGTGCGCTGAAACTCCTCTGAACTTTCTCGAACAGACTCGGAATCGCTATTGCGACCCCATTCCTGAAAGCTCTCCCGGAGCCCCACGAGACTGACTACGTAGCGGTCATGACAAATTTCGAGGCCCAAAACCATCGCCTAGGAGGTCGACGGGAGAGGTTTTGGTCGCTCGGGGCACAAACAGGAGTACAACACGAGGACTTCCCAGGGGGTCACCCATCCTAGTACTACTCTCTCCCAAGCACGCTTGATTTCGGAGTTCTGATGGGATCCGGTGCTTTAGTGCTGGTATGATCGCACTCGTTTTGTGTGCGTCGTCCCTCGCCTTTGTGCACGTCACAGACGGCGTATCGACGACCGGGGACCCTCGCGCCCGAAACTCTCGAACGATCTCGGAATCGCCATTCTCGGATCTCTCCGATGCCCACGATGCCGACCGCGCACCGGACACGACAAGCGTGCGCCGAAACCCTCTGAACTTTCTCGATCGGACTCGGAATCGCTATTGCTACCCCATTCTGGAAAGCTCTCTCGGAGCCCCATGAGACTGACTGCATAGCAGTCACGGCAAATTTCGAGGCCCAAAACCATCGCCTCGGAGGTCGACGGGAGAGGTTTTGGTCGCTCTGGGCACAAAAAGGAGTGCAGCACGAGGACTTCGCAGGTAGTCACCCATTTTAGTACTACTCTCGCCCAAGCACGCTTAACTTCGGAGTTATGATGGGATCCAGTGCATTACTGCTGGTATGATCGCACTCGTTTTGTGTGCGTTGTCCCTCGTCTTTGTGCACGTCACGGACGGCGTATCGACGACCGGGGACCCTCGCGCGCCCTGAAACCCTCGAACGATCTCTGAATCGCCATTCTCGGATCTCTCCGATGCCCACGAGGCCGACCGCACCCCGGACACGACAAGCGTGCGCCGAAAACCCCAGAACTTTCTCGATCGGACTCGGAATCGCTATTGCGACCCCATTCCAGAAAGCTCTCTCGAGAGCCCCACGAGACTGACTACGAAGCGGTCAAGACAAATTTTGAGGCCCAAAACCATCTCCCGGAGGTCGACGGAGAGGTTTTGGTCGCCGGGCACAAAAAAAGAGTGCAACACAAGGACTTCCCAGGGAGTCACCCATTTTATTACTACTCTCGCCCAAGCACGCTTAACTTCGAGTTCTGATAGGATCTGGTGCTTTAGTGCTCAGATGATCGCACTTTTCGTTTTGCGTCGCCGTCCCTCGCCTTTGTGCACGCCACAGACGGCGCGATCGACGACCGGGGACCTCGCCAGCCCTGAAACCCTCGAACGATCTCTGAATCGCCATTCTCGGATCTCTCCGATGCCCACGAGGTCGACCGCGCCCGGACACGACAAGCGTCGCGCCGAAAACCCCAGAACTTTCTCGATCGGGACTTCGAATCGCTATTAAGACCCCATTCCAGAAAGCTCTCTCGAGCCCCACGAGACTGACTACGAAGGCGGTCATGACAAATTTCGAGGCCCAAAACCATCGCCTAGGAGGTCGACGGAGAGGTTTTGGTCGCCGGGGGCACAAACAGGAGTACAACACGAGGACTTCCCAGGGGTCACCCATCCTAGTACTACTCTCCCAAGCACGCTTTGATTTCGGAGTTCTGATGGGATCCGGTGCTTTAGTGCTGGTATGATCGAACTTCGTTTTTGTGTGCGCCGTCCCTCGCCTTTGTGCACGCCACAGACGGCGATCGACGACCGGGGACCCTCGCGTGCCCCGAAACTCTCGAACGATCTCGGAATCGCCATTCTCGGATCTCTCTGATGCCCACGAGGCCGGCCGCGCACTGGACATGACAAGCGTGCGCCGAAACCCTCTGAACTTTCTCGATCGGACTCGGAATCGCTATTGCGACCCCATTCTGGAAAGCTCTCTCGGAGTCCCACGAGACTGACTGTGTAGCGATCACGGCAAATTTCGAGGCCCAAAACCATCGCCTCGGAGGTCGACGGGAGAGGTTTTGGTATCTCGGGGCACAAAAAGGAGTGCAAAACGAGGACTTCCCAGGGGGTCACCCATGCTAGTACTACTCTTGCCCAAGCACGCTTAAATTTGGAGTTCTGATGGAATCCGGTGCTTTAGTGCTGGTATGATCGCACTCGTTTTGTTTGCGTTATCCCTCGCCTTTGTGCACGTCACGGACGGCGTATCGACGACCAGGGACCCTCGCGCGCCCCGAAACCATCAAACGATCTCGGAATCGCCATTCTCGGATCTCTCCGATGCCCACGAGGCCGACCGCGCACCGGACACGACAAGCGTGCGCCGAAACCCTCAGAACTTTCTTGATCGGACTCGGAATCGCTATTGCGACCCCATTCCGGAAAACTCTCTCGGAGCCCCACGAGACTAACTGCGTAGCGGTCACGGCAAATTTCGAGGCCCAAAACGATCGCCTCGGAGGTCGACTGGAGAGGTTTTGGTCGCTCAGGGCACAAAAAGGAGTGCATCACGAGGACTCCCAAGGGGGTCACCCATTCTAGTACTACTCTCGCCCAAGCAAGCTTAACTTTGGAGTTCTGATGGGATCCGGTGCTTTAGTGCTGGTATGATCGCACTCGTTTTGTTTGCGTTATCCCTCGCCTTTGTGCACGTCACGGACGCCGTATCGACGACCAGAGACCCTCGCTACCGGAAACTATCGAACGATCTCGAATCGCCATTCTCGGATCTCTCCGATGCCCACGAGGCCGACCGCCACCGGACACACAAGCGTCGCCAAACCCTCCGAACTTTCTCGAACGAACTCGAATCGCTATTGCGACCCCATTCGAAGGCTCTCTCAGAGCCCCATGAGACTGACTGCGTGGCGGTCACGGCAAATATCGAGGCCAAAACCATCGCCTCGGAGGTCGACGGGAGAGGTTTTGGTCGCCGGGGCACAAAAGGAGTGCAACACGAGGACTTCCAGGGGTCACCCATCCTAGTACAACTCTCCCCCAAGCACGCTTTGACTTCGAGTTCTGATGGGATCCGTGCTTTAGTGCTGGTATGATCGCACTTTCGCTTTGTGTGCATCGTCCCTCGCCTTTGTGCACGCCCCGACGCGCCGCACCGACGACCGAGGACCCTCGCGTGCCCCCCGAACTCTCGAACGATCTCGAAACGCCATTCTAGGATCTCTCCGATGCCCACGTGGTCGACCGCCGAATCGGACACGACAAGCGTCTTGCCGAAACCCTCTGAACTTTCTTGAACGAACTCGAATCGCGCTATTGCGACCCCATTCCGAAAAGCTCTCTCGAGCCCCACGAGATTGAGTGCGTAGCGGTCACGGCAAATTTCGAGGCCCAAAACCAACGCCTCTGAGTTCGACGGGAGTGGTTTTGGTCGCTCGGGGCACAAAAATGAGTGCAATACGAGGACTTCCCAGGTGGTCACCCATCCTAGTACTACTCTCGCCCAAGCACTCTTAACTTCGGAGTTCTGATGGGATCCGATGCTTTAGTGCTGGTATGATCGGACTCCTTTTGTGTGCGTCGTCCCTCTCCTTTGTGCATGTCCCGTACGGTGTACCGACGACCGGGGACCCTCGCGCGCCCTGAAACCCTCGAACGATCTCGGAATCGCCATTCTCGGATCTCTTCGATGCCCACGAGGCCCACCGCTCACCGGACACGACAAGCGTGCGTCGAAACCCTCTGAACTTTCTCGAACGAACTCGAATCGCTATTGCGACCCCATTCGAAAAAGCTCTCGAGCCCCACGAGACTGACTGCGTGGCGGTCACGGCAAATTTCGAGGCCCAAAACCATCGCCGGAGGTCGACGGAGAGGTTTTTGGTCGCCGAGCACAAAAATGAGTGCAACACGAGGACTTCCCAGGGGTCACCAATCCTAGTACTACTCTCGCCCAAGCACGCTTAACTTCGAGTTCTGATGGGATCCGATGCTTTAGTGCTGGTATGATCGGACTCCTTTGTGTGCGCCGTCCCTCTCCTTTGTGCACGCCCCATACGGGCGTATCGACGACCGGGGACCCTCGCCCTGAAACCCTTTGAACGATCTCGAATCGCCATTCTCGGACCTCTCCGCTGCCCACGAGGCCGACCACAAGACCGGACACGACAAGCGTATGACGAAAACCCTCAGAACTTTCTCGAACGAACTCGAATCGCTATTGCGACCCCATTCGAAAGCTCTCTCGAGCCCCACGAGACTGACTGGCGTGAAGGTCATGGCAAATTCGATGCCCAAAACCATCGCCGAAGTCACGGGAGAGGTTTTGGTCGCCGGGGCACAAAAAGGAGTGCAACACGAGGACTTCCCAGGGGGTCACCCATCCTAGTACTACTCTCGCCCAAGCACGCTTTGACTTCGAGTTCTGATGGGATCCGCTTTAGTGCTGGTATGATCGCGACTCGCTTTGTGTGCATCGCCCCTCGCTTTGTGTACATCCCGCACGGGCGTATCGACGACCGGGGACCCTCGCTGCTTTGAATCCCTCGAACGATCTCGGAATCGCCATTCTCGGATCTCTCCGATGCCCACGAGGCCGACCGCTCACCGGACACGACAAGCGTGCGCCGAAACACTCTGAACTTTCTCGAACGAACTCGGAATCTCTATTGCGACCCCATTCCGGAAAGCTCTGTCGGAGCCCCACGAGACTGACTGCGTAGCTGTCACGGCAAATTTCGAGGCCCAAAACTATCGCCTCGGAGGTCGACGGGAGAGGTTTTGGTCGCTCGGGGCACAAAAATGAGTGCAACACGAGGACTTCCCAGGGGGTCACCAATCCTAGTACTACTCTCGCCCAAGCACGCTTAACTTCGGAGTTCTGATGGGATCCGATGCTTTAGTGCTGGTATGATCGGACTCCTTTTGTGTGCGTCGTCCCTCTCCTTTGTGCATGTCCCGTACGGTGTACCGACGACCGGGGACCCTCATAAGGCCTGAAACCCCTCGAACGATCTCGAATCGCCATTCTCGGATCTCTTCGATGCCCACGAGGTCGACCGCTCACCGGACACGACAAAGCGTGCACCAAACCCTCTGAACTTTCTCGAACGAACTCGAATCGCTATTGCGACCCCATTCCGAAAGCTCTCTCGAGCCCCACGAGACTGACTGCGTGGCGGTCACGGCAAATTTCGAGGCCCAAAACCATCGCCTCGAGGTCGACGGGAGAGGTTTTGGTCGCCGAGGCACAAAAAATGAGTGCAACACGAGGACTTCCCAGGGGGTCACCCATCCTAGTGTTAGGATTGAGAGCACTAAGGGGGGGGGAATTAGTGCAGCGGAAAACTTTCTGCGATTAAAACCGGCGGCTGCGTTTCAATGATAAGGACAACTAAGCAAGGTTTCAGTCAATCTATGCAGACAGTTTGCAGTAATGATGAAAACCAGAATATCGGGCGCAAACTGAAATCCGATGTTCAGACGAAGAAACAGATTTACGCCTTAAAGTGTCGATTCAGAAATCACTAGTTTAGACAGAAGTTTAAAGACAGTGTGCTGCTATTGTATAGCTCAAAAAAGTAATCTGCAAAAAAAGCAGATTTACGCCTAAACGCAGATTTACGCCTAAACGCAAATTTACGCCCAAACACAGATTTACGCCTAAACTTTGAAACTCGTTTGTAAAATCGTAGAAGGCAGTATGCAGTTGAAATCAAGATGTAAACGAAACTGAAATCTGATGATTGTAATGAGGAAAGCCGATTTACGCCTAAACGCAGTTTTATGACTAAACGTAGTTTTTACGCCTAAACGCAAACGCAGTTTTATGCCTAAATGCAGTTTTATGCCTAAACGCTATTTTACGCCTAAACGCAGTTTTACCTCTAAACGCAGTTTTATGCCTAAACGCTATTTTTTTACGCCTAAACGCAGTTTTACGCCAAAACGTAATTTTACGCCTAAACGTAGTTTTGAATTTTGAAAAGCGTTTTATGAATACACAGAAGATAATTTGCAGTTATAAATGGAATCAAAACGTAAACATAAACTGCAGCGTAAAGATCGCATTTAAGACACCGATTTACGCCTGAATACAGATTCGGAAAGATAAGAGTTTAGAGACTCGCTTAAAAAAGCGCCAGAGGGCAGTAGCTATGTAGGAGGTTTCAGTAATGATAAAGTGCTCAAGCAAAAGCAAACCAGAGATTTAGAGTGGTTCGGTCAGTCTTGATCTACTCCACTTTTGGCTTCCTCCTCCCACGAGATCACCTACGCCAACTAGCTGCCTTCCTTCAATGGGCTTAAGGCTAACTGCCCTTTACAGTTCCTCTCCTTTTGACGGGCACAGGAGACAACCCTTACAGATCCTTTCTCTCCTCTTTTACAACTCAAGACTTGAAGAACAGAAATAGGAGAACTTTAGGACTTTACACAAATTTGAGTTTTTAGAATCACTGAAAAGATCAAGAATTCGTGTAGATCTGTGCCTTTTCAGTGCTGAATGGGTGGGGTATTTATAGGCCCCAACCCAGTTCAAATTTGGAGCTCAAAACCATCATTGGTTAGTTGTTTGATTTGTTGACCTAAGAAGAATGTTAACTCTCCCATTAGACTCATTTCAATTCACGACTCATAGTTTTTTTTGCAAAGGATTCACAAAGAGATTCATTCAGAGAACCAAAGATAATATCATCAACATAAATTTGAACAATGAGAAAATTATTTTCAAAGTTCTTGATGAATAATGTAGTATCAACCTTGCCTTTTATGAAATTATTTTCAATAAGAAAAGAACTAAGTCTCTCATACCAAGCCCTTGGAGCTTGTTTTAAACCATAGAGAGCTTTAGTTAATCTAAACACATGATTAGGGAGACTATTATTTTCAAATCCAGGAGGTTGTTCAACATAGACTTCTTCGAAATAAAGCCATTAAGAAAAGCACTTTTAACATCCATTTGAAATAACTTAAAATTATTACTGCTAAGCGTAGGCAAGGAGGATCCTAATGGCTTCTAATCGAAAGCACAGGAGCGAAGGTTTCTTCATAATCGATACCTTCTTCTTAGTTGAAACCTTTGGCCACTAATCTAGCCTTGTTTCTAACCACGATACCATTTTCATTTTGCTTGTTTTCGAAGACCCATTTAGTACCAATAACTAAATGGTCATTTGGCCTAGGAACAAGCTTCCACACTTCATTTCTCTCAAATTGATTTAATTCATCTTGCATTATGATAATCCATGAATCATCTTTCATGGCTTCATCAATGCATTTGGGTTCAATTTGGGAGAAAAGGCTGCATTTGCACAAAAAGTTTTAAGAGAAGATCGTGTTTGAACCCCTTTGATGTGTCTCCTAAGATTAGCTCCTTAGGATGAGCATCTACATACTTCCAATCCTTGGGTAAGGAAATCTGAGAAGTGGATGCATCTAAGTTGCTAGTTGGAGACGGGTTTTCGTTTAAATTCAAGGAATCAAAATTAACATCATCGTCAAGATCATTTTTCGTGATTTCAGAAATCTCATTGAAAACAACATGAATGGATTCTTCAATAATTAGAGTTCTTTTATTAAAGATACGAAAGGCTTTAGAAACTGTAGAATAACCAAGAAAGATTGCTTCATCGGATTTAGCATCAAATTTTCCTAAGTTGTCTTTTTCATTCAAGATAAAACACTTAGACTCAAAGACTTTAAAATATGAAACATTGGGTTTTTTATTGTTCCATAACTCATAGGGAGTTTTGGTTAGTAGAGGTCTCACTAGAACTCTATTTAAGATGTAGCATGCAGTATTTACGGCTTCGGCCCAAAAATATTTGGGTAGGTTGTGTTCATTCAACATGGTTCTTGCCATTTCTTGTAAATTACGATTTTTTCTTTCTACAACTCCATTTTGTTGAGGGTTTCTAGGAGTAGAGAAATTATGGTTGTATCCATTGAGTTCACAAAAAATCCCTGGAAATCATGGTTTTGAAATTCACCACCATGATCACTTCTAATTGACTAAATCATAGAACCTTTCTCATTCTGAACGAGTTTGCAAAACTTGGTAAAAGATCTAAGGCATTCATTTTTCTGTTTTAAGAAGTAAGTCCATGTGTATCTGCTATAGTCATCTCATCATGATGAAAAGCGTTTTGCTACCTCCTAGGCTTAATGTGGAGATGGGTCCCAACAAGTCCATATGGATCAATTGTAAGGGCCTAGAGGTGCTTATTTGATTTTTAGATTTGAAGCTACTCTTAATTTGTTTACCTAATTAGCAGGCATCACATACATTATCTTTAATGAACTTGATATGAGGAATTCCTCTTACAAGTTCTTTGGATGATATTTGAGTGATTAGCTTCATGCTGGCATGACCTAATCTTCTGTGCCATATCCAAGCATTCTCATTTAAAGCAGAAAAACATGTTTCATTACATAAATCATTGATGTCAATAGTGTATACGTTATTTTGTTTTAATGCAATCATAGATATGTTTTTTTTGTGGTTTTTTCAATGATGCAAGCATTAGATTCAAATTTGATAATATATCCTTTATCACACAATTGACTAATGCTTAGGAGGTTATGTTTTAGACCATCAACTAGTAAAACATCTTCAATAGAAAAGTTGGATTTGTTACCTATGGTTCCTTTGCCAATGATTTTACCCTTGTTGTTGTCTCCTAAGGTGACATATCCTTCGCCTATGCTAGTGAGCTTAGAGAATTGGGATGGATCTCCGGTCATATGCCTTGAGCATCCACTATCAAGGTACCATCTCTTGCTCCTAGCTTTATGGGTTTAGTTTTCTACAAGAAAGGATGAAGTTTAGGTACCCATTTGCTTTTTGGGTTCCTCACAAAAAGATCTACATTTTTTATCATGTTGCATAGAATTTGTCATGGTTCCCTTTAGGAACCCAAATCAATTTGTTTGGACTAAATTTTCTGAATGGACAATAATGCGCCCCTGTGTCCGAGCTTGCAACAAAAGTTGCATTTGCCTTGATGTCTAACATGTAAGATGGGGCCTTTTACAAAGGTAGTTGGATTTTGGTGAGGACTCCTCACAAATCCAATCCCACTTCTTTTTTGGGAGCATGACCCTTGTTTGTAAGGATCATGTTTAATGACTTGCTACCAACCTCGAATTTCTTCAAGGTGTCCTTAAGTAGCAAGTTTTCTTTTTTGACAGGTTTCTAGATCATGACATTTGATACATGAATTTAAACTATCATGATATTCGATTTTTAACTTATTAAAATCACAACTAAGACTATCATGTACCTTTTTTTTTTAGCAATTTGTATTTTCTATTGATAATCTTGCATTCATCAAATAAATCATGGAAGGCATCTAATAATTCATCGAAAGATAAATCAGCATCTAATAAATTCGTTACCTCCTCTCCGATGGCCATTAAGGCGTAATGAGCAACTTGCTCGGTGTTGGACTCCTCTTCTTCAGATACCGAGTCATCCCATGTTGCTTGAAGAGCCTTCTTCTTTGATGTTCTTCTTTTGACTTGGGGACAATCACTCTTGTAGTGTCCCGCTTTTTACATTCATAGCAGATCACTTGGTCCTTCTTGGGTTCAAGTTTATTTTTCAGATCATTCTTAAACTTGTTTTTTCTTGAAGAATTTTTTTTAAATTTTCTTGTTAAAAGTGCCAAGTCATCATCACAGTCCTCATCACTTGAGTTTTCTCTCAAGTGGCATTCAGAAGTTTTAAGTGCCATATCCTTCCTGTTCTTTGGAAGGATGTCTTCTTGCTCTTCATGAGCTTTGCAGGTCATCTCATAGGTCATTAATGACCTGATTAGTTCTTCAAGAGGGAAGTTGCGCAGATCTTTTGCCTCTTGAATATCAGTGACTTTAGGATCCCAACTTTTAGGAAGGGATCTTAGTATCTTATTTACGAGTTCAAAAATCCAAAAACTTTTTTTCGAAGTCCTTTTAGACCGTTGATCGACATCCGTGAAACGGGTAAACATGTCGCCAATGGTTTCACTTTCGGTTTCATCCAAAAAAGTTCAAAAGAATGCAACAATAAATTGATTTTTGACTCTTTTCACTCTACTTGTGCCCTCGTGGGTCACTTCAAGTGTGTGCCAAATATCAAATGCAGTTTCAAAGTTGAAACACGATTAAACTCGTTTTTTTATCAAGTGCAAAAATAAGGCATTCATAGCCTTCTTTTCCAATTCATTCCAATCGATCATTGGAAGAGAAGACTTTGAAAATCCGTTTTCAACAAGGTTCCACAGTTCAAAAATCCATAGAGATAAGAAAGATCCTCATTCGGTCTTCCAGTAGGTGTAGTCCGTTCCACTGAACATGGGTGGACGGTAATAGAATGCCCCTCTTGGTTTCCGGCGATGTCATCTCTCTTGGGTTTTAATCCTTTAGAGAGTACCTTGCTCTGATACCAATTGTTAGGATCGAGCACTAAGAGGGGGGGGGGTGAATTAGTGCAGCGAAAACTTTCTCGCGATTAAAACCGAAGGCTGCGCTTTGAATGATAAGGACAACTAAGCAAGGTTTCAGTCAATCTATGCAGGCAGTTTGCAGTAATGATGAAAACCAGAATATCGGGCGAAAACTGAAATCCGATGTTCGCATGAAAAGAAACAGATTTACGCCTTAAGTGTCAATTCAGTAAATCACTAGTTTAGACAGAAGTTTAAAGACAGTGTGCTGCTATTGTATAGCTCAAAAAAGTAATCTGCAAAAAAGCAGATTTACGCCTAAACGCAGATTTACGCCTAAACGCAAATTTACGCCTAAACACAGATTTACGCCTAAACTTTGAAACTCGTTTGTAAAATTGTAGAAGGCAGTATGCAGTTGAAATCAAGATGTAAACGTAAACTGAAATCTGATGATTGTACGAGGAAAGCCGATTTACGTCTAAACGCAGTTTTACGTCTAACCGCAATTTTACGTCTAAACGCAGTTTTACGTCTAAACGCAGTTTTACATCTAAACGCAGTTTTACGTCTAAACGCAGTTTTGCGTCTAAATGCAGTTTTATGCCTAAACGCTATTTTTACGCCTAAACGCAGTTTTATGCCTAAAACGCTGTTTTACGCCTAAACGCAGTTTTACGTCAAAACGTAATTTTACATCTAAACGCAGTTTTGAATTTTGAAAAGCGTTTTATGAATACGCAGAAGATAATTTGCAGTTATAAATGGAATCAAAACGTAAACATAAATTGCAGCGTAAAGATCGTACGAAGACACCGATTTATGTCTGAATGCAGATTCGGAAAGATAAGAGTTTAGAGACTCGTTCGTAAAAGCGCAGAGGGCAGTAGCTATGTCGGAGGTTTGCAGTAATGATAAAGTGCTCAAGCAAAAGCAAACCAGAGATTTAGAGTGGTTCGGTCAGTCTTGACCTACTCCACTTTTGGCTTCCTCCTCCGACGAGGTCACCGACGTCAACTAGCTGCCTTCCTTCAATGGGCGAAGGCTAACTGCCCTTTTACAGTTCCTCTCCTTTTGACGGGCACAGGAGACAACCCTTACAGATCCTTTCTCTCCTCTCTTTACAACTCAAGACTTGAAGAACATAAAGAGGAGAACTTTAGGACTTTACACAAATTTGAGCTCTTAGAATCACTGAAAAGATCAAGAATTCGGTGTAGATCTGTGCCTTTTCAGTGCTGAATGGGTGGGGTATTTATAGGCCCCAACCCAGTTCAAATTTGGAGCTCAAAACGATCAAATCCAGGAATTCCGGGATCAGGCGGTTGCACCTCTTGACTGGAGAGGTTGCACCGCCTGACAGAGCTCGGAGACTGAGCCCAGGCGGTTGCACCTCTCTGTCAGGGGCGGTTGCACCGCCTGACTGCGCTCGAAGACCGAGCTCAGGCGGTGCTACCTCTCTGTCAGAGAGGTTGCACCGCCCAGTCTAGCTCGAAGACCGAGCTCTGGGCGGTTGCACCTCCTGGCTGGAGCGGTTGCACCGCTCAGTCTAGCTGGGAGACGCAGCCCTGGCGGTTGCACCTCCTGGCCTAGGCGGTTGCACCGCCTGGTGCAATCAGGGTCCGAATGGTTAGTTCCATTCGGCCCAATTTCAATCTTTTCAGGGGCCCAATTGCCCCAAGATTAAGCTAATGGGATCACCTCCCATTTTCAAGCTTAATCAACGTGCTAACTACGATTAAATCTAAGACAACTTCTGCAGCTTGGCTCGATGCGTCAATCGCTTCTTCCAGCGAAGTTTCCGCGAACTTCCGTCGATCATCCGATGAACCCCTCGGTGATCCTTCTGCAGACATCCGCAAACTCCTGGACTTTGCGACGATCCACTTGGCGAAGTTCCGACAAGCTTCGCCAGCAAGCTTCTGGACTTCTCGATCTGTTCTCACTGAACCTCCTCGACCGTCCGTCCGAACTTCCGTCGAACTCTCGAACTCCCAACGTGATCATGATCTTGACTCCGGCGCAACACCTGCTGCTTGTCTTTCATCGTGAAGTTAATCCTGCACACTTATCTCAACACATAGATTAGATAACAAATGACAATTGATTTCATCATCAAAATCCAGATTCAACACCTAGTACTACTCTCCTCGCCAAGCACGCTTAACTTCGGAGTTCTGATGGGATCCGGATGCTTTAGTGCTGGTATGATCGGACTCTTTTGTGTGTGTCGCCCTCGCCTTTGTGCACGCCCCGACGGGCGTATCGACGACCGGGGACCCTCGCGCTCCTGAATCTCTCTCGAACGATCTCGAATCGCCATTCTCGGATCTTTCCGATGCCCACGAGGCCGACCGCCACCGGACACGACAAGCGTGCGCCCAAACCCTATGAACTTTCTCGAACGAATTCGAATCGCTATTATTGCGACCCCATTCGAAAGCTCTCGAGCCCCCTAAGATTGAGTGCGTGGCGGTCACGGTAAATTTCGAGGCCCAAAACCAACGCCGGAGGTCGACGGAGAGGTTTTGGTCGCCGGGGCACAAAAATGAGTGCAACACGAGGACTTCCCAGGGGGTCACCCATCCTAGTACTACTCTCGCCCAAGCACGCTTAACTTCGAGTTCTGATGGGATCCGATGCTTTAGTGCTGGTATGATCGGACTCCTTTTGTGTGCGCCGCCCCTCGCCTTTGTGCACGCCCCGTCCGCATCGACGACCGGGGACCCACGCGCTGAATCCCTTGAACGATCTCGGAATCGCCATTCTCGGATCTCTCCGATGCCCACGAGGCCGACCGCTCACCGGACACGACAAGCGTGCGCCGAAACCCTCTTAACTTTCTCGAACGAACTCCGAATCGCTATTGTGACCCCATTCCGGAAAGCTCTCTCGGAGCCCCACGAGTCTGACTGCATAGCAGTCACGTTAAATATCGAGGCCCAAAACCATCGCCTCGGAGGTCGACGGGAGAGGTTTTGGTCGCTCGGGGCACAAAAAGGGGTGCAACACGAGGACTTCCCAAGGGGTCACCCATCCTAGTACAACTGTCATCCAAGCACGCTTGACTTCGGAGTTCTGATGGGATCCGGTGCTTTAGTGCTGGTATGATCGCACTCGTTTTGTGTGCATCGTCCCTCGCCTTTGTGCACGTCCCGTACTCCGTACAGACGACCGAGGACCCTCACGTGCCCCGAAACCCTTGAACGATCTCGGAATCGCCATTCTCGGATCTCTCCGCAGCCCATGAGGCCGACCACCGGACACGACAAGCGTGCACCGAAACCCTCTGAACTTTCTCGAACGAACTCGGAATCGCTATTGCGACCCCATTCCGAAAGCTCTCGGAGCCACACACGACTGACTGGCGAGAAGGTCACGGCAAATTTCGAGGCCCAAAACCATCGCCTCGAGGTCGACGGAGAGGTTTTGGTCGCCGGGGCACAAAAAATGAGTAAACCACGAGTACTTCCCAGGGGGTCACCCATCCAAGTACTACTCTGCCCAAGCACGCTTTAATTTCGGAGTTCTGATGGGATCCGTTGCTTTAGTGCTGGTATGATCGACTCCTTTGTGTGTGTCGCCCTCTCCTTTGTGCACGCCCCGGACAGCGCCGGACGACCGGGGACCCTCGCGTGCCCTGAATCCCTCGAACGATCTTGAATCGCCATTCTCGGATCTCTCCGATGCCCACGAGGTCGACCGCTCACCGGACACGACAAGCGCGTGCGCCAAAACCCTCTGAACTTTCTCGAACGAACTGAATCGCTATTGCGACCCCCATTCGAAAGCTCTCTCGAGCCCCACGAGACTGACTGCGTGAAGGTCACGGCAAATATCGAGGCCCAAAACCATCACCTCGGGGTCGACGGGAGAGGTTTTGGTCGCCGGGGCCCAAAAAGAGAGTGCAACACGAGGACTTCCCAAGGGGTCACCCATCCTAGTACAACTCTCGCCAAGCACGCTTGACTTCGAGTTCTGATGGGATCCGGTGCTTTAGTGCTGGTATGATCGCGACTTTCGTTTTGTGTGCATCGCCCTTTTTTTGTGCACGCCCCATACGCCGCATCGACAACCGGGGACCCTCATTTCAAAACCTCGAATGATCTCGAATCGACATTCTGGATCTCTCCGATGCCCACGAGGCCGACTTCGCAAGACCGGACCGACATTACAAGCGTCGCCAAAACCCTCTGGACTTTCTTGAACGAACTCGGAATCGCTATTGCGACCCCCATTCCGAAAAGCTCTCGAGCCCCACGAGATTGAGTGCGTGGCGGTCACGGTAAATTTCGAGGCCCAAAACCAACGCCTTCGGAGGTCGACGGGAGAGGTTTTGGTCGCCGGGGCACAAAAAAGGGTGCAACACGGGACTTCCCAGGGGTCACCCATCCTAGTACAACTGTCATCCAAGCACGCTTTGACTTCTGGAGTTCTGATGGGATCCGGTGCTTTAGTGCTGGTATGATCGCACTTCGTTTTGTGTGCATCGCCCTCGCCTTTGTGCATCGCCCCGTGAGCCGGTACAGACGACCGAGGACCCTCACGCGCCCGAAACCCTTTGAACGATCTCGAATCGCCATTCTCGGATCTCTCCGCGAGCCCATGAGGCCGACCAAGACCGGACCGACAACCGTGCAAAAACCTCTGAACTTTCTCGAACGAACTCGAATCGCTATTGCAACCCCATTCCGAAAGCTCTCGCGAGAACCCGCGAGACTGACTGCGTGGCGGTCAAGGCAAATTTCGAGGCCCAAAACCATCGCCTCGGGTGGTCGACGGAGAGGCTTTGGTCGCTCGGGCACAAAAATGAGTAAACCACGAGTACTTCCCAGGGGGTCACTCATCCAAGTACTACTCTCGCCAAGCACGCTTAATTTCGAGTTCTGATGGGATCCGTTGCTTTAAGTGCTGGTATGATCGGACTCCTTTTGTGTGTGTCGCCCTCGCTTTGTGCCGCCCCAGAGCCGTACCGACGACCGGGGACCTCGGCGTGCCCTGAATCCCTCGAACGATCTTGGAATCGCCATTCTCGGATCTCTCCGATGCCCACGAGGCCGACCGCTCACCGGACCGACGACAAGTGTCTTGCGCCCGAAACCCTCTGAACTTTCTCGAACGAACTTCGGAATCGCTATTGCACCCCATTCCGAAAGCTCTCTCGAGCCCCACGAGACTGACTGAAGGCGGTCACGGCAAATATCGAGGCCCAAAACCATCACCTCGGGTCGACGGGAGAGGTTTTGGTCGCCGGGGCGAAAAAAGAGTGCAACACGAGGACTTCCCAAGGGGTCACCCATCCTAGTACAACTCTCGCCCAAGCACGCTTTGACTTTGGAGTTCTGATGGGATCCGTGCTTTAGTGCTGGTATGATCGCTTTTCGTTTTGTGTGCATCGTCCCTCGCCTTTGTGCACGCCCCCCTCGCCGCACCGACAACCGGGACCCTCAAGGCCTTAAACCCTCGAATGATCTCGAATCGCCATTCTCGGATCTCTCCGATGCCCACGAGGCCGACTGCGACCGGACCGATAAAGCGTCGCGTCGAAACCCTCTGGGCTTTTCTTGAACGAACTCGAATCGCTATTGGCCCCATTCCGAAAGCTCTCTCGAGCCCCACGAGATTGAGTGCGAGCGGTCACGGCAAATTTCGAGGCCCAAAACCAACGCCTCGGAGTTCGACGGGAGAGGCTTTGGTCGCTCGGGGCACAAAAATGAGTGCAACACGAGGACTTCCCAGGGGGTCACCCATCCTAGTACTACTCTCGCCCAAATACGCTTAACTTCGGAGTTCTGATGGGAACCGATGCTTTAGCGCTGGTATGATCGGACTCCTTTTGTGTGTGTCGCCCTCGCTTTTGTGCATCGCCCCGTGACGGGCGATCGACGACCGGGACCTCGCTACTTTGAATACCTTTGAACGATCTCGAATCGCCATTCTCGATCTCTCCGATGCCCACGAGGTCGACCGGCCACTGGACACGACAAGCGTGCGCCGAAACCCTCTGAACTTTCTCGAACGAACTTCGAATTGCTATTTCGACCCCATTCCGAAAGCTCTCTCTGAGTCTCCACGAGACTGACAGCGTGAAGCAATCACGGCAAACATCGAGGCCCAAAACCATCGCCTCGAGGTCGACGGGAGAGATTTTGGTCGCCGGGGCACAAAAAGGAGTGCAACACGAGGACTTCCCCGGGGTCACCCATCCTAGTACAACTCTCGCCAAGCACGCTTTGACTTCGAGTTCTGATGGGATCCGGTGCTTTAGTGCTGGTATGATCGCATTCGCTTTTGTGTGCATCGCCCTCGCTTTTGTGCACGCCCCGTCACGCCGCATCGACGACCGGGGACCTCGGCTACCCTCGAACCCTCGAACGATCTCGAATCGCCATTCTTGGATCTCTCCGATGCCCACGAGGCCGAATCACGACCGACACGCCAAGCGTGCGCCAAACCCTCTGAAATTTCTCGGACTCGAATCGCTATTGCGACCCGCTCGAAAGCTCTCTCGAAGCCCCACGAGACTGACTGCGTGAGCTGTCACGGCAAATTTCGAGGCCCAAAACCATCGCCGAGGGTCGACGGGAGAGGTTTTGGTCGCCGGGGCACAAAAAGGAGTGCATCACGAGCACTCCCCTGGGTCACCATCCTAGTACTACTCTCCCAAGCACGCTTAACATCGGAGTTCTGATGGGATCCGGTGCTTTAGTGCTGGTATGATCGCACTCGCTTGGTGTGCGTTGTCCCTCGCTTTTTGCACGCCACGGACGGCGATCGATGACCGGGGACCCTCGCTAAAAAACACTCGAACGATCTCGAATCGCCATTCTCGGATCTCTCCGATGCCCACGGTGGTCGACCGCGCGACCGACACGATAAGCGTCGCGCCGAAAACTCAGAACTTTCTCGATCGGACTCGAATCGCTATTGCGACCCCCATTCGAAAGCTCTCTCGAGCCCCACGAGACTGACTGCATAGCGGTCACGACAAATTTTGAGGCCCAAAACCATCGCCTTTGGAGGTCGACGGGAGAGATTTTAGTCGCCGGGGCACAAACAGGAGTGCAATACGAGGACTTCCCAGGGGTCACCCATCCTAGTACTACTCTCTCCCAAGCACGCTTTGATTTCGAGTTCTGATAGGATCCGTGCTTTAGTGCTCGTGATAATCGC